>JAVSCE010005860.1:0-19903 GCA_032199065.1 Smutsia gigantea | reverse complement strand
TGGAATGCTGATTAATAGAACAGAATTTTAATGAATGGAATGGAATGTTGAGTAACAGAATGAGAAAAATGTTTTGGCACGGAATTGAATGTTATTGAATGGAATGGAATGTAGTGGAATTGAATGGAATGTTATGGACAGGAATTGAATGCTGTGGAATGCAATGGATTGTTGTGGAAAGTAATAGAAAGTTGGGGAAAAGAATGGAGGGTGAAGGAATGGAATGGAATTTTGTGGATTGGAATGCAATGTTATTAAACAGAATGAAATAGTATATTTTCAATGCAATGGAATGTTGTGTAATGGAGTGGAATGTTATGGTATGAAGTTTAATGTTAGTTAATAGACGCGAATTGTGAAGAATGGAATGGAATATAAAGAAATAAACAGAATAACGTGTTCGAATGGGGTCGAATATTATGGAATGTAATGCTTTGTTGTGGAATGGAATGGAATGATGTGTAATGGAATAGAATGCTGTGGATAAGAATAGAGTGTTGGACAGGAATGGAAGTTAAAGTATTGGAATTGAATTTTGTGGACTGGAATGGAATCTTATGGAAGGGGATGAAATAGAATGTTTGAAATGGAATGGAATGTGATGGAATCTAATGGCATGTTATGGGCTGATGTGGAATGTAGAGTAGTAGAAAAAAATTTTAATGAATGGAATGGAATGTTATGTAACAGATTGGGAATAATGTGTTTTGAATGAATTGAATGTTATGGAATGGTATGGAATGTTGTGGAATTGAATGGAATGTTATCTAATGGAATGAAATTCTGTAGAATGCAATGGAATATTGTAGAAAAGAATAGAACGTAGAGGAAAGGAATGGAAGGTTATGGAATGAAATGGAATTTTGTGGAATTGGAAGGAATGTTATGTAATAGAATGAAATAGAATATTTTAAGAGGAATGGAATATTGTGAAATGGAATTGGGCGTTATGGTATGAAGTGGAATGTTGATTAATGGAACCGAATTTTGAAGAATGGAATGGAATGTTAGGTAACAGAATGTGATTAACATTTTGGAATGGAATTGAACGTTATGGAATGAAACGGAATATTGTGGAATTCAATGGAATGTTATGGAATAGAATCGAATGATTGGGAATGCAACGGAATGTTGAGGGAAGGAATAGAAAGTTAGGGAAAACAATGGGACGTTAATGAATGGAATGGAATATTTGGATTGCAATGAATCTTATGCAAAAGAAGGAAATAGAATGAATTGTAAAGGAATGTGGTGCAATCGAGTGGAATGTTATGCTTTGAAGTGGAATGTTGATTAATAGAATGAAATTTTAATGAATGGAGTGCAATCTTATGCAACAGAACGGGAATAATGTGTTAGAAAGGATTTGAATGTAACGGAATGTAATGGAACATTTCTGAATGCAATGGAATGTTCCTGAATGTAATGGAATGCTGCGGAATTCAATGGAATGTTGAGGAAAGGAATAGAATGTTATGGATTTGAATGGAATGTTATGGAATTGAGTGCAATGCTGTGGAATGTAATGGAATGTTGGGGAAAGGTTACGGAATGGAATGGAATTTTGAGGATTGCAATGGAATCTTAAGCAATAGAAAGAAATAGAATGTTTGAAATGGAATGGAATGTTGTGTAATCGAATGGAATGTTATGGTATGAAGGGCAATGTTGATTAGTAGAACTGAATTTTAATGAATGGTATTGAATGTTTTGTAACAGAATTGAAATAAAGTGTTGGAATGGAATAGAAAGTTATGGAATGGAATGGAATGATGTGGAAGGCAAAGGAATGTTGAGGAAAGGAATAGTCCGTTATGGAATTAAATGGAATGTTATGGAATGAAAAGCAGTGTTGTGGAATTGAATAGAATTTGGGGAAATGTTACGGAATGGAATGGAATTTTGTGGATTGCAATGGAATTTTATGCAATAGAATGAAATAGAATGTTTGAAAAGGAATGGAATGTTGTGTAACAGAATGGAATGTTATGGCATGAAGTGGAATGTTGATCAATAGAACTGAATTTTAATGAATGGTATTGAATGTTTTCTAACAGAATTGGCATAAGGTTTTGGAATGGAATAGAATGTTTTAGAATGAAATGGAATGCTGTGGAATGTAATGGAAAGTAGTGGAAAGAAATCGAACATAGGGGAAAGTATTGGAAGGTCAAGGAATAGAATGGAATTTTGTGGATTGGAATGGAATCCTATGCAATAGAACGAAATAGAATGCTGTGGAATGCAATCGAATGTTGTGGAAGGGAATAGAATATCAGGGAAAGCAATGGAAGGTTAAGGAATGGAATTGTATTCTGTGGATTGGAATGGAATCTTACGAAACTGAATGAAATAGAATGAATTGGAAAGGAATGTTGTGTAATCGAATGGAATGTTATACTATGAAGTGGAATGCTGATTAACAGGACCAAAGTTTAATGAATGGAATGGAATTTTATGCAACAGTAAGGGAATAATACGTTGGAATGGAATCGAATGTCATCGAATGTAATGGAAAGTTTTGGAATGCAGTGGAAAGTTACGGAATGGAATGGAATAGTGAGAATGCAAAGGAATGTTGAGGAAATGAATTCAACGTCATGGAATCGAAAGAATGTTATGGAATGGAATACAGTGTTGTGGAATTGAATGGAATCTGGGGAAATGTTACAGAATGGAATGGAGTTTTGTGGATTGCATTGGAATCTTATGCAATAGAATGAAATAGAATGTTTGAAATGGAATGGGATGCTGTGAAATGGAATGGAATGTTATGCTATGAATTGGAATGTTGATTAATAGAACAGAATATTAAAGAATGGAAGGGAAAGTTAGGTGAAAGAACAGGAATAATGTGTTTGAATGGAATCAAAAGATATGGAATGGAATGGAATGTGGAATTGAAGAGAATGTTATGGTCAGGAATGCAATGCTGTGGAATGCAATGGAATGTTGTGGAAAGTAATAGAAATTTGGGGAAAGGAATAGAGGGTGAAGGAATGGAATAGAATTTTGTGGGATGGAATGGAATGTTATGCAATAAAATCGAATAGAATGTTTTAAATGGGAAGGAGTGTTGTGTAATGGAATGGAATATAATGGAATGAAGAGGAATGTGATTAATAGAACCGAATTTTGAAGAATGGAACGGAATGTTAGGTAATAATCGGAATAACATATTCGAATGGAGTCAAATGTTATTGAATGGAAGGCTCTGTTGTGGAATGGAATGTAATACTGTGGAATGGAATGGAATGCAGTGGAAAGCAATAGTGTGTTGGTACAGGAATGGAAGTTAAAGGAATGGAATGTAATTTTGTGGATTGGAATGGAATCTTATGCAATGGAATGAACTAGAATGTTTGCAATGGAAAAGAATGTTGTATAATCGAATATAATGTTATGGTATGAAGTGGAATGTTGATTAACAGAACCGAATGTTAAAGAAAGATATGGCATGTTAGGTAACAGAACAGGAATAAGGTGTTTGAATGGAATTCAAAGTTATGGAATGAAATGGAATGTTACAGAATGGAATGGAATGATGTGAAAGGCAATGGAAAGTAGTGAAAGGAATAGAACATTGGGGAAAGCATTTGAAGGTCTAGGAATAGAATGGAATTTTGTGGATTGCAATGGAATCGTATGAAATAGAACGAAATAGAATGGTTGAAATGGAATGGTGTTCTGTGTAATCGAATGGAATGTTATGGTGTGAAGGGGAATGCTGATTAATAGAACTGAATTTTAATGAATAATATTGAATGTTTTGTAACAGAATTAGCCTAAGGTGTTGGAATGGAATAGAATGTTATAGAATGGAATGGAATGCTGTGGAATGCAATGGAAAGTACTGGAAAGGAAACTAACATAGGGGAAGCATTGGAAGGTCACGGAATAGAATGGAATTTTGTGGATTGGAATGGAATCGTATGCAATAGAACGTAATAGAATGGTTGAAATGGAATGGAATGTGGTGTAATCTAATGGTATGTTATGGGCTGATGTGGAATGTAGAGTAGTAGAACCTAATTTTAATGAATGGAATGGAATGTTATGTAACAGATTGGGAATAATGTGTTATGAATGAGTTGATTGTTATGGAATGTTGTGGAATTGAATGGAATGTTATCTATAGGAATGAAATTCTGTGGAATGCAATGGAATGTTGTGGAAAAGAACAGAATGTTGAGGAAAGGAATGCAAGGTTATGGAAAGAAATGGAATTTTGTGGACTTGGATGGAATGTTATACAATAGAATGAAATAGAATGTTCTAAGAGGAATGGAATATTGTGAAATAGAATTGAATGTTATGGTATGAAGTGGAATGTTGATTAATGAATCCGAATTTTGAAGAATGGAATGGAATGTTAGGTAACAAAACGTGATTAATATTTTGGAATGGAATTGAATGTTATAGAATGAAATGGAATGTTGTGGAATTGAAGGGAATGTTATGGAGTAGAATCGAATGATGGGGAATGCGTTGGAATGTTAAGGGAAGGAATAGAAAGTTAGGGAAATCAATGGGAGGTTAATGAATGGAATGGAATATTTGGATTGCAATGGAATCTTATGAAAAAGAAGAAAATAGAATGAATTGGAAAGGAATGTGGTGTAATCGAATGGAATGTTATGCTATGAAGTGTAATGTCGATTAATAGGACCAAATTTTAAATGAATGGAATGGAATGTTATGCAACAGAACGGGAATAAGGTCTTGTAAAGGAATCGAATGTAACGGAATGGAATAGAATATTTTGGAATGCAATGGAATGTTACTGAATGGAATGGAATGCTGTGGAATGCAATGGAATGTTGTGGAAGGGAAAGGAATGTTAGGGAAATCAATGGAAGGTTAAGGAATGGAATTGAATTCTGTGGATTGGAATGAAATCTTATGAAACAGAATGAAATAGAATGAATTGGAAAGGAATGTTGTGTAATCGAATGGAATGTTATGCTATGAAGTGGAATGTTGATTAACAGGACCAAATTTTAAATGAATGGAATTGAATGCTATGCAAAAGTAAGGGAATAATATGTTGGAAAGGAATCAAATGCCATGGAATGTAATGGAAAGTTTTGGAATGAAATGGAAAGTTATGGAACGGAATGCAATACTGAGGAATGCAAAGGAATGTTGAGGAAAGGAATCGAACGTCATGGAATCAAATGGAATGTTATGGAATGGAATGCAGTGTTGGGTAATTGAATGGAATTTTGTGGATTGCAATGGAATCTTATGCAATAGAATGAAATAGAATGTTTGAAATAGAATGGGATGCTGTGAAATGGAATGGAATGTTATGCTATGAATTGGAATGTTGATTAATAGAACTGAATATTAAAGAATGGAATGGAATGTTAGGTGAAAGAATGGGAATAATGTCTTTGAATGGAATCGAAAGATATGGAATGGAATGGAATGTGGAATTGAAGGGAATGTTATGGACAGGAACGTAATGGTCTGGAATGCATGGGAATGTTGTGGAAAGCAATAGAAATTTGGGGAAAGGAATGGAGGGTGAAGGAATGGAATAGAATTTTGTGGGATGGAATGGAATATTATGCAATAGAATTGAATAGAAAGTTTTAAATGGAAAGGAGTGTTGTGTAATGAAATGGAATGTAATGGTATGAAGAGGAATGTTGATTAATAGAACGGAATTTTGAAGAATGGAATGGAATGTTAGGTAATAATCGGAATAACATGTTCGAATGGAGTCGAATGTTATGGAATGGAAGGCTCTGTTGTGGAATGGAATGGAATGCTGTGGAAGGGAATGGAATGTTGTGGAAAGCAATAGTGTGTTTGTAGAGGAATGGAAGTTAAAGGAATGGAATGGAATTTTGTGGATTGGAATGGAATCTTATGCAACGGAATGAACTAGAATATTTGCAATGGAAAGGAATGTTGTGTAATCGAATGTAATGTTATGGTATGAAGTTGAATGTTGATTAATACAACCGAATTTTAAAGAAAGGTATGGAATGTTATGTAACAGAACAGGAATAAGGTGTTTGAACGGAATTCAAAGTTATGGAATGGAATGGAATGTTATGGAATGGAATGGAATGATGTGAAAGGCAATGGAAAGTAGTGAAAGGAATAGAACATTGGGGAAAGCATTGGAAGGTCAAGGAATAGAATGGAATTTTGTGGATTGGAATGGAATCATATGCAATAGAACGAAATAGAATGGTTGAAATGGAACGGTGTTCTGTGTAATCGAATGGAATGTTACGGTATGAATTGGAATGTTAATTAATAGAACTAAATTTTACTGAGTCAATGGAATGTTATGTAATTGAACGGGAGTAATCTGTTGGAATCGAAAGTAAGGAATGAAATGGAATATTGTGGATTTGCATGCAATGCTGTGGAATGGAATTGAATGTGGGGAAAGAAATAGAATTTTGGGGAAAGGAATGGGAGGTTAAGGAATGAAATGGAAATTTGTGGTTTGGAATGGAAACTTATGCAATAGAATGAAATAGAATGTTTGAAATGGAATGGAATGTGGTGTAAACTAATGGCATGTTATGGGCTGATGTAGAATGTAGAGCAGTAGAACCGAATTTTAATGAATGGAATAGAATGTTATGTAACAGATTGGGAATAATGTGTTGGGAATGAATTGAATGTTATGGAATGGTATGGACTGTTGTGGAATTGAATGGAATGTTATCTAATGGAATGAAATTCTGTGGAATGCCACGGAATGTTGTAGAATAGAATAGAACATTGAGGAAAGGAATGGAAAGTTATGGAATGAAATGGAATTTTGTGGACTTGAATGGAATGCTATGCAATAGAATGTTTTAAGAGGAATGGAATATTGTGAATGGAATTGAACGTTATGGTATGAAGTGGAATGTTGATTAATGGAACCGAATTTTGAAGAATGGATTGGAATGTTAGGTAACAGAACGTGATTAATATTTTGGAATAGAATTGAATGTTATGGAATGAAATGGTATTTTGTGGAATTGAATGGAATGTTATGAAATAGAATCAAATGATGGGGAATGCAACGGAATGGTGACGGAAGGAATAGAAAGTTAGGGAAATCAATGGGAGGTTAATGAATGGAATGGAATATTTGGATTGCAATGGAATCTTATGTAAAATGAGGAAATAAAATGAATTGGAAAGGAATATGCTGTAAACAAAAGGAATGTAATGCTATGAACTGGAATGTTGATTAATAGGATGAAATTTAAATGAATGGAATGCAATGATATACAACAGAACGGGAATAATGTGTTGGAAAGAAATCGAAGGTAACGGAATGTAATGGAATATTTCTGAATGCAATGGAATGTTACTGAATGGAAAGGAATGCTGTGGAATGCAATGGAATGTTGAGGAAAGGAATAGAATGTTATGGATTTGAATGGAATGTTATGGAATGGAATACAATGCTGCCAAATGGAATGAAATTTTGGGGAAAGGTTACAGAATGGAATGGAATTTTGAGGATTTGCATGGAATATCATGCAATAAAATGAAATAGAATGTTTGAAATTGAATGGAATGTTGTGTAATCGAATGAAATGTTATGGTATGAAGGGGAACGCTGATTAATAGAAGTGAATTTTAATGAATGGTATTGAATGTTTTGTAACAGAATTGGCATAAGGTGTTGGAATGTAACAGAATGTTATAGAATGGGATGGAATGCTGTGGAATACAATGGAATGTAGTGGAAAGGAATCGAACATAGGGGAAAGCATTGGAAGGTCAAGGAATAGAGTGGAATTTTGTGGATTGGTGTGGAATCCTATGCAATAGAATGAAATAGAATGCTGTGAAATGCAATTGAATGTTGTGGAAGGGAATAGAATGTTAGGAAAGCAATGGAAGTTTAAGGAATGGAATTGAATTCTGTGGATTGGAATGGAATCTTATGAAACAGAATGAAATAGAATGAATTGGATAGGAATGTTGTGTTCGAATGGAATGTTATGCTATGAAGTGGAATGTTGATTAATAGGACCATATTTTAATGAATGGTATGGAATGTTATGCAACAGTAAGGAATAATATGTTGGAATGGAATCGAATGTCATGGAATGTAATGGAAAGTTTTGGAATGTAATGGAAAGTTGTGGAATGGAAAGGAATACTGAGGAATGCAAAGGAATGTTGAGGAAAGGAGTCGAACGTCATGGAATCAAATGGAATGTTATGGAATGGAATGCAGTGTTGTAGAATGGAATGGAATGTGGGGAAATGTTACGAATGAAATGGAATTTTGTGGATTGCAATGGAATCTTATGCAATAGAATGAAATAGAATGTTTGAAATGGGATGGGATGCTGTGAAATGGAATGGAATGTTATGCTATGAATTGGAATGTTGATTAATAGAACTGAATATTAAGGAATGGAAGGGAATGTTATGTGAAAGAACTTGAATAATATGTTTGATTGGAATCAAAAGTTATGGAATGGAATGGAATGTGGAAATGAAGGGAATGGAATGGTCTGGAGGCAATGGAATGTTGTGGAAAGCAATAAAAATTTGGGAAAAGGAAAGGAAGGTGAAGGAATGGAATAGAATTTTGTGGGATGGAATGGAATGTTATGCAATAGAATTGAATAGAATGTTTTAAATTGAAAGGAGTGTTGTATAATGGAATGTAATGTTATGGTATGAAGAGGAATTTTGATTAATAGAACCGAATTTTGAGGAATGGAATGGAATGTTAGGTAGTAATTGAAATAACATGTTTGAATGGAGTCGAATGTTATGGAACTGAAGGCTATGTTGTGGAATGGAATGGAATGCTATGAAATGGAATGGAATGTTGTGGAAAGCAATATTGTGTTGGTACAGGAATGGAAGTTAAAGGAATGGAATTTAATTTTGTTTATTCTAATGGAATCTTATGCAATGGATTGAACTAGAAGTTTGCAATGGAAAGGAATGTTGTGTAATCGAATGTAATGTTATGGTATGAAGTGGAATGTTGATTAATAGAACCGAATTTTAAAGAAAGGTATGGAATGTTAGGTAACAGAACAGGAATAAGGTGTTTCAATTGTATTCAAGTTATGGAATGGAATGGAATGTTACAGAATGGAATGGAATGATGTGAAAGGCAATGGAATGTTGTGAAAGGAATAGAACATTGGGGAAAGCATTGGAAGGTCAAGGAATAGAATGAAATTTTGTGGATTGGAATGGAATCGTATGCAATAGAACGAAATAGAATGGTTGAAATGGAATTGTGTTCTGTGTAATCGAATGGAATGCTATGGTATGAATTGGAATGTTAATTAATAGAACCAAATTTTACTGAATCAATGGAATGTTATGTAATTGAACGAGAGTAATCTGTTGGAATGGAATCGAATATAAGGAATGGAATGGAATATTGTGGATTTGAATGGAATGCTGTGGAATGGAATTGAAGGTGGGGAAAGGAATAGAATTTTGGGGAAAGGAATGGGAGGTTAAGGAATGAAATGGAATTGTGTGGTTTGGAATGGAAACTTATGCAATAGAATGAAATAGAATGCTTGAAATGGAATGGTATGTTGTGTTATGGAAACGAATGTTATGGTATGAAGGGTAATGTTGATTAATAGAACTGAATTTTTCAGAATGGTATTGAATGTTTTGTAAAAGAATTGGCATAATCTTGGAATGGAATTGAATGTTATGGAATGGAATGGAATGCTGTGGAATGCAATGGAAAGTAGTGGAAAGGAAACTAACATGGGGAATGCATTGGAAGGTCACGGAATAGAATGGAATTTTGTGCATTGAATGGAATCCTATGCAATAGATCGTAATAGAATGCTGTGGAATGCAATCGATTGTTGTGGAAGGGAATAGAATGTAAGGGAAAGCAATGGAAGTTTAAGGAATGGAATGGAATTCTGTGGATTGGAGTGGAATCTTATGAAACAGAATGAAATAGAAAGAATTGGAAAGGTATGTTTTGTAATTGAATGGAATGTTATGCTACGAAGTGGATTGTTGATTGATAGGACCAAATTTTAATGAATGGAATGGAATGTTATGGAACAGTAAGCTGAAAATACGTTGGAATGGAATCGAATGTCATGGAATGTAATTGAAAGTTTTGGAATGCAATAGAAAGTTATGGAATGGAATGGAATACTGAGGAATGCAAAGAATGCTGAGGAAAGGAATCGAAATTTATTTAATCGAATGGAATGTTATGGAATGGAATGCAGTGTTGTGGAATGGAATGGAATGTGGGGAAATGTTACGGAATGGAATGGAATTTTGTGGATGGCAATGGAATCTTATGCAATAGAATGAAAAAGAATGTTTGAAATGGAATAGGATGCTGTGAAATGGAATGGAATGTTATGCAATGAATTGGAATGTTGATTAACAGAACTGAATATTAAAGAATGGAATGGAATGTTAGGTGAAAGAACGGGAATAATGTGTTTGAATGGAATCGAAATTTATGAAATGGAATGGAATGTGGAATTGAAGGGAATGTTATCGACATTAATGGAATGCTCTTTAGTGCAATGGAATGTTGTGGAAAGCAATGGAAATTTGGGGAAAGGAATGGAGGGTGAAGGAATGGAATAGAATTTTGTGGGATGGAATGGAATGTTATGCAATAGAATTGAATAGAATATTTTAAATGGAAAGGAGTGTTGTGTAATGGAATGGAATGTTATGGTATGAAGAGGAATGTTGATTAATAGAACCGAATTTTGAAGAATGGAATGGAATGTTAGGTAATAATCTAAATAACATTTTCGAATGGAGTCGAATGTTATGGAACGGAAGGCTATGTTGTGGAATGGAATGGAATGCTATGATATGGAATGGAATGTTGTGGAAAGCAATAGTGTGTTGGTACAGGAATGGAAGTTAAAGGAATGGAATGGGATTTTGTTGGGTGGAATGGAATCTTATGCAATGTAATGAACTAGAATATTTTCAATGGAAAGGAATGTTGTGTAATCGAATGCACCGTTATGGTGTGAAGTGGAATGTTGATTAATAGAACCGAATTTTAAAGAAATGTATGGAATATTAGGTTACGGAACGGAAATAAAGTGTTTGGAAGGGAACAAATGATATGAACGGAATTTATTATTTTGGAATTGAATGAAATGTTAAGGTATGTAATGGAATGCTGTGGAATGCAATGGAATGTAGTGGAAAGGAATAGAGCAATGAGGAAAGGAATGGAAGTTTAAGGAGTGGAATGGAACATTGTGGATTGCAATGGAATAGTATGCAGTAGAAGGAAAAAGAGTGTTTCAAATGGAATGGAATGTTGTGTAGTCATACAGAATGTTATGGAATGAAAGGGAATGTTGAATAATAGAACGGAATTTTAATGAATGGAATGGAATATTATGTAACAGAATGGGAATAATGTGTTGGAAATGAATCAAATATTATGGAATGGAATGGAATCTTGTGGAAATGAATGGAATGTTCGGGAATGGAAGGGAATGTTGTGGACTGCAATGGAATGTTGTGGAAAGGAAGAGAATGTTGGGGAAAGGAATGAAATGTTAAGGAATGGAAAAGAATTATTTCGGTTGGAATGGAATCTTATGCAACAGAATGAAATAGAATAATGGAAACGGAATGGAATGTTGTCTAATGAAATAGAATGTTCTGCTATGAAGGGGAATATGGATTAATAGAACCGAATTATAATGAACGGTATTGAATGTTTTGTAACAGAATTGGAATTAAGTGTTGGAATGGAATTGAATGCTGTTGATTGCAATGGAAAGTAGTGAAAAGGAAGATAACATTGGGGAAAGCATTGGAAGGTCAAGGAATAGAATGGAATTTTGTGGATTGGAATGGAATCTAATGCAACAGAATGAAATAGAATGAATTGGAAAGGAATGTTGTGTAATAGAATGGAAAGTTATGCTATGAAGGGGAATTTCGATTAATAGAACCAAATTTTAATGAATGGTATCGGTGTTTTTTAGCAGAACAGGAATAATGTGTTGGGAATGAATTGTATGGAATGGAATGGAATGGAATGTTGTTTAATTGAATGGAATGTTGGGAAAGGAATGGAAGTTAAAGGTACGGAATGGAATTTTTTGGATTGGAATGGAATCTCAAACAACAGAATGAAATACAATGAATTGGATAGGAATTTCTGTAATAGAATGGAAAGTTATGCGATGAGGGGGAATTTTGACAAATAGAACCGAATTTAAATGAATGGTATCGATGTTTTGTAGCAGAACGGGAATAATGTGTTGGGAATGAATTGTATGGAATGGAATGGTATGGAATGTTGTGGATTGAATGGAATCTAGGGAAAGGAATGGAAGTTTAAGGAACGGAATGGAATTTTTTGGACTGGAATGGAATCTTATGCAACAGAATGAAATGGAATGAATTGGAAAGGAATGTTACGTAATCGAAAGGAATGTTATGCTATGAAGTGGAATGTTAATTAAGAGGACAAAATTTTAATGAATGGAATGAAATTTTGTGCAACACAACGGGAATAATGTGTTCGAAAGGAGTTGTAGGTTATGGAATGGAATGGAATGTTAGGAATGCAGTGGAAAGTTATGAAATGGAACGGAATGTTGCAGAATGCAATGGAATGTTGGGGAAAGAATGAAACGTTAAGGAATGGAATGGAATTTCTTGGATTGGAATAGAATCTTATGCAGTAGAATGTAATTGAATAGAATTTTGTCTATTCTAATGAATGTAATGGTATGAAGGGGAATGTTAATCAATAGAACAGAATTTTAATGAATGATGTTGATTGTTTTCTAATTGAAAAGGAATAATGTGTTGCAATGGAATTTAATTTTATGGAATGGAACAGAACGTGGTGGAATTAAATGGAATTTTATTGAATGGGATACAATGCTGTGCATTGCAATGGAATGTTGTGGAAAAAAATAGAATGTAGGGGAAAGGAATGGAAGGTTAAGTAATAGAATGGAATTTTGTGGATTGGAATGCAATCTTATGTATTAAATGAAATAAAATAATCGAAATGGAATGGAATGTTGTGTAATCAAATGGAATGTTATGGTATGAAGTGGATTTTTGATTAGTCAAAAAGAATTTTAATGAATGGAATGGAATGTTAGGTTACAGAACGGGAATAAAATGTTTGGCTGGAAACAAATTTTACATAATGGAATTGAATGTTGTGGATTGGAATGGAATGTTAAGACATGTAATGGAATGCTGTGGAATGCAATGGAATGTAGTGGAAAGGAATAGAGCATTTTGGAAAAGAAAGGAAGTTTAAGGAGTGGAAAGGAACTTTGTGGATTGCAAAGGAATAGTATGCAGTAGAAGGAAAACACCTTTCAAATGGAATGGAATGTTGTATCATCGTACAGAATGTTGTGGTATGAAGGGGAATGTTGAATAATAGAACAAAGTTTTAATGAATGGAATGGAATGTTATGTAATAGAAGGGGAATAAAATGTTGGAAATGAATCAAATATTATGGAATGGAATGGAATGTTGTGGAACTCAATGGAATGTTCTGGAATGGAAGGGAATGCGGTGGAATGCAATGGAATGTTGCGGAAAGGAAGAGAATGTTGGGGAAAGGAATGGAAGTTTTGGGATTGGAAAAGAATTTTTTGAATTGGAATGAAATCTTATTCAACAGAATGAAATAAAATATTTGAATTGGAAAGGAATGTTGTGTAATTGAAATTAATTTTAGGCTTTGAGGTGGAATGTTGATTAATAGAACCAAATTTAACGAATGGAATGGAATGTTATGCAACACAAAGACAATAATGTGTTGGAAAGGAATCGAATGTTGTGGGATGGAATGGAGTGGAATGCCATGGAATGAAATGGAATGTTGCAGAGTGGAACAGAATGTTGCGGAAAGAAATGATATGTTAAGGAAAGGAATGGAATTTTGTGGATTTGGATGGAATCTTATGCAATAGATTGAAATGGAATGTTTGAAATGTAATGGAAGGTTGTGTAATGGAATGGATTGTAATGGGATGAAGTGGAATGTTGATTAACAGAAAAGAATTATAATGAATGGAATGGAATGTTAGGTAACAGAGCGAGAATAATGTTTTCGTTTGGAATTGAATGTTATGGAACGGAATGGAATGTTGTGGAATTGAATGGAATGCTATGGACAAGAATGGAATACTGTGGAATGCAATGGAATGCTGTGGAAAGCAATAGAAACATGGGGAATAAATAGAGGGTAAAAAAATTGAAAGGAATTTTATGAATTGGAATGGAAACTTATGCAATGGAATGAGATACAATGTTTTCAATTAAATGGGATGTTGTGTAATCAAATGGAATGTTATGGTATAAAGTGGAACGTTGATTAATAGAACAAAATTTCAAGGAATGGAATGGAATGTTATGTAACAGAATCGGAATAATGTGCTTGAATGGAATCAGTGTTATACAATTTTAATGAATGTTGTGGAATTGAATGGAACCTTAATGAATGGAATGGAATGCTGTGGAATTCAATAGCATGATGTGGAAAGGAATAGAAAGCACGGAAAGAATGGGAAATTAAGGAATGGAATTGAATTTTGTGGACCGGAATTGAACCTTATGCAACAGAATGAAATAGAATAATTGAAATGGAATGGAATGTTGTGTAATCAAATAGAATGTTATGCTATGAAGGTGAATGTAGATTAATAGAACCGAATTTTAATGAATGGTATTGAATGTTTGGTAACAGAATTGGAAAAAAGTGTTGGAATTGAATAGAATGTTATTGAATGGAATGGACTGCTATGGATTGCAAAGGAAGGTAGTGGAAAGGAAGAGAACATTGGGGAAAGCATTGGAACGTCAAGGAATAGAATGGAATTTTGTGGATTGGAATGGAAAAGTATGCAACAGAATGAAATAGAATGAATTGGAAAGGAATGTTGTGTAATCAAATGGAAGTTATGCTATGAAGGGGAATGTTGATTAATAGAACCGAATTTTAATGAATGGAATCGAAAGTTTTGTAGCAGAACGGGAATAATGTGTTGCGAATGAATTGTAGGTAATGGAATGGAATGGAATGTTGTGGAATTGAATGGAATGTTTGAAAGCAATGGAAGTTTAAGGAATGGAATGGAATGGAATTTTTTGGATCGGAATGGAATCTTATGCAACAGAATGAAAGAGAATGAATTGGAAAGAATGTTGCATAATCGAATGGAATGTTATGCTATGAATTGGAATGTTCATTAAGGGCAAAATTTTAATGAATGGATTGGAAAGTTATGCAACAGAATGGGAATAATGTGTTGGAATGGAATGGAATGTTAAGGAATGGAATGGAATATTTTGGAATGCAATTTAGAGCTTTGGAATGGAACGAAACGCTGTGGACTGCAATGGATTGTTGGGGAAAGGTATGAAATGTTAAAGAATGGAATGGTATTTTGTGGATTGGAAGGAGTCTTATGCAATAGAATGAAATAGACTGAATGAAATTGAATAGAACTTTGTGTATTCGAATGGAATGTTATGGTATGAAGGGGAATGCTAATTAATAGAAAAGAATTTTAATGAATGATATTGATTGTTTTGTAACTGAATAGGAATTATGTGTTGCAATGGAATGGAATGTTATGGAATGGCACGGTATGTGGTAGAATTGAACGGAATATTATGGAATGGAGTAGAAAGCTGTGGATTCCCATGGAATGTCGTGGAAAGGAATAGAATATAGGGGAAAGTAGTGGAATGTTACGGAATGGAATGGAATTTTGTTGATTGGAATGGATTCTTACGGAATAGGATGAAATAGAATGTTTGAAATGGACTGGAATGTTGTATAAAAGAATGGAATGTTATGGTATGAAGTGGAATATAGTGTAGTAGAACCGAATTTTAATGAGAGGAATGGAACGTTGTGTAACAGAATGGGAATAATGTGTTGGAATGCACTGAATGTTATGGAATGGAATCGAAGGTTCTGGAATGGAATGGAATTCGGTGTAATGCAATGGAATGTTGTGGAAAAGAATAGAATGTTGAGGCAACAAATGAAACGTTAAGGAATGAAGTGGAATCGTGTGGACTGGAATGGAATGTTAGGCAATAGAATGAAATAGAATGTTTTAAGTGGAATGGAATATTGTGTAATGGAATTGAACGCTATGGTATGAAGTGGAATGTTGATTAATGGAACCGAATTTTGAAGAATGCAATGGAATGTTATGTAATAATCAGAATAAGGTGTTTGAATGAAGTCAAATGTAATGGAATAGAATGTTATGTTGTGGAAGGGAATGGAATGCTGTGGAATGTAATGGAATGTTGTGGAAAGAAATAGACTGTTGGGAAAGGAATGGAAGTTGAATGGAATGGAATTTGGGGTTGGAATGGAATTTTATGGAATGGAATGAAATAGAATGTTTGAAATGGACTGCAATGTTGTATAATCGAATGGAATATTATGTAATGAAGTGCAATCTTGATTAATAGAACAGAATTTTGAAGAATGGAATGGAATGCTTTGTAAAAGAATGGGAAAAATTTGTTGGAATGGAATCGAATAGAATGGAAAGAATGGAATGTTTTGCAATGGAATAGAACGTAGTGGATTTCAATGGAATGTTGCCGAATGGAATGGAATGTTGTGGAATTGAATGGAATGTTGTTGACAGGAATGGAATGCTGTGAAATGCAATAGAATAGTGTGGAAAGAAATAGAAAACTGGGGAAAGGAATGGACGTTGAAGGCATGGAAAGCAGTTTTGTGGATTAGGAGGGAATCTAATGGAACGGAATGAGATTCAATGTTTGCAATTGAAAGAGATGTTGTGTAATCACATGGAATGTTATGGTATGATGTGGAATGCACATTAATAGAACCGAATTTCAAAAAATGGAATGGAATGTTAGGTAGAATGGGAATAATGTGTTTGAATGGAATCAATTTTATACAATGGAATTGATGGTGGTGGAATTCAATGGAACGTAAAGGAATGGAATTGAATGTTGTTTAATGCAGTGGCATGTTGTGGAAAAAATTGAACTTTGCAGAAAGGCATGGAAGTTTAAGGAATTGAACGGAATTTTGTGGGTTGGATTGTCATCCTAAGCAATGGAATGAGATACAATGTTTTCAATTGAATGGGATGTTGTGTAATCGAATGAATGCTATGCTATGAAGTGGAATGTTGATTTATAGCAAGAATTTTTATGAATGGAATGGAATGTTAGGTAATGAACCGGAATAATGTGTTGGAGTGTTATCGAATGTTATGGAATGTAATGGAATGTTGTGGAATTGAATTGAATGTTATGGAATAGAATGGAATGATGTAGAATGCAATGAAATGTGGTCGAAAGGAATAGAACAGAATATTGGGGAAAGGAATGGAATGGAATGCTGTGGAATGCACTGGCATGTGGTGGAAAATAATAGTACGTTGGGGAAAGGAATGGGATGTTAAGGAATGGAATGGAATTTTGTGGATTGGAATGGAATCCTGTGCAATAGAATGAAATAGAGTGGTTGAAAATGGAATGGTGTTCTGTGTAATCGAATGGAATATTATGATATGAATTGCAATGTTAATAGGACAAATTTTACTGAATCAAGGGAATATTATGTAATAGTAGGTGCATAATGTCTTGGAATGGAATTGAATGTTAAGGAATGGAATGGAATGTAGGGGAATGGAATAGACTGTTGGAGAAAGGAACTGAAGGTTAAGGAAAGGAATTGGAATTTTGTCAACTGGAATGGAAACTTATGCAACATAATGAAGTAGAATGTTTGAAAAGGAATGGAATGTTGTTTAATCGAATAGAATGTTATGGTATGAAGTTGAATGTAGATTAATAGAATCGAATTTTAATGAATGGAATGGAATGTTATGTAACAGAAAGGGAATAATGTGTTCGAATGCAATGGAATGTTAAGGAATGTAGTGCAATGTTGTGGAATTGAATGGAATGTGAAGGAATGGAATGGATGCTGTGAATGTAGTGTAAAGAATGTAGTGTAAAGGAATAGAATGTTGGGAAAGGAATGGACCTTTAAGGAATGGAATGGAATTTTTTGAATAGGAATGGAATCTCATGGATTGGAATGAAATAGAATGTTTTAAATGAACTGGAATGTTGTATAATCGAATGGAATGTTATGAATGAAGTGAAATGTTGATTAATGTACTGAATTTTAATGAATGGGATGGAATGTTCTCTAACAGAACGGGAATAATGTTTTGGAATCTTATCGAACGTTTTGGAATCAAATGGAATGTTTTTGAATTGAATGTAATGATGTGGAATACAATGGAATGTAGTGGAAAGGATTAGAATGTTAGGGAAAACAATGGGATATTAAATAATGGAATGGAATTTTTGGATTAGAATGGAATCTTATGCGAAAGAATGCAATAGAATAAAGTTAGAAAGGAATGTGTAATCGAATGTGCTGTTATGTATGAAGTGGAATGTTGATTAACAGGACCAAATTTTAATGAATGGAATGGAATTTTATGCAACAGAACTGGAATAATATGTTTGAATGGAATCAAATGTAATGGAACGGGATGTAATAGTTTGGAATGCAATGGAAAGTTATGGAATGGAATGGAATACTGTGGAATGCAACGGAATGTTGCGGAAATGATTAGAAAATTATGGGATGTGTGGAATGTTACGGAATGGAATGCAATGCTGTGGATTTGAATGGAATGTTAGGGAAAGGTTACTAAATGGAATGGAATTTTGCGGATTGGAATGGAATCTTATGCAGTTGAATGAGATAGAATATTTGAAATGGAATGTGATGCTGTGAAATGGAATGGAATGTTATGGTATGAGGTGGAATGTTGTTTAATAGAAGCAAATATTAAAGAATGGAATGGAATGTTAGATGAAAGAATGGGAATAATGTGTTTGAGTGGAATCGAAAGTTATGGTATGGAATGGAATGTGGTGGAATTAAATTGAATGTTATGGAATGAAATGGAATGATGTGGATACAAAGGAATGTAGTGGAAAGAAATAGAATGTTAGGGAAAGGAATGGAAGGTTAAGGAATGGAATGGAATTTTGTGGATTGGAATGCAATCTTGTGCAATAGAATGAAATAGAATGTTTAAATGAATGGAATGTTGTGTAATCGAATGGAATGTTGTGGTATGAAGGTGAATGTTGATAAGTAGAACAAAATATTAATGAATGGAATGTAACGTTATGTAACAGAATGAGAATAATATGATGAATGGAATCAAATGTTATGGAATGTAATGGAATGATGTGTAAATGAATGGAATGTCATGGAATAGAAAGGACTGCACTGTAAAGCAATTGAATGTTGTGGAAAGGAATAGAATGTTGGGGAAGGAATGGAACGGAATGCAGTGCAATGCAATGGAATGTGTGTAATGGAATAGAATGTTGGGGAAAAGAAAGGAAGTTTAAGGAATGATATGTAATTTGTGGGCTGCAATGGAATGCTATGCAACAGAATGAAATAGAATGTTTAAAATGTAAAGGAATGTTGTGAAAAGGAATGAATGTTATGGTATGAAGTGGAAGTTGAATTAATATAAATGAATTTTTAATGGAATGGAATGTTAGGTTAAAATACGGGAACATGTTGTTATGGAATCGAATGTTATGGAATGTGATTGTTGTGGAATGTTATGTAATGGAATGGAATGATGTGGAATGCAATGGAAAGTAGAGGAAAGGAACAGAATTTTGGGGAAGTAATTAAATGGAATGCTGTGGAATGCAATTGATTGTTGTGGAAAGGAATAGAATGTTGGGAAAGAAATGGAAGTTTAAGGAATGGAATGGAATTTTGTGGATTGGAATGTAATCTTATGCAACAGAATGAAATAGAGAGAATTGGAAAGGAATGTTGTGTAAAAGATTGAAATGTTATGCTATGAAGTGGAATGT
>JAVSCE010005859.1:0-95461 GCA_032199065.1 Smutsia gigantea | reverse complement strand
CCTCAGCTGCTCTGTACTCCTGTTCTCTGTTTTCTATTCCATTAACAGTCTCTCGCATCTCATCCATTCTGCTGTTAAGCCCGTCGATCGTTTGTCTGATTTCTGTATTGTCTTTCCTCAGTTCCCTCACTTCCTCCCTCAGCTCTTGCACATTTCTCTGTAGGTCCATCAGCATGGTAATGACTTTTATTCTAAATTCTTTTTCAGGGTGGCTGTGCATTTCCATCCCTTCAGACTCCCTCTCTGGGGTTGTCTCGTTGATTTTGGTCTGAACCATATTCCTCTGTCTTTTCATGGCTGTATAATTTGGTCACTGATAGTTGCCACGTATGTCAGCTGGGCTCTTTAAGACTTTAAAAAGAGAAGAAAAAAAAGAGAAAAAAAAGAGAAAAAAAGAAAAAAAGAAAAAAAAGAAAGAAAAGAAAAAACAAGACAAAAAACAAAACAAAAACAAAAACAAAAAAAAAGCCCACCGGACGTAGATTCTGTGGGAATGCTCTAGGTGGCGCTATTGCCCCACTATTCCACAGCTGTGACTGTGCCGCTCCGCAGGGCCCTTTATCGCTCTGGCAGGGGTGGGAACGAATAGGAGGCTGTTGATCTCAGTGAGAAGTGTTAAGTATGGCTATGCTTCCTCAGTCGCCAGCTAAGGAGTCTGAAACTCCCCAGGACTCCCAGCCTGCTGGGCTGAGTGTGCCGGGGCGATCCGGCTCCTCCGCTGGGCTCCTGTCTCTTTAAGACCGCTGAGGAAAGCGCGCACTTTTTTTTTTCCTTCCCGGAGCCGGCTGCAAGCCCCCTGGCGCGTTCCCAGCTCAGATCCTGCCCCTCTGTCTCTCCAATCTCCGCTGCACTGCGCAGTGTGGGTCAGCGCTCCCCGCGCAGATCACCGGGGCTGGCTACTTCGCGGGGTGCACTTCCACTCCTTCCCGGCTCTGAATCCTCTCCTCCCGCCGGTGCGCTGGGGTGGGGGAGGGCTCGGGTCCCGCCGGGTCACGGCTCCGTATCTTACCTGCCTCTTGGGGTGCCGAGTCCTCTCGGGTGTAGCTGCACGCTGTGCGCTTTCCTGTGTATTCTCGTCTCTCTTTTAGGAATAGATGTATTTTCTGTGTTTTCGTTGATAAATATAGTGTTGGGAGGAGATTTCTGCCGCCCTGCTCACACCGCCATCGGCGTCCCGGCCACACCCCACCCTATCATTTAAATTTGAAGGAGGGATTAAGCAATTCCCAGATAGGCAAAAGTTGAGGGAATTTACCTCCCACAAACCTTCTCTACAGTGTACTTTAAAGGGACTGCTCTAGATGGAAGTAAGCCTAAAGCTAAATAGCTGTCACCAGAGAAAATAAAATCACAGCAAAGAAAGCAGACCAACAAAATACTAACTAAATGCAAAATAAAATCAGCTATCCACAAAAGTAGTCAAGGGAAACACAAAGTACAGAATAAAACACCTAAAATATAAAGAGCGGAGGAGGAAGAAAAAGAAGAGAGAAATAAAGAATCATCAGACTGTCTTTGTAATAGCATAATAAGTGAGTAAAGTTTGATGGTAAGATAGTAAAGAAGCTACCCTTGAACCTTTGGTAACCACAAATCCAAAACCTGCACTGGCAATAAGTACATATCTATCTATAATCACCCTAAATGTAAATGGTCTAAATGCACCAATCAAAAGACAGAGCAAAAGAATGGACAAAAAACAAGACCAACCTATATGCTGCCTATCAAGAGATTCACCTCAAACCCAAAGACATACACAGACTAAAAGTAAAGGGATGGAAAAACATCTTTCATGCAAACAAAAGGAGAAAAAAGCAAGTGTTGCAGTACTTGTATCAGACAAAATAGACTTCAAAACAAAGAAAGTAACAAGAGACAAAGAAGGACATTAAATAATGATAAAAGGGGCAGTCCAACAAGAGGATATAACTATTATAAATATCTGTGCACCCAACACAGGAGCACCTACATATGTGAAACAAATACTAACAGAATAAAGGAGGAAATAGAATGCAATACATTCATTTTAGGAGACTTCAACACACCACTCACTCCAAAGGACAGATCAACCAGACAGAAAATAAGTAAAGACACAGACACACTAAACAACACATTAGTATAGATGGACCTAACAGACATATACAGAACTCTACACCCAAAAGCAGCAGGACACACATTCTTCTCAAGTGCACATGGAACATTTTCCAGAACAGACCACACACTAGGCCATAAAAAAAGCCTCAGTAAATTCAAAAAGATTGAAATTCTACAAACCAACTTCTTGGATCACAAAGGTATAAAACTGGAAATAAATTGTACAAAGAAAACAAAAAGCCTCACAAACACATGTAGGCTTAACAACATGCTCCTAAATAATCAATGGATCAATGACCAAATTAAAACAGAGATCAAGCAATATATGGAGACAAATGAAAATAACAGTACAATGCCCCAAGTTCTGCGGAACACAGCGAAGGCAGTTTTAAGAGGAAAGTATATAGCAATCCAGGCCTATTTAAAGAAGGAAAAACAATCCCTAATGAATAGTCTAAATTCACAATTATTGAAACTGGAAAAAGAAGAACAAATGAGACCCAAAGTCAGCAGAAGGAGGGACATAATAAAGATCAGAGAATAAATAAATAAAATAGAGAAGAATAAAAAAAAATAGAAAAAATTAATGAATCTAAGACCCGGTTCTTTGAGAAAATAAACAAAATAGATAAACCCACAGCTAGGCTTATTAAGAGAAAAAGAGAATCTAAACACATAAACAGAATCAGAAATGAGAAAGGAAAAATCACGACAGACACCACAGAAATAAAAAGAATTATTAGAGAATACTATGAAAATCTATAGGCTAACAAACTGGATAATGCAGAAGAAATGGACAACTTTCTAGAAAAACACAACCTTCCAAGAAACAGAAAATCTAAACAGACCAATTATCAGCAATGAAATTGAATCGGTAATCCAACAACTACCAAAGAACAGAACTCCCTGACCAGATGAATTCACCACTGAATTTTATCAGACATTCAGAAAAGACATAATATCCATTCTCCTTAAAATTTTCCAAAAAATAGAAGAGGAGGGAATACTTCTAACTCATTCTATGACTGCAGCATCACTCTTATACCAAAACCAGGCAAAGACACCAAAATAAAGAAAACTACAGCCAATATTCATAATGAAAACAGATGCAAAAATACTCAACAAAATATTAGCAAACAGAATTCAAAAATACATCAAGAGGATCATACACCATGATCAAGTGGGACAGATGCAAGGATGGTACAACATTTGAAAATCCATCATCATCATCCACCACATCAACAAAAAGGACAAAAACCACAACAAAAACCACATGATCATCTCCATAGATGCTGAAAAAGCATTTGACAAAATTCAACATCCATTCATGATAAAAACTCTCAACAAAATGGGTATAGAGGGCAAGTACCTCAACATAATAAAGGCCATATATGACAAATCCATAGCTCACATCATACTTAACAGCAAGAAGCTAAAAGCCTTTCCTTTAAGATCAGGAACAAGACAAGGATGCCCACTCTCTCTACTTTTATTCAACATCGTTCTGGAGGTCCTTGCAATCACACAACACAAAGAAATAAAAGGCATCCAGACTGGTAAAGAAGAGGTCAAACTGTCACTGTTTGCAGATGACAGGATATTGTACATAAAAATCCCTAAAGACTCCACTCCAAAACTACTAGAATATCTGAATTCAGCAAAGTAGCAGGACACAAAATTAATATAAAGAAATCTGTTGCATTCCTATATACTAATGATGAACTAGCAGAAGAGAAATCAGGAAAATAATTCCATTCACAATTGCATCAAATTGTGGCTAAACTTAACCAAGGAAGTGAAAGACCTATACCCTGAAAACTACAAGACACTCCTAAGAAAAAATTAAAGAGGATACTAATAAATGGAAATTCATCCCATGCTCTTAGGTAGGAAGATTTAATATTGTTACTATGGCCATCCTTCCTAAAGCAATCGATAGATTTAATGCAATCCCTATCAAAATACCAACAGCATTCTTCAAAGAACTAGAACAAATAGTTCTAAAATTCATATGGAACCACAAAAGACCCTGAATAGCCAAAGCAATCCTGAGAAGGAAGAATAAAGCAGGGGGAATATCACTCCCCAATTTCAAGCTCTACTACAAAGCTACAGTAATCAAGACAATTTGGTACTGGCCCAAGAACAGAGCCATAGACCAGTGGAACAAAATAGAGAGCCCAGATATAAACCCAAGCATATATGGTCAATTAATATATGATAAAGGAGGCATGGCTATACGATGGTGAAATGACAGCCTCTTCAACAGCTGTTGTTGGCAAAACTGGACAGCTACATGTAAGAGAATGAAACTGGATTATTGCCTAACCCCATACACAAAAGTAAACTCGAAATGGATCAAAGACCTGAATGTAAGTCATGAAACCATAAAACTCTTAGAAGAAAACATAGGCACAACTCTCCTGGACATAAACATGAGCAACTTCTTCATGAACATATCTCCCCGGGGAAGGGAAACAAAAGCAAAAATGAATGAATGGGACCATATCAAACTAAAAAGCTTCTGTACAGCAAAGGATACCATCAGTAGAACAAAAAGGCATCCTACAGTATGGGAGAATATATTCAGAAATGACATATCCGATAAGGGGTTGACAGCCAAAATATACAAAGATTTCACACACCTCAACAAACAAAAAGCAAATAATCCGATTAAGAAATGGGCAAAGGATATGAATAGACATTTCTCCAAAGAAGAAATTCAGATGGCCAACAGGCACATGAAAGGATGCTCCACATCGCTAATCATCAGAGAAATGCAAATTAAAACCACAATGAGATATCACCTCACACCAGTAAGGATGGCCAACATCTAAAACACAAACAACAACAAATGTTGGCAAGGAGGTGGAGAAAGGGGAACCCTCCTACACTGCTGGTGGGAATGTAAATTAATTCAACCATTGTGGAAAGCAGTATGGAGGTTCCTCAAAAAACTCAAAATAGAAATACCATTTGACCCAGGAATTCCACTCCTAGGAATTTACCCTAAGAATGCAGCAGCCCAGTTTGTAAAAGACATATGCACCCCTATGTTTATCGCAGCACTATTTACAATAGCCAAGAAATGGAAGCAACCTAAGTGTCCATCAGTAGATGAATGGATAAAGAAGATGTGGTACATATACACAATGGAATATTATTCAGCCATAAGAAGAAAACAAATCCTACCATTTGCAACAACATGGATGGAGCTAGAGGGTATTATGCTCAGTGAAATAAGCCAGGTGGAGGAAGACATGTATCAACTGATTTCACTCATTTGTGGAGTATAATAACAAAGAAAAAAACTGAAGGAACAAAACAGCAGCAGACTCACAAAACCCAAGAATTGACTAACAGTTGCCAAAGGGAAAGGAACTGGGGAGGATGGGTGGGAATGGAGGCATAAGGGGAAAAAGGGGCATTACGATTA
This sequence comes from Smutsia gigantea, assembly GCA_032199065.1. Classification (NCBI taxonomy): domain Eukaryota; kingdom Metazoa; phylum Chordata; class Mammalia; order Pholidota; family Manidae; genus Smutsia; species Smutsia gigantea. The sequence goes on along the minus strand of JAVSCE010005859.1, from coordinate 89,931 downwards.
GCACACATAATGTGAGGTGGGGGCACGGGGAAGGCAGTATAGAAACAGAGAAGACAAGTAGTGATTCTATAGCATCTTAGTACGCTGATGGACAGTGACCGTAATGGGGTAAGTGGTGGGGACTTGATAATGGGAGGAATCTAGTAATCATAATGTTGCTCATGTAATTGTGTATTAATGATACCAGAAAAAAAATACAAAGAAAAAACAGGCAATGGATAGAATGACTATATTCCTAATCAGCCAAAACAACAGAAGAGAGCATAAGATGCGAGGAGGCACTCTGTGTCAGTGTGGGGAAGGCGGTGGTGCTACACTAAAGGGTCCCAGTCCAGGATGTACAGGGAACTCTCTCCAGTCCCAGATGCTTCTGATCCAAAATAACCAGGCTGCCTTTTCCTAAGGTTGCCCTGTGATTTAGGCAAAAAAGTCTCATAGCTCCAAACTTTAATTGCCAAACTATTTACCAAATGATAAATACTCTGAATTACTTTGCAATTGAAGTGATACAGTGGTAACTAAAGCTAGATGTGTTATTCAACATTAGAGTGAGATGTATATTAATATATGTATGTTATTCACCTACTAAGTGAGATGGAAGATCTTATAAAGAGGATGAGTAACACTGTAATAGCACAAAATTCACAGGTTAGAAATCGAAGTCACAGTGATGACAGAAGGACATTTTTAAGGCCAATATTGTTAGAAAGTGGTCTAATTTACAGAGGAAAGAGACTATACATTTAAAGTACCTAGTGTGAAAACATGTACAAAGAGTGTCAATTTCAGCATATCTACTATAGCAAAATATTGGGAACAGCCATAAAGAAGTGGTTAAATAAATGGTGGTGCACCCATTCAATAAACACTGTGCAAAGACGTCACATGCATGGCACAGCACATGGCTGGAGCCACATGAGCTACTGTAGAACCAGCTCCAGAATGTATTCAGAGAAGCAAAACAAAATGCAGGACAGTGTACAGGGTATGGATGGAAAGACATTTACTTTTAGTCAAAGAACAGCATAAATGGTAATTTTCTAAAAGCACCTGCTGGTGTCTTCTTAGCAGCACCTCTTTTGCTTTTTGCACTTCTCTTTCCAGGTATTACTCTGTCCTTTTCCAAAAAGGCCTGTCCATCTCCAGGGCCTTCACGAGAAATGTCTTCCGAGTTCTCTCCTGCAGCCACCTCACAGGGTGGTGTGCAGCCGTCATTATTGTTGAGACTGTCCTGTGCAAACACTTCAGGCCTGCCCATGGCACTGTTGCTGCCAGTCAGCGGCTCACGACCATCCCCACCGAGCTGATTCTCATTTTCGTCTGATGCAGAGGGCAAGCATGTTACTCTACTTTCCACGCCGTCACCAGGATAACACCCATCTTGTGGTTCTATCTGCAGATTATATGTAGGCGTTTCACTGTCATCCATTAGAGCATCTTTTGTTGAACCATTTACGTTTCATTAGAGTCCTTCCATGTCTACAATGACAAAAAAAAAAGCAACTTCATTTCCTAAACCCTAGACTCTCAGTGATCTTTCATTTCCCTTTTCCCTAGGGTTGTCCTGCTCTAAGTAGAGAAGAGATGGAAATGACCTAGGCTCTTCCCTGCTGGCAACCCTACCCAACCACATAGTTCTTACTCAAATACGGTTGTTCTCAAACCTGGCTGCAGGCTTATTAGCCGTGGAGCGCGTCCAGATTCTCTCCTAGACCAATTAAGCCAGAATCTCTGGGGACTGAGCCCAGGTACGGATATATTTTTTAAAGTTCTCTAGGTTATTTTAATGTGCATCATGTTGGAACCACCTTCTTAATGAAAGAAATTACTGACTAAATAAGCTTATCTGCTAAAATCACTCACTCATGTTACCCCTTCGGACTTCTCAGGCAAGTAAAAGTTGTATAAATCCTTGCCTGGCCAAATAGGAGCAATATTTGCAAATGAAGACATTTAAAGATATTTTTTAATAAATTGCAAAAAGGCATGTGGGGGAAAATTCAGGTAGTATATATTATTTATACCATATTCTCATTATATCTTTTACTTCCTAAAAATAAGCCCTGGAAAGTAACAGAATTGTCAGTGAATTCCTTTCATACAATAAAAAGGGGTGGAGGTGGTGGGAACATGATTAAGTCTAGGCTATGGAGTTTAGACTTAGAAGAATCTAAATCTGAAAAGATACAAATAGATTCTAGGGCCTTTATCAGTCATCTTTTATCCCCTTTTATCATCCAAAAGTATGTTACCATTTTAAGGAAAATTACGGCAGCCAGATTTAGAAATATTTTGCTTGCCAAGCATTGTTTTGGATTTGAATCAAATATAATGTTCCAGTAATTCTGATAAAAACCTTAGTGATAGAACTTTTTAAGTTCTCCAAGTTAATAAATAGAAATGCTTATTTGTTCTTAGGAACATGTAAATAAGGTGCAATTCTTTAAAAACATGAAAACAACGTATAAAATAAACATTAGCTCTGCACTGATTTTATCATATGCTTTCAACATATTTTGTAACTGAAATATCTTACTTGATTCAGACATAAAAGTACTGCTTGGCAAACATAAAAAAAGTATCTAAATCTGGCTGGTTTAATTTTCCTTAAAATATATACCACCTACCTCTACTAATAGGCATGTAATATAAAAAGTAAAATGATTTAACTTGAGCAGAATAACTTAGTTTAGCCCTAAAATAAATTCTTAATAGAGTATTTTTTAATTAAAAAAAAAGCCATTATTTTAATGAAGTGTCTTCAAGATCACTATCATGAGAGAATCCAAACTCAAATAACTTTTAAAGTGCATGAGGCTAATATGGTGCTAACAACCCAAATGTACAATAATGGATGGCCAAATAAACAAAATGTGGTCTATTCATACAATGGAATATTATTTAGCCACGAAAAGGAATGGAGTTCTGATATATGCCACAACATGGATGAACCTTGAAAATATCATGCTAAGTGAAAGGAGCCAGATAAGTGCTGTATGATTCTGCTGCACAGATGAAAGAGCTGTAACTGGCAGAGGTAGGAAGTAAACTAGGGGGTGAGGAGAAAGGGAGTAACTCCATTAATGGTTCCGGACAGTTTGCTCAGGGTGATGGAAAGATTTGGAAACTGGTGATGGTTGCACAACAGTGTCAATGTAATTAAAGCCACTTAATTATATACTTAAAAATAGCTAAGATGGCATGTTTTTTGTTATGTTATCACAATAAAAATAGTGAAAAGAAATTTCTGGCTATACAGGACAAATGTCATCCCTTAAAACTGGTAATAGCCTCAGTTTTCTAATTTTTAAATCAAGTTATATTCTGATATGTATTTGCAGTTGAAAGGAGAAAGGTTTTACTTTTACCTAAAAACGACACAGAGGTCACTTGGCAAAAGGGATGGTGGGAAGCAGAAAGCCATGCAGAGAGCCGCAAACAATGATAATTACCTCTTGTTGACTCTCTAACATGCCACAGAGACTGTGCCACGCCAGGCCTTTTATATATTTTATTTCTAATCTGAGTCTCGGAGAGGCCAAAATAACTTGTGTAGTATCATATTCCAGGGAAGAAGCAGAACTGGATCTGAAACCAGGTCTCCCTGATCTGAATTCTGTGCAGTAGAGTGTAATGACTGAGAGCACAGGCAGACTGAGGCTCAAATTCTGGCTCTGCCATTTGTAACAAACAGTGTGTGTGGCCTTAGGCAAGTTACCTAGCATCTCCGAGGCCCAGTTTTCTCATTTATAAAAGTAGAGAACTGTAATACCTACCTTGAAGAGTCGTTTGTGAGTGGGGAAAGGACTTAACAGAGTATGTGGCCCATAGAAATTGATCAATAAAAGTCAGCAATTACTACTTCCCAAGAAATCACACAGTTTGGTGTTAAACATTGGTAGGTTTACACAAGCAGGCCCACAGCCTTATTGCAGGTTCAGAAACAAGAGTTATTCCAGAGCTCCTGGAAATGCTTAGGTTCTCGATGATGGACTAATGCTAACCTGCATCATCTGAGAATGCTTAAGTATTAATTTATGATGAGGAATATCTCATTCAATTCTGGAATCCTTAAGCATCTGTTCTATGCACCCTGTTTCAGATGATTAAGATATCTAGAAATTAGTGATTAAAATTACAGAACACATTTCACAGCTTTATTGTGCATCATGTACCAGGAACTGAGTTAAACTTTTCAGACCAATATTCACATTCGATTCTTAATTACCCTAGCAGATCAGTAATTTTTAGTCCCTCTATAGTAATAAAGAAACCAAGTCTCCTATCTTGTCAAAAGTTATTCAGCTAGTAAGTTTAGGAATGGACTATGGTTCTAAGGCTGTACTCTTAATCACTATACTGTATGGACGACAGGGAGAAAGCAAGTCAAAGAATATTTCCGTCCAGCTGTGGGATACCTCAAAGAAAAATCACCCTACAGCAGATGACACATCTCAAATGACCACGATGTTCAAATTCTTGTAAGTTCTTCTTTCCTTCCCTGGGAACTGCTGGATCCACATGATACATTTTTCCTGTATGATCCACCTTATTCTGTTGAGAACTTTTACAAAAAAAAGTATACTATTTACATAGCTATTATCAGGAAAGTAGGTATTCCTCCCTTTGGTCCCTAAGACATTTTGCCTTCTACTATTTTGTGATGATATAACTAGTTTAATTCTCCAAAGGTAACTTTGTAAACTACTTTCTAATACTAACTCTTATGGTCTTTCCACGGTGTAAATGTCCTGTAATTATTCTTACAAGACACCTACCAATTCTTGCAGGCCTGGCTTAAAAATCACTCCAATCTGCCTTTCCTAACTTCTCCATTCCGAAAGACCTATACATAAAGAATCCTTCTGCAACACTATACCACACACAGAGTCCTTCCCAACACTGAGCTGTGCTGTGCATTTTTGCATTTAAAGCATTTGAATACCCTAAACACAGCCAAAGGCAATTTTTATTCTTCACAATGTTCTAGGCCTTGTGATACATAAAACAGATACATAAAGTAGTAATAAGGGAACCAATTTTCTTCAGTTTCTGAAAAGGGGAAACCTAGGCATATGGATTCTCATCCACTCCTCTTCTCCTACTCTGAGAAATAAAGGACCTGTTACATAACATTTCTATCTACATATTCCCAGCACATTTCAACTGGAATACATTAGGCAACAGGATGACTTTATTAATGGGCTTTCTAAATAGTACTTACTTACTGCTTTTGGAAATGATTGCTATTCTTGTCTCTTCTTCCTCCTCTTTCCTCTCCTTCGATGCTACAACAACAGCACTTCAAAAGGTTGATCTTTCAGTAGACCCCTATCTCCTTATATAAAAGCACTTGGGCAAAAGGAGGCCCAGTTGATACACAGTATTTTTAAATATATGCTAACATTGCATGGGACCCTAGAGGTTAGAAGTACAGCTGAAATGACATTGAAAGTCATAAGCTGTATCTTACTGTATGTGTATTCTGTAAAAGTCCTTAGTCAATACCAATTTTCATGAAAGAATCAGCGACACACTGCAGTCACTGCTCAGCACTGACTCTGCCATATTTTGCCTTTCAAAAGAATGAGAGTGAGTGTTGCCCAAGTTCCCAGCCTCTGGTGGCAAAACAGCATTCCAAATATGTACAGTGTATCCAAGTTATGTGGCATGTTGATTCTGTACAGATGAAGAATTTCAAGCAAACATATTCAACTGAGGTTTATACAAAACCAAAAACCCACAAAACTTTGAGAAAGAAGGTTTAAATAAACAAATAACTTAAAGAGTAACCGGACTAACAAAAAGAAACCTACATTTTGTCAAAAACATTATCTCAATCCCAAGTATGATTTGACTTCATTTTTGGATATATCTTAACAGATATCGATGAGATTAAACATCAGGTGTTAGTAAAATTAAAAATGTATAGGAATGCTTAAATATATAATATTACTCAATTATCTTATTAAATGCTTTAAGGAGATACTGAGTGCTATTTTTATGCAATCCACACAAATTAGGCCACTTTTACTTTTGAAAGAAGCCAAGATTCTTTAGAACTAAGATGTAACCCCAAGTTTAAATTTGGTGGTATATAGCCAACTCAAAACTTAGCGGAAGACAGTTACCAAACCAGTAAGTTATTCTATTAACCCCAAGTTCAAATTTGGCTACTCATAGTCAACTTAGAATTAAGGAAGCAAGTCACCATACCCCTATGTTGTTTGTTATGGTGATTATATATGACTTTACATTTTACTATCTTACTCACTACACATGCTCCAATACCACTTATATCTCATCACAGGTCTACAGTTTTCTGTGATTAATGCTTTGTTTAGATATATGTACCTGTAGGTAATATTCAGTATATCAGGAATCAAAAGTATGCCTAAGAAGAATGATTCTCAAAAATTTACAGCCCAGAAGAAGAAACTCATTTTTCATTGAGATCTTGTACACACAAAATACATACATATAACTGAAAACAAAGGTTTCTCAAAACTAAACACACATGATACATTCCCTTATTCAATACTATTTCATATTTTTATAAAAATGCTTATCAAGGTATAACAACAAATCAAAACTGAAGGAACAAACAGCAGCCGACTCACAGACTCCAAGTAGGAACTAGTGGTTACCAAAGGGAAGGGGTTGGGGAAGGTGGGTGGGGAGGGAGGGTGAAGGGGATTAAGCGGCATTATAATTAGCACACGTAATATAGGTAGGTCACTGCTTATGAGAAACCTTCGTAAGATTGTATATCAATGATACCTTAATAAAAAAAATGCTTAACAAGATCCACTAGATTGATTTCATACCCTGCTAATAATAAGCATTGGCAAGGAAATATGTCATAAGGCAGTTTCTAAGAATTAATATTATTATCTCAACCTGAGGACCACCATCTGAGGACCAGGGAAGTTTGCAATTACCTCCAAGTTGCTTTCTGAAAATGATGCAGACCATATTAAACTCAGACACAAATTTCACATAAAATATTGCCCCTATAAATTCAATATAATAATTTCTGCTAATTTACATAATTTGCTCTGGTTTAATTTAGCTAAAATATTAAGCGTGATTCAGGGTCACTTAGCTGTCATGTGTATGTTCTATGCCTATGCTATCCAATGTGGTAGTCACTAACCACCTACGTATTTGAAATATGAACAGTAAGACTGAGGAGTTGAAGTTTTACTTTTATATAATTTTAATTAACTTAAATTTAAGAACAGATATTGATTCAGTTATTGAAAAACATATGTTCGGAACAAACTGGGTATGTGGATCTGCCTTTTCACTGCAGACTTTAGAAAATCTAAATATAGATCAAGCATTTCCAAAGAAAAATATGTCCAAATTGAGATGTGCTATATTTATAAATAAACACCCTATTTCAAAGACTTACTATGAATACAAAGAATGTAAAATAGCTTATTCATGATTTTAAATACTGATCACATGTTGCAACATTATTTTGATCTATTGGGTTAAATAAACTCTATTATTAAAGTTAATTTCAACTTTTAAAAAATTAGAAAAAAAAGCTTTTTTTAATGTGGTTACTAGAAAACAAAACTCTATATATAGCTCACATTATATTTCTACTGGATAACACTGCTCTCTGTTCATGCCACAGTACTGCCACAGAAGCCAAAGTCATGGCTTATGGTGAATCACTCCACTCTAAATTCTTTCTTGCTAATACAAGTTATGCTGTAGGCATTTCCTGGCTATAGACATTATAATTACTATAATTAAACAAGATGAATACTTACTGAAGGAAACAGACACTATACGTTTTTAAAATTAATTTGTAATTACTTGTTTATATCCTATTTTCAAGATATAAACCCCACAATCATGCTGCCCCTTTTCTGGGTTACTCCCCCATATTCAAAATATTCATGGCATTTCAAAATGTTGAATAGAGATAACTAATAAGACAGCCTTCAGTAATCTTTCCAAATACTTTAATTTCTACATAGTAGTACAGTTCAAAAATAAAACAGATTGTTTAAATTTTAAAATAAACAATTTTGCAGTAAGTAATCCATTCTTTAGGAAAAAGAGAAAAGTCATAGAAGAGAAAATTCATGCCATAAGGATAAAAATATGACAAGATAGGTAACAAAACTACAAGAATATAAAAGAAAAAAGCTAGAAAAATAAATGATCAATTATAGTCGAATGTGAAGGTAATGATTCAAAGGCAGAAACAAACATGGATTTTTATGTATACAGAGAAAGTACTCTTAAAATATGAAAAAAGGAACTGAATCTATGTGACTCATAAGCCTAAAGCAACCTTAGGGCAGATGAGCTGAGAAACATAATCTGTTCATTTTCCTCAGTCCTCTCTCATAATAGGGCTTGGTTCAAGACAGCTTACACATCGACAGAGACTCTGAGTTCAAAAACTATACATAAAATGGAGCGACAAGTCAAAAGCCCCATTGTGGGGCTTTGCAATCCAAGTATTGCAAAGATAAAAAGAGTCACCTCTCTAGTCTTCTGCCTCTCTCTTACATACAGACATGTACAAATTTTAAAGAAACAAAAAGAAGCAAATTTCTAAAACAGTATGAGCTCAAGGACACCGTTAGGCAGCCAGAAATGTGTTTTTAGCAAAAATTTCTAACAATTTTTTCATTTGGCAATCAATAAAAAGAAATGTTGCCACTTCAGAGTGACTGACGTTATGATTCATGATATTCCTAGAAATTAATGACTTCTATATCACTTGAAGACAAAGGGTGGGCAAATCATAGTACATGAAGTTATCAGGAGCAAAACAATCATTTTCTAGTTAGTTTCACAGAGTTAATACCACACACAGAGAGGGAATCGTAGGTTAGAAGGAGGAGCCACAACCATTAAGTTGTGTTTATTTGGTTTTAAATGTTTTTTTGTTGTAAAACATATTGCAACCATTCTTTGAAGCCACACCAACAGAATCTAAGAACTTGAAAATACTTTTTGGGTCAGACCATAATCACCCTTTTTAAAACAAAAATGTCTACTACATAGCTTCATACAAACTATTTTACTAATTTAAAAACTTTGAGCACTTGGCTACACAGCTAGCAATATAAAGCAATCTACCTACACTTTAATCATTAAATATACACATAAGACTTAATTTTGTGTTAAAATGTTAATTCTTATTAATATAGTGGCAAGAGCAAACAGTTCATTAAAACCTTCCCTTAAGAGATCTGACCAAACAGAATTATCTGAATAAAAAGCTAATTATTAACAGTAAAAAACAGTTACTGAATATTTACTAAGTGTCAAACAGTGTTTCAGTTGTCCTTACAGAGGTCCTACAAAGTAGTTCTATAATTATATCTGTATTACAGAGAAGGAAACAGCAGCAGAAAGATTCAATAAATAGGCCAAGGTCAGAGCTAGTATGTGACATCAGGATTCAAACTCAAAGAACCTGACTCCAGAGCCTGTACCCTTAACCAATATAATCATTTTTATATTAATTTAAAAATCAACTATTCTCAATGGAGTATTATTCAGCCATAAGAAGAAAACAAATCCTACCATTTGTAACAACATGGATGGAGCTAGATAGAGGGTATTATGCTCAGTGAAATAAGCCAGACAGAGAAAGACAAGTACCAAATGATTTCAGTCATCTGTGGAGCAAAAGAACAAAGCAAAAACTGAAGGAACAAAACAGCAGCAGACTCATGGAACCCAAGAATGAACTAACAGTTCCCAAAGGGAAAGGGCCTGGAGGAGTGGGAGGGAAGGGAGGAAGAAGGGGAAAAAGGGGCATTACGATTAGCGCACATAACGTAGAGGGGGGGGCACAGGGAAGGCAGTAGAGCACAGAGAAGACAAGTAGTGATTTTATAGCATCTTACTATGCTGATGGACAATGATTGTAATGGGGTATGTGGTGGGGACTTGATAATGGGGGGAATCTAGTAATCACAATGTTGCTCATATAATTGTATATTAATGATACCAAAAAAAAATCAACTATTCTCAGATGTTTTGTAACACCAAATTGTTACCTTTAAGGGGACAGCAAAACAATTTCTAGTATCTTGAAATGTTTTTCAGAAACATGTTTTTTAGAAAATAGGTTGTGGCAAAATAAAATAAACCCATGAGTAAGACTATTTTTGCTGTATTCCTTAAGTGTGATTAAATCTTTTCTGTAGGTCTAGATATTATTCTACATAACATCCTTGTTAGACATCATCCTGAAGAATTTTACATGTATCTTCATACAGACAGAATGATTTCTACTAGGCAGATCACATCAAGAAGGGGAAATAAAGAGCAAGAGTCTCCAAACTTCGATAGTGTACCGCTAATGAACAAAGAAGTTGATAACGCATATACCATTTTATGTGAACTTGTTCAAAACTTATATGGACCCATCCTAGACTAATACATATGTATATATTCGTTTTTAAACATATGAAAAATAAATATTAAGAAAAGATTATAAAGAGTCCTACTTCTGGCAAGGGCAAACTAGCTCATTTCAGACAAACACTCCTGCTGATAAAACTAGAAAAGCTGGCAATTTGAAGGCCAAAAGAGCTGAACCGAGCTTTCAGCAGATGTTCAGAGCTTGTGGAAAAACGAGTTTGGGACCTGCCAAGAAGAGGGGAACCTTGGCTTTCAAGTGGGACCTAAAAGGGCTACTCCCTAGTGGTAAAGGTAAGTCAGAAACAGACCAGTCTTCATAGGGAGAAAGCCCAGTAGAGTCATCTTCATCTCTGGTTGAATTAAGCAATCTGCCTTAACTTGGTTGCCTGCCAGCAATTTAAATAAATCCTCGCTGGAAGAAGAAATCCAAAAAGGCTCAAATTGTCTCCCTACATTTTCCTCTATAAGGCCCAGCATATAAATCCAAAATAATCAGGCATATAAGAGATAAAAAAAACTGGAGGAACTTAGAGGATGTTATGCTAAGTAAAATAAGTCAGGCAGAGCTATACAAATACCACATGATTTCGCCTCTACATGAAATCTAAAAAACAAAACAAATAAACAAAACTGAAATACTCACAAACACAACAGACTGGTAGTTGCCATAGGGGTGGGGCTCAGGGAATAGGTGAAGTAAATTAAGGGGGAAAAATTAGTGAGAACATTTGACATTTTTTTTTACTTCTGTCCATATTTATTTAGTGCACTTATAATCACACACATATATGCATAAATAGCACACACATTCACATATACAGCACACAGTACATATATACATACAAATACAGTATAAAAATATATACTATGTTGCATGCATGTATACCACACAATTCACATGTACACACATGTACACATATAGTGCAGGCATGTAATAGTATAGCATGACATGCAGTGTGTGCATGCGCACACACATGCATAGAAAACACAGTGTACATGTAAACTACACATACATACATGTGCACCCACATATAATGCACACATTTACATATATAGTGCATGCGTATGTACTATACACACAAAATGCACATGTACACACAGTGCATACATGTGTAGTGCACAGAATTCATATAGTATATGCATACATATAATACATGGATATATGCATGTATAGACAAAGATATATATATATATATATATATATATATATATATAGTCATGTAGCATACACATTACACATATGTATGGTACACACATGCACATGCATATATAATACATGCAAGCACATAGTACATGCACCTGCATATGCATGTGTAGTGCATGCATATTCATCCATATGTATATAGGACATGCCTATACAAGCACCTAGGCATTTTTACAGACATTCAAATATAGAACACACACACATAGGCCTATAATACATGAATGCACATGTACCTATGTATACAGTACACACACACATATATACATATATAGTTAATCACATTAGTGGTCTGCTCCCTGCAGCGGTCTTTGAAAATAGGCTTCTCCCTGTTAGAAGGTGCTGTACTCCCAGAGGGTGTTCTTAAGTTGCTCTTTGGACTGTCATGTGGATTTTGATATGTGGGGGTCTGCTCCCGGGAAGCAGGCAGAAGCTGTGCCCTGAGGCCTAGTGCTGGTGTTCATGTGGAGTCCAGCATGCTGGGCTGCTCCTGTGTCCTCTCAGCTCTGGCTGTGAGTTAGCTCATGCTCGTCTCTTCCCTTCACTTTGGGGCTGTGGGGTAGGCTTCTCAGAAGCTGCTGACCATTGGCTGTGGCCCCTGGACCTGGGCTGGATCAGCACAGCCAGGTTTGGTTTGCATGTCCATGGGGTAGTTGCTGAATTTCAGCACTGTTGTGACCACAGTGATCTGTGTTACCCCGGGACTCAAGAGAATGGCGTGGGCTCAGTGGCCTCAGCATGCACACCACTGGCTGGTTTCCAGTCCTCCAATCCACTGGTCATTTCTCCTTTGCTGACTCCATTCCATTCTCTGGCCTCCTAACAGTGGAATGTGTTCCTCTTTCCTACCCCAGAACACTTCCCTGGTAATTGCACCCAGGCCTTGGCTTTTATTTTATTTTATTATTTTATTTTTTTTTACATTCTAAGGGTTTAGATAAATGCATAATGACATGTATCCATCATTATAATACCATACAGAGTATTTTCACTGCCCTGAAAATCCTCTATGTTCCACTATTCATCTCTCCTCTGCTGGTCTTTTACTGTCCCCATAGTTTTGCCTTTTCCAGAACATCATATAGTTGGACTCATACAGTGTGTAGCCTTTTCAGATTGGCTTCTTTCACTTAGTATATGCATATAGGGTTCCTCTAGTCCTTTCATGCCTTGATAGCCCATTTCTTTTCAGTGCTACAAATATTCCACTGTTTGGATATACCAGTTTATCTATCCATTTACCTACTGAAGGACATCTTGGTTGCTGCCAAGTGTTGACAACTATGAATAAAGCTGCTGTAAACATCTGTGTGCAAGTTTTTGGGTGGACAAAAGTTTTCAACTCCTTTGGGTAAACACAAGGAGCACAATTGCTGCATCATAAGAAGAATATGTTTAGTTTTATAAAAAAACTGCCAAACTGCCTTCCAGACTGGCTGCATCATTTTGCATTTCCATCAGCAATAAAAGAGATTTCCTGTTGCTCCCCATCCTCTCCAACATTTGGTGTTGTCACTGTTCCAGATTTCAGCCATTCTAAAAGATGTGCAGTGGTAGTTCACTGTTTCAATTTGCATTTCCCTGGTCACATATGATGTGGAGCATCTTTTCATACTCTCATTTGCCATCTGTATACCTTCTTTGGTGAGGTGTCTGTTAAGGACTTTGGCCCATTTTTTAAATGAGGTTTTTTGTTTTTTCTTGTTGAGTGTTACGAATTCTTTGTATATTTTGGATAACAGTCTTTTATCAGATGTGTCTTCTACAAATATTTCTCCCAGTCTGTGGCTTGTCTTTTCATTCTCTTGACATTGTATTTTTCAGAGCTCAATATATATATATTTTTAAATATAATTTATTTTATTATCATTAATTTACAATTACATGTGCAATATTACGATTATTAAACTACCCCTTCATCAGGTCCCCCCCACCAACCCCATTCCACTCATTGTCCATCAGCGCAGTGAGATGCTATAGAATCACTACTTGTCTTCTCTGAGTTGTACTGCCCTCCCCGTGCCCCCCCAACATTACATCTGCTAATCGTAATGCTCCTTTTTCCCTCTTATCCCTCCCTTCCCGCCCATTTTCCCCAGTCCCTTTCCCTTTGGTAACTATTAGTCCGTTCTTGGGTTCTGTGAGTCTGCTGCTGTTTTGTTCCTTCAGTATTTTTTCTTTGTTCTTATACTCCACATATGAGTGAAATCATTTGATACTTGTCTTTTTCGGCTTGGCTTATTTCACTGAGCATAATACCCTCTAGCTCCATCCATGTTGTTGCAAATGGTAGGATTTGTTTTCTTCTTATGGCTGAATAATATTCCATTGTGTATATGTACCACTTCTTCTTTATCCATTCATCTACTGATGGACACTTAGGTTGCTTCCATTTCTTGGCTATTGTAAACAGTGCTGCAATAAACATAGGGGTGCATCTGTCCTTTTCAAATTGGGCTGCTGCATTCTTAGGGTAAATTCCTAGGAGTGGAATTCCTGGGTCAAATGGTATTTCTATTTTGAGTGTTTTGAGGAACCTCCATACTGCTTTCCACAATGGTTGAACTAATTTGCAGTCCCACCAGCAGTGTAGGAGGGTTCCCTTTTCTCCACATCCTCGCCAACATTTGTTGTTGTTTGTGTTTTGGATGTTGGCCATCCTCACTGGTGTGAGGTGATATCTCATTGTGGTTTTAATCTGCATTTCTCTGATGATTAGCGATGTGGAGCATCTTTTCATGTGCCTGTTGGCCATCTGAATTTCTTCTTTGGAGAAGTGTCTATTCATGTCCTCTGCCCATTTCTTAATTGGATTATTTGCTTTCTGTTTGTTAAGGTGCATGAGTTCTTTATATATTTTGGATGTCAACCCTTTATCAGATACGTTTTTTATGAATATATTCTCCCATACTGTAGGATGTCTTTTTGTTCTACTGATGGTGTCCTTTGCTGTACAGAAGCTTTTCAGCTTGATATAGTCCCACTTGTTCATTTTTGCTTTTGTTTCCCTTGCCCGGGGAGATATGTTCATGAAGAAATTGCTCATGTTTATGTCCAACAGATTTTTGCCTATGTTTTTTTCTAAGAGTTTTATGGTTTCATGACTTACATTCAAGTCTTTGATCCACCTTGAGTTTACCTTTGTGTATGGGGCTAGACAGTAGTCCAGTTTCATTCTCTTACATGTAGCTGTCCAGTTTTTCCAACACCAGCTGCTGAAGAGGCTGTCATCTCCCCATTGTATATCCAAGGCACTTTTATCAAATATTAATTGACTGTATATGTTTGGGTTAATGTTTGGGATTTTCTATTCTGTTCCACTGGTCTGTGGGTCTGTTTTTGTGCCAATACCAAATTGTCTTGATTACTGTGGCTTTGTAGTAGAGCTTGAAGTCAGGGAGTGTAATTCCCCCTGTTTTATTCCTCCTTCTCAGGATTGCTTTGGCTATTCGGGGTCTTTTGTGGTTCCATATGAATTTTAGAATTATTTGTTCCAGTTCATTGAAGAAAGCTGTTGGTAGTTTGATAGGGATTGCATTGAATCTGTAGATTGCTTTAGGTAGTATAGCCATTTTGACAATATTTATTCTTCCTAGCCAAGAGCATGGGATGCATTTCCATTTGTTAGTGTCCTCTTTAATTTCTCTTAGGAGTGTCTTGTAGTTTTCAGAGTACAGGTCTTTCACTTCCTTCGTTAGGTTTATTCCTAGGTATTTTATTCTTTTTGATGCAATTGTGAATGGAATTGTTTTTCTGATTTCTCTTTCTGTTAGTTCATCGTTAGTGTATAGGAAAGCAACAGATTTCTGTGTGTTAATTTTGTATCCTGCAACTTTGCTGAATTCAGATATTAGTTCTAGTAGTTTTGGAATGGAATCTTCAGGGTTTTTTATGTACACTATCATGTCATCTGCAAATAGTGACAATTTGACTTCTTCTTTACCAATCTGGATGCCTTGTATGTGTTTGTTTTGTCTGATTGCTGTGGCTAGGACCTCCAGTACTATGTTGAATAACAGTGGAGAGAGTGGGCATCCTTGTCTTGTCCCCGATCTTAGATGAAAAGCTTTCAGCGTCTCGCCGTTAAGTATGATGTTAGCTGTGGGTTTGTCATATACAGCCTTTATGATGTTGAGGTACTTGCCCTCTATACCCATTTTGTTGAGAGTTTTAATCAGGAATGGATGCTGAATTTTGTCAAATGCTTTTTCAGCATCTATGGAGATGATCATGTGGTTTTTGTTCTTCTTTTTGTTGATGTGGTGGATGATGTTGATGGATTTTCGAATGTTGTACCATCCTTGCATCCCTGGGATGAATCCCACTTGATCATGGTCTATGATCCTCTTGATGTATTTTTGAATTCGGTTTGCTAATATTTTGTTGAGTATTTTTGCATCTACGTTCATCAGGGATATTGGTCTGTAATTTTCTTTTTTGGTGAGGTCTTTGCCCGGTTTTGGTATTAGAGTGATGCTGGCTTCATAGAATGAGTTTGGAAGTATTCCCTCCTCTTCTATTTTTTGGAAAACTTTAAGGAGAATCGGTGTTATTTCTTCTCTATATGTCTGGTAGAATTCAGAGGTGAATCCATCAGGCCCAGGGGTTTTGTTCTTGGGTAGTTTTTTGATTACCAATTCGATTTCTTCACTGGTGATTGGTCTGTTTAGTTTTTCTGTTTCTTGCTTGGTCAGTCTTGGAACGTTGTATTTTTCTAAGAAGTTGTCCATTTCTTCTATGTTTTCCAGCTTGTTAGCATATAGATTCTCATAATATTCTCTTATGATTCTTTGTATTTCTGTGGGGTCCGTCGTGATTTTTCCTTTCTCATTTCTGATTGTGTTTATGTGTGTAGATTCTCTTTTTCTCTTAATGAGTCTGGCTAGGGGTTTATCTATTTTGTTTATTTTTTCAAAGAACCAGCTCTTGGTTTTATTGATTTTTTCTATTGTTTTATTCTTCTCAATTTTATTTATTTCTTCTCTAATCTTTATTATGTCCCTCCTTCTGGTGACTTTGGGCCTCATTTGTTCTTCTTTTTCCAATTTCAGTAATTGTGTCTTTAGACTATTCATTTGGGAATGTTCTTCCTTCTTTAAATAGGCCTGGATTGCAATATACTTTCCTCTTAGAACTGCCTTTGCTGCGTCCCACAGAGGTTGTGGCTTTGTGTTGTTGTTGTCATTAGTCTCCATATATTCTTTGATTTCTGTTTTGATTTGGTCGTTAACCCATTGATTAATTAGGAGAGTGTTGTTAAGTCTCCATGTATTTGTGAGCCTTTTTGATTTCTTTCTAAAATTTATTTCTAGTTTTATACCTTGGTGATCTGAGAAGTTGGTTGGTAGGATTTCAATATTTTTGAAATTATTGAGGTTCTTTTTGTGGCCTAGTATGTGGTCTATTCTGGAAAATGTTCCATGTGCACTTGAGAAGAATGTGTATCCTGTTGCTTTTGGGTGTAGAGTTCTATAGATGTCTGTTAAGTCCATCTGTTCTAGTGTGTTGTTCAGTGCCTCTGTGTCTTTACTTACTTTCTGTCTGGTTGATCTGTCCTCTGTAGTGAGTGGTGTGTTGAAGTCTCCTAAGATGAATGCATTGCTGTCTATTTCCTCCTTCAACTCTGCTAGTATTTGTCTCACATATGCTGGCGCTCCTGTGTTGGGTGCATATATATTTATAATGGTTATATCTTCTTGTTGGACTGACCCCTTTATCATTATGTAATGTCCTTCTTTATCTTTTGCTACTTTCTTCGTTTTGAAGTCTATTTTGTCTGATACAAGTACTGCAACACCTGCTTTTTTCTCTTTGTTGTTTGCATGAAATATCTTTTTCCATCCCTTCACTTTTAGTCTGTGTATATCTTTGGATTTGAGGTGAATTTCTTGTAGGCAGCATATAGATGGGTGTGCTTCCACTCCCTCCCGGCTCTGAATCCTCTCCTCCCGCCGGTGCGCTGGGGTGGGGGAGGGCTCGGGTCCCGCCGGGTCGCGGCTCCGTATCTTACCCGCCTCTTGGGGTGCCGAGTCCTCTCGGGTGTAGCTGCACACTGTGCGCTTTCCTGTGTATTCTCGTCTCTCTTTTAGGAATAGATGTATTTTCTGTGTTTTCGTAGATAAATATAGTGTTGGGAGGAGATTTCTGCCGCCCTGCTCACACCGCCATCTTCCCGGAAGTCCACATTTGACATTTTAATCTGGGCGATGGTCAAAAGAGTGTATACACACGTCAAAATCCATCAAGCTGTACACTAAGATGTATGCATTTTATTGTATATACCTCAATATAAATTTTTTTTTAAAAAGGGAAAAAAAACTGGGAGGAAAAGCAGTTTCCAGAAACAAACTCATGAGATCCATATATTGGAGTTAACTTAAGGGAACTTTAAAATAACTATTATTAAAGTGTTCAAGGATTTAAAATCTTTAAAATAACTATTATTAAAGTGTTCAAGGATTTAAAATGGATAGGAGGAAAGTTTTCAGAAGAGAACTAGAATTTATAATGTAGTGGCAATACCAAATAGTTTATTTTGTTCTTTAATAAAATCACTAGATTTGATTTTATTTAAATTACTAGGTTTTTTCTACATCTAAAAATACAACTGAAATTACTCCAGATATGGAGCTCGAGTAACATTTATTAATTTCTAAAAGATTTTAGAACAATGAGATCAGTGCATGACTTTTGAAATCATTCAAAATGGTGTCTAATAACTTTTTAATCAATTTGAGAAACTTTATTTAAATGAGTTGCTAAGGGGAAAAACAAGAAGTAACTTTTCTAAACTTTCTTCTATTTTTAAAATCTAATCACTGATAGGCACGAGGCCTATCAGTGTACTATCATAAGCACATCTTTGCCTATTAATATGTACTTCTTGTCATACACTGATTTATGAATATTTTCTCTCCGAGGTAGTTTTAGAATAAATGTGAGACTTAATGAGAATTTATATTCCCAAACTGCTAAGCTATAACTAAATTTATGTGAGTCTAATACCAAATGCAGTCTTTTACACAGACACACCAACCTATATATTTGTACCACTGTCACCAGTCCTGATATATAAGAGCTGACACACTGCTAAAAGGCCCAGCTGTCTTGTTTGTTTACTTATTTCAAATCTCTTAGGTATTTTAGAGTGCTATCTTTCAGTCTAATGGTTTATTTTGCAGGTACTAAGAAACAGAACTAACACTGAATTCAATGATAGCAATGGATAACATGGAATTATATTCAAAATAACTGAAAAAATTTTTTTCACTAATTTAACTTCTAACAAATAAATAAATGCGGTGCTGTACTTTATAGGGAGAGAAAGCAAAACAAAAAGAAGTTGCCTAATGGCTACAATAAAACCATAGCTCCAAATCATTAATTATTAGTGGTAATCATTAAACATATTAGTAAGGATCCTCTGAAAGATTTTAAATCAGAGGAATGATATGATCAGCTTTACTTATTAGAAAAATCACTAAGTTGATCTTTAATAATATGAGGTTACTATTTCTTTTTCCAGGATGAGATATAAGATGCTGATAGGAAAGGAAAAGGCCAATTGAGAGAGAGAAAGTTAAGGGTACAGGAGAAAGAGCACTAAAAAAAAGAAAGGGTGGTGCAAAGACTTGAGGAGGTGGGATAGCATGAAAGAACCAGGGAGAGGGTAAACCCTTAAAGAGGAGAAGGGGTGCGCTTTCCACTGTGACCCACTGGAATTAAACTGGAGGCACTTCCATTTCATAATGTATTTTTCTCAGGGAGTAGGGAGTAGGATATCTGCTGAAGGGGATGGGAGGGAAAGCTGAGCCTTGGGAAGCAAAGAGGTTTTAAATAGCCAGTGGAAGATTACAAGGCTGCTCTCAGCCCTCACTGAAATTAGTTCCACTGTAAATTCAGTTTCCATTCTACCTACCTGGTTATATACACTGTCTTCAAATCAATCTCAAATGTCTATTTTGTTGCAAATAGACAAAAAATAGCAGCTAAAAGGAGACTTTCACCCTACCCTTCTACATGCATACAAAGTATCAACAGAATGCTGGAATTTTCTCAGTGTAATGGAGAGAGATTTCTTCAGTCTGTCTCAACACCAATTTTCATTTGTACTCATGTTCTTTGTTCTGAACAATTCTGCCATTCTTCCTGCCTTCTTAGCGAATGTAGGAACAAACAAGGGAATGGAGTTTGTAAAATCCTTGCCTCTGGTTTATTTCACTTAAAGGAAATGAATTCTTAAAATCCTGACCTATACTGTAATTGTAATCAAAGGTATAACACAATTAAAAAAAATGTAGCACCTCATTTTAACCTGTCACTTAGATTTCAGGTGCTATTCACTGAGCTTCTGTGTTTTGCAGTTTACAGATGCCATAATTCTAACATGTAACTTCTTTTGTTAAAGTTAGTTTCAAATTTCATTTTATTTCTTTTTAGCAATTTGTGGTTTTTCTAACACAGATAAAGACTAAATTCTTACCAATATAAGAAAGTCAACATACTGATATAGTGAATCAGAAAACTTGAATTCTGGTATTATCTCATTTCCTGGGACGTACATTTCCTCTATGATTCCTCCAAACTTTAACATTTGATGATTCTGGCTATTTCCCAAGTTCTCTGTTATATGTATTTACCATTTCAAGTCTACAACAAATTACCACTTTCTAGTTCATTATTACATGAACTGCCATCACTCATCTAACTCAAAAAATATAGTTACAGGGCCAGGCAAACTCACACTTTCTTCTGTCACCTTTACTGTTTACCTTTCCTTGTCTTGAAAAAGAATGATATAACGTTGCTCTCTGAATAAGAATATGATGCTCCTGCCCCACATCCAAGAGAATACTAGTTTTGAATTGCTTACACAAGACAGGTGCCAATTCTTTGCTTTTTATCCAGTGCTCTTTGTAACCAAAAGCACATATTTAGCCAGGATCAAGAGTTTAGTATCAGGACATGAAACAAAGCAAATAAATCTCACATAGAGACTGAACTTGGACTTTGGAAACGGAGTGCTTTAACTGAGCTAATCTGATGTTAATTATAATCAATCATAACTGTCTTCTATGAACAAGACATACTTACTAGATCCAGTGGGGGAAACAGAGAACAGATGAGATGCAACCTGCCCTTAAGAGTTTACAGTCTAAGAGATTAGTATCCAAAATATATAAAGAACACATACAACTCAATAGCAAAAAAGACACAAACAAAAAACAATCCAATTTAAAAATAGTCACCAGAACCTGAATAGACATTTCTCCAAAGAAAGTTTATGAAAGGCCAAAGTACATGAAAAGCTGCTCAACATTATTAATCATCAGGGAAATGTAAATCACAATGATATATCACCTTGCACCTGTTAAACAGTGTTATAAAAAGACAAGAGATAACAAATGCTGGTGGGGATGTGGAGAGAAGGGAACTTTTGCCAGATATTCCAGGTTGTGTTGCCAGCCAGGGCCAGTTTTTATATTATCTCTCATCTGAGGAAAACATTAATATGAAACCCCAAACCTCAGGGTTAATAGACACATGGTTACAAATTTTTAGGAAAGCCACTCCCTTCAACAGAATGTCAAGGCAAAGACAGAAAAACTTATTAACTCTTTGCTTCTAGGCAGAATTCCCCTCTTCTGACAAATCCATCATTTTTAAGAACACAGATCTTCAAGGATCCTGGCTGTATGTGGAATTCTCAGTTCTAATGCCATATTCATGTTCCTTGGCTCAGTGCTAGATGCAGAGTAACCACTCAAGGATTATCTGCTGACTGAACATATACTCCTTTCAATGTGTGAGCTTGTTATGGGAAATCCTGAGAACAATTAAATATTTGATAGATCTCTAAGAGAAGATATCATGTTGGGTATTACTTCCAGGCGTGTTTTATACTTGAATTACAATATTACAATGTCTGATTTATTATTTGTGAAATCCTGAATTTTCTAGTGATAGCAAGATACATGGCATTAAGTGTTCAATAATGTTACATGTGTCATCCTTGTTCTCCTCACCATCATCAAGACAGAATCCTTTCCTGAGAAGAATTTATAAGCTAGAGGAAAGCACACATAGGTAGTGAAGCATAATGAATAAATATGTAACAGAAAAAGGCAAAGAAGAAAGAGTACAAGCTGACCAGGGTCTGCAAAGTCACACGATGACAAATGCACATTTTCTGGTAACATCAATTCTTCCCAAAAACTGGGGAGGGAAAAGCAGACACTATTTTGATGCTAAAACAGACATTATGGAGTAGAATATAAAAAATGTAAAATTTTTATTAAGAGAAAAAGAGAATCTACATACATAAACAGAAGCAGAAATGAGAAAGGAAAAATCACGACGGACCCCACAGAAATACAAAGAATTATAAGAGAATATTATGAGAATCTATATGATAACAAGCTGGAAAACATAGAAGAAATGGACTTCTTAGAAAAATACAACCTTCCAAGAATGACCAAGCAAGAAACAGAAAAACGAAACAGACCAATCACCAGCAACGAAATTGAATCGGTAATCAAAAAACTACCCAAGAACAAAACCCCCGGACCTGATGGATTCACCTCTGAATTCTACCAGACATATAGAGAAGAAATAACACCCATTCTCCTTAAAGTTTTCTAAAAAATAGAAGAGGAGGGAATACTTCCAAACTCATTCTATGAAGCCAGCATCACTCTAATACCAAAACCGGGCAAAGACCTCACCAAAAAAGAAAATTACAGACCAATATCCCTGATGAATGTAGATGCAAAAATACTCAACAAAATATTAGCAAACCAAATTCAAAAATACATCAAGAGGATCATACACCATGGTTAAGTGGGATTCATCCCAGGGATGCAAGGATGGTACAACAGTCGAAAATCCATCAACATCACCCACCACATCAGCAAAAAGAAAAACAAAAACCACATGATCATCTCCACAGATGCTGAAAAAGCATTTGAAAAAATTCAGCATCCATTCACGATTACAACTCTCAAGAAAATGGGTACAGATGGCAAGTACCTCAACATCATAAAGGCCATATATGACAAACCCACAGCCAACATCATATTTAACAGCGAGAAGCTAAAAGCTTTTCATCTAAGATCGGGAACAAGACAGGGATGCCCACTCTCTCCACTGTTATTCAACATAGTACTGGAGTTCCTAGCCACGGCAATCAGACAAAACAAAGACATACAAGGCATCCAGATTGGTAAAAAAGAAGTCAAATTGTCACTATTTGCAGATGACATGATACTGTACATTAAAAACCCTAAAGACTCCACTCCAAAACTACTAGAACTAATATCTGAATTCAGCAAAGTTGCAGGATACAAAATTAACACACAGAAATCTGTTGCTTTCCTATACACTAACAATGAACTAACAGAAAGAGAAATCAGAAAAACAATTCCATTCATAATTGAATCAAAAATAATAAAATACCTAGGAATAAACCTAACGAAGGAAGTGAGAGACCTATACTCTGAAAACTACAAGACACTCCTAAGAGAAATTAAAGAGGACACTAACAAATGGAAATGCATCCCATGCTCTTGGCTAGGAAGAATAAATATTGTCAAAACTGCTATACTACCTAAAACAATCTACAGATTCAATGCAATCCCTATCAAACTA
This sequence comes from Smutsia gigantea, assembly GCA_032199065.1. Classification (NCBI taxonomy): domain Eukaryota; kingdom Metazoa; phylum Chordata; class Mammalia; order Pholidota; family Manidae; genus Smutsia; species Smutsia gigantea. The sequence goes on along the minus strand of JAVSCE010005859.1, from coordinate 66,674 downwards.
CCAACAGCTTTCTTCAATGAACTGGAACAAATAATTCTAAAATTCATATGGAACCACAAAAGACCCCGAATAGCCAAAGCAATCCTGAGAAGGAGGAATAAAACAGGGGGAATTACACTCCCTGACTTCAAGCTCTACTACAAAGCCACAGTAATCAAGACAATTTGGTATTGGCACAAAAACAGACCCACAGACCACTGGAACAGAATAGAAAATCCAAGCATTAACCTAAACATATACAGTCAATTAATATTTGATAAAGGAGCCTTGGATATACAATGGGGAGATGACAGCCTCTCCAGCAGCTGGTGTTGGAAAAACTGGACAGCTACATGTAAGATAATGAAACTGGATTGTTGTTTAACCCCTTACACAAAGGTAAACTCAAGGTGGATCAAAGACCTGAATGTAAGTCATGAAACCGTAAAACTCTTAGAAAAAAACATAGGCAAAAATCTCTTGGACACAAACATGAGCGACTTCTTCATGAACATATCTCCCTGGGCAAGGGAAACAAAAGCAAAAATGAACAAGTGGGACTATATCAAGCTGCAATGCTTCTGTACAGCAAAGGACACCATCAGTAGAACAAAAAGACATCCTATAGTATGGGAGAATATATTCATAAAAAACGTATCTGATAAAGGGTTGACATCCACAATACATAAAGAATTCATGCACCTTAACAAACAGAAAGCAAATAATACAATTAAGAAATGGGCAGAGGACATGAATAGACACTTCTCTAAAGAAGAAATTCAGATGGCCAACAGACACATGAAAAGATGCTCCACATGGCTAATCATCAGAGAAATGCAGATTAAAACCACAATGAGATATCACCTCACACCAGTGAGGACGGCCAACATCCAAAACACAAACAACAACAAATGTTGGCGAGGATGTGGAGAAAAGGGAACCCTCCTACACTGCTGGTGGGACTGCAAATTAGTTCAACCATTGTGGAAAGCAGTATGGAGGTTCCTCAAAAAACTCAAAATAGAAATACCATTTGACCCAGGAATTCCACTCCTAGGAATTTACCCTAAGAATGCAGCAGCCCAATTTGAAAAGACAGATGCACCCCTATGTTTATCGCAGCACTATTTACAATAGCCAAGAAATGGAAGCAACCTAAGTGTCCATCAGTAGATGAATGGATAAAGAAGATGTGGTACATATACACAATGGAATATTATTCAGCCATAAGAAGAAAACAAATCCTACCATTTGCAACAACATGGATGGAGCTAGAGGTATTATGCTCAGTGAAATAAGCCAAGCCGAAAAAGACAAGTATCAAATGATTTCACTCATATGTGGAGTATAAGAACAAAGAAAAATAAAACTGAAGGAACAAAACAGCAGCAGACTCACAGAACCCAAGAATGGACTAATAGTTACCAAAGGGAAAGGGACTGGAGAAAATGGGTGGGAAGGGAGGGATAAGAGGGAAAAGGGGCATTATGGTTAGCAGATGTAATGTTGGGGGGGCACGGGGAGGGCTGTATAACTCAGAGAAGACAAGTAGTGATTCTATAGCATCTCACTACACTGATGGACAGTGACTGTAATGGGGTTGTTGGGGGGGACCTGATGAAGGGGGTAGTTTAATAACCATAATATTGCACATGTAATTGTAGATTAGTGATACCAAAATAAATTATTTTAAAAAAAGGGAAAAGGAAAAAAAATGTAAAAATTTAAAAAATCTTTAGGTTCAAATAGATGATCTCATAGAATAACCATAATGACAAAGTATGAGAATAAAAGCAATTATTTACACCATGTTTACTCTGTGCCATGCATGTATTAACTCATTTGTCCTCACAACAATCCTGTTAGGAGGTTATTACTAGCACCACCATTTTATGGGGAAGCAAAGAGGCACTACTAGATTAAGCAACTGATCCTAGGCCAAAGAGCTGTTGGAACTGGGACGTGGACCTAGGTTGGCTGGCAGGAGAGTCTGCGCTGCCTCTGATGTCCACACACAAGGCAGAATTTGAGCTAGGCGTTGAAGATGAGAGTGGACAGGGTAAGAGGAGGAAGAAGGGAAATTGTGAGAATCTTTATCATTTGGCCCTAGAAAAGCCTAATCATAATTTGAGACAATAGCAAATACAGAATCTACACTAAAACATTTTCAGAGGTTTTTTTTTTAATTAAATAGGCACGGTAATTTGTAAAGTATCTAGTCGACACTGTCTCGAGTTTGCTTATTCATTTGCTTTAGGCTTTTTCACAAGTTATTTCTGCTTGTATATTATTTCCCAAGTAGAATTCAAGTGACTGAAGCAAAAGAATGCATGTTACTTCTTTCACAACTCAGCCCTAGGCATGTAATAGGTACTTAATAAATACTTGTTTATTTGAACTAAAATACTAAAGTTTCTCACTACTTCTTACCTAAGGAAATAAACTTAGAAAAAAGGTTACATCCCTGAGGGTGATGTCTAAAATTTATTTAACAACAAAAACCACAAATATTATCTAGTAGGAAACAGAATAGAGGAGAAATTCTAAAACAGAGAGTATTTTTGTCCCTGAAAGATTGAATATCATGATGACAAGTCAGGAAATTCCAAAAGAGCATGAATTGGTTAAAAAATAAATTAAATGGGCCCACTTCACTTTCTGACCTAGAAAAATTTTAGTCTGTAATTACAAATTCTCGCTTTTCATGCTATGCTAGTTAAAGGATAAAGTTTACATATTGAAAGACAATACGTAAGAACTATTTTATCTGTTTGGCAAATCTGGTAAAACCTAAGCTTGACTGGCTCAGCCACGTTCCTTCTCTTCCTTCCTCAATTGAGCCTGCCCACAGAGAACATACTCTGCTCACTTTGTTGTTTTAGCTGGGCAGGCCTCCTGGACAGGAAAAGACACAGAGGAGGAAAGACTGAATCAAAAACAGAAGGAAATACTAGATAGATGGAAAACAACTAGAGGTGGGGAGGGACCGGCACTTCAGTGCAGACACAAAGACCAGGAGTTTTTAGAGGATGCTGAGTTTGCCGACTTGGCTGGATGGGAGAAGCGGAAGGAGGTGCTGAAGGCCTACCGCAGTTTTCTTTTCACACTGCACTACTCCAGTTCACCCCCACCTCCTCAGCCTTTCCACTATCTCTCAGCAGCCCATCTCTAACTTTATTCCCTCCTAGTCGTCTGTAAAACCTCTGCCCTAACTAAAATGGGCAACTCATTTGCCTCTCAATGAACAAAGATTTTACAAAATGAGATCCGTAAAACTGGTAAGGGCTCAGTGAAATACACATTGTCCCATGCTGCTCAATTGAATGTAAACTGGCACAACTTAAAGCAATTTCACAACATGTGGCAAGAATATTAAATTAAGACCTAGTAGTTTTATTTCTTTAGATTTATGCTAAAGAAATATTCTTAATACCAACAAAACAGGAAAAAAGGAAAACCTCTGTGTACAAAGATGAACATAGAGGCATTATTTTAAAGGCTTATTTTGTTCCAGGGACTCTTCTATATATTCTTTACATTATCTCAATTAATCCTTGTAACTCCTATGAAGTATTATTTCCCCCATTTACAAACAGGAAAACAAAGAAGGCAGTTAAATAGTTTGTTCAGGGTCAGTGAGTAAAAAACTGGAAACTTAAACGTTCAATAATAGGGGAATGATTAAGTAAATTAGCTCATGGCCCAAATACAAAGGCCACCAAGTATGTACATTATGAATCCCTAAAAAGTTAGAAAAGTAGAATCTAAAACAAATAATAAATATGACCTCAACTATGTTCACACATACTCCATAGAGGCTGAAAGTAAATAAACAAAAATATTTACAGTTCCTGCTCTTGGCTGATGGGTGTACACATTAATTTTTCCCCCCGCTTTTCTGTACTTTGCATAATGTTTTCAGACTCAAAAAGAAATTGAAAGCATTGAATCAAGGACACTTTTTTTAAAATCCCTAAAAATGTTAGTTTATCTAAATATTAATATTATCCACCTCTTTGAACAAAAAATAATCCAAACACAAGGTTATCATAACAGTTAAGGAAATTAAAAATCAAACACATCATTTACTGCCTTCTGTGTGCCAAACCCTGTGGAAGGTTAGCCACTTCCACATGTGTTACTTCATGTAATAAATGTGTGGGGTTTTCTTTTGGAAAGTGTTTATCCACCATTTCAGAGGTCACTATTGCCCTAGGACCCCATTTCAGAGCATCAGTCACCTGATTTATTTGCCAATAACCTACAGAAGCAAGAGTTCCTACACAGGCAGTTGTCAGGGGCACAAAGTAGAGACCTCTATGGTGATACTCTACAGATCTTACACAGGAACTTAGGTGAATTGTTACAGAATTTTCTACTCATGTTTACCAAACCATAGGTCAAAAAAAAGTGGCATTTAAAATTCTGGTAAAGAAGAAATAAAAGTATTTCATAAAATACTTGTATTTTCATAAAATGTTTTGGTGAAAGGGTTAATTTCCACTGCATTTTTGTACTTAGTACAATGCTGATCACTTACTGACTCAAACAGCCACTAAACTGATAGGAACTAATGCTATAGTCAGGGTCATTCACAAGCCACCATACTTCAAAATTACTCACCAAAATGTCTACAGATGTTGTAATGTTTACATACATATGTATATTGTAATGTATAGGTTCATAGTGATTATCAGTAAATGAAAATAATGAATTCAACCAGGATAAAGAATAATCAATATGGCATCAAACACAATTATAACACCATTTTAAATTACAAAACCTAAACTGGGACCTAGCTTACTTTGTATTCTTTTGAACAAGTAGCAAAAACTCATTAATTCTTTCATTTCAGAAAGTATGAAATTTCAAAATGAGTTTAGACTGATATGTTTACTATTAATTAAAGTTCTCATCATCTCACATAGTCTTTCAATCCATCCTGCACACCATGGGCAGATTACTCTTCAGAAAATACTAAAATGTATTTTAAATAATAAAAATAGTGACTTGATATATTGTGGAATGAACATTTCTTCATATCTCAAAGATCAATAATGACATCTGTCTGGTCAATTTAGCAGGTGTCTGGCCCATTTAGCAGGTGTTACTCCAGTCATGTTTTTACTGAGCTCAAAACAATCTATTTATCTCTGATGAGTCTCAACATTTCCATCATCTGACCACTAGTATTCCATCTTCTGGCTCTGAATTCCTATTTTTCTCACTCTCAATCCCTTACTCCCAGCTGCTACTATCCAGTTCAACCACATTAACTCTAGACTCCTGCCTTTTTCCTCACACTAGTCAGCCTCCTCCTGACATTACTTTCTTATCTGGCACCAATCATCTCTAGCTACTTCCTTAGTCCTCTTACTTTTACTGCGCCCACCCTGAAAACCCAGCCCTGACAGACCTAACCGCTTCTGGGCTTTATACTTAAGTTACTATCTATTGCTAAAGAAGTCACACCTCTGAAGACTGGTAACTCTCTATGAAAGCAGTATCTATCCAGTCTCAGGTAGAGCCTTCAACGCTGGCCAGACAGCCTGCCTCCCAGGACCACATCCTCCAAAGCTACACTAACCCTTTACACCAGACTCCAGTCCCCTTCTTATTCCTAGCTCAGCAGACAGTCTTACCTGTACAAGTAAATAGAGATATGAGGTGTTAGCTGGTAACCAGTATTTCCCCCTCTTATCTCAGTAGAAGAATATCTCTCTGCTATTCAAGTATACTCTTTTCTACCTGTACCCAGTCTCTCACTCTCTTCCACTTTATCAAGTTGTATAGTCAACCTATCTATGGACTCATTTCTCTCCCTGGATAGGGCATCCTTATAAAATGCAGTTGTCCTTTACCTGATTCCAAGTGTGTGAACAACTCTTTAGATTTCCAGGAAAAATTCAACTGCAATAATTAATCATCTTTCTGTAAAATGTACAGAGGGCAAACAAATGATAAAGAACAAAGTATCCTGCAAGGTACTAAAGAGTAATTCTAAAGGTATAAAGAAAAAGGTAAGATATTTGAGGAAGATTTGTTTTTTGAAAGAATCACTATGCTTTTCCTTATAATCCTTATTCTGATTGTTTGATTGACATAATAGTGACATACTGATTTGTATCTTGAGCACACTGAAAGCTAACAAAAAGGCAGGAAAGGAGACAGATGTAAAATTGAGTATGTTTTCTTGTAATTAGCTATTGAAGAGAATGCATTTTGATGGAGTTTTGGAAAGAGAAAAAATTCCAGAATAAGGCAGTTTATTCTAGGTTAGAAAGTCTTAGAAAAGAATAAGCCAACAGAGAAAAAAATTTGCCCTTTCCAATGCTTAAGACTGTTGGTAGAACATGCTTTTCTCCCAAAGATGTTTTATTTCACTGGAGACTATTCCTTAAGAAAACATACATGACAAAAAGAGACATTATTAAATATATTCTAGTATGGTCTCAGAAGTTTCCTTCATTCCAAGTTTCTTCCTGGAAAATCCATTAGACAGTGTGAGAAGAACGAGAGATCAATGGATTTTGACTGCTAAACTGAAGTTTCTGTTCAACATTCATTAAAGAAAAAACACTGATTTTTTTAATAATCATGTATTCTTCAAGTTAAAATTTATCTACCTTTTTTCTCTTTTGCAGCACTATACTTTTGTAACAGAGAAGGAAGGAGAAGTAAGAAGGAAGCATTAAGCGTTGTACTCCTCCCTGCCACCATTTCAAGTTTATAATAAACCATGACCTGTTCTGACTATTGAGCTTTCCATGCAAGACAGAATAGGAAAAAAACAAAAGGTGAGGTAAGGCGGAATAAGCTTTCGAGGCATCCTGGATATCTTTTTATACACTCTGAAGAGCTAGAAAAAATGGAAACTCTCCAGCAAAGGGTACACAAAACACATAGTTTTATATAAAGTATTTACACAAATACATGGAAGTTTTAGTTATAAGACAGACATTCTTAGAATATCTGTTTCCTCAGCCTAGAGAAGTGCTCCTGGAGCTAAATTTTTTCTCATAAGTTTTTGCAAACCTAGTATACTCTTTGAGACTGTCAGGGAAGGCAAGCCATATACACAAAGGTCAAAGCCCTGTTAGAGTTCACTAGGAAATCCCCAGACATTCAGCCGAAAAAGGACAAAAGGCCTGGAGGCATCAAAGCCCACAAAATTACAATTAACCACTTGATATTACACAAACTGTCTCCTGAATTAAATACTTTTTTTACTTTAGGTGCATCTGAAATAGATCTCTCTCTGGCTAGTGAAAATAGGAGCTTTGGTGGATATAAAGACCTATTAGATCATTTTTGAAGCTAGAGTTCAAATGTAAAGCTAAGACAAACCATCTTTCCTCCCCTTAGTCACAAAACATTTTACTCTATGATTAAAAGAAGGAAGTCACACGACAATGCTTCTAACTGTGGCTCTTTACAGCTTACCCAATGCTATAGGTGTAACTCTAATGGGCATGCAAAGAACTCCACAACAATTTTTTAAAAAACTATTGGAGGAAAAGGAACCTAGTGATTACTCTGTAAATGTTGAGGAAAATAAAGTCTGATGACTGAATTTGGGTTAAGAGTTCACACAAATGGATATAAATAGAGCTTATTTCAGAAAACTAAATTTCATCACTTTCTAATCAGCATAGTTTCTACAAACTTCCACTCCTCTTTTCATGTGAGTTTAACTTGAAGGGATAAATCATGTTGGTTACTTGGTATGAATACTTTTAAGGCCTGTTTTAAGTAAACCTTTTTCATACTCCACAAGTGGAAAAATGAAAACTAATCTTTGATGGTTCATAAGGTAAAAAAGAAATAACTCCAATAAACATCAATAAATAAAATACATTTCACAAAATAAGTTCTCATTAAAAAAACTTAAGCAATACTTTTCAATTCATCTAAAATTCTTTTAAAATTTACTTATACAGAATAGTAACTACAGAGGTACAAAATTGTGAGCAAGAAAAACAATGTATGCATAAAATTAAACTATTAAGTGATATGCTCTAAATACCCAGGAATGACAACATTCTTTATCTTATCGTAAAGTTCATTTATTTTAGGGAAATTATTTCAAAATCTGTAATTAAAAAGGTGCTTTAAAATGTTTGCTTGTTCAAATTAGAAAACCAAAGCCACCTAATTCACTGTGGTTTCAAAATGCAAGTGATGTACAAAAAAATGTAATTATTTAGTCATGTAGCAGTTTTCCAGGAAAAACAGGCTAAGTATTCTCATAAGATAATTTAATAGATAACAACAATTTAAAAATATTGTTAATTCCTAAGTCTCCTAGGTACCATCAATTAAAATGTCAAATGCCCAAATGTCAACAAATCTATCAAAATTTGTTAATTACTGCTTCAAAATTCTTCGCACAGTCAAAAGGGAAAAATAAACTTAATTTGTCAGTATTTTGACAGATACACAGTATAACTTTTTTTCCATATGGCTAGTGATGAAAAACAGGAAGTCCTAAGAGATGGCAGGGAGGAGTGGTATAATGACAAAAAGTTTCCATCTCTAAAATGTGTTAAAGAGCAGAATCTCAGAACTAAAGCAATTTAAGAAATCTCAAGGTGTTATAAGATCCAGAATTTTTTAATGATGTATTTTTTTAGATTGTTTAGACAGATCTTTTTTAATTAAGGTATAATTGACTAATGATATATTTCTTTAAAGAATTACAAATGAGTTATTTCAAATGCAGGAAAAACAAAAGTATTCCCTGGTTAAAAGGAAATATAATTTCCCCTAAGGGAATGACTCCTAAATAAAGGAAAGCCTGTATTCATGTGAATCTTTAAGGTGCTAACTGGAGCGCTCCATAACAGTATCAAGACATATACTGAATACAGAATTTCTCAATAAAAATATAATCCTTATACAGGCCACTTCATTCTGAAAGAGCTTTGTTAAAAATTGAAAGTTGACAGATGATTAATTATCCTTCCTCAAAAACCAAAGAAAAAAGATTTTGTTAAGACTGATTCGTAGGACTAAAACAATTGTTTTCTTTTTCAACTAAAATGGTGTCAGTGAATAGCTATCTAGATTTACACATAAATGAAAACATCTACATTCCTACATTACATGTCTCATGCAATAAGCACCATCCAATAACTCCTCCTTTTCCTAATTCTGTCTTTCATCTTTTAATATGCCACATACTGCCAACACTGTGCCAAGTCTACAAATTACTAGATTTTACAGATGGAGTTTGTTTACTGACCAAGTAATTAAAGATTTCTTTATATCATAAAGGTTGGGAAGGGGACCTTTTCTTTTATTAGATCACACTAAATATTAATTAGACCTTCAGGTGAATTTTGATACTGAATTTTGACATTAAAGGTAGGTGTACAACAATGCAGCTAAAGCAGTGTTTAGGGAAGTTTATTAGAGTACAGAATTAACATTAGAACAACAATGGGCCCTACCGAGCCCTACTGAGGTCAGTTAGCTGAGAGGTTAGCTTTCCAACAGGGTTATCTTTCAGTTTTGACAGCTCTGAACAAGAGATGGTACCATAAAAATCACCACTCCTGTTCCAAAAACAACTTAAAGCACATATTAAATAATGTGTCAGTAGCTTTCTATAAAAACTGCCATATTTCCATTTAAATGTACCTAAACTACCATACACGTGTTACTTTCACTATATTTAGGATCCCAGCGTTTTAAAACCAAAAAATATACCCTCTTCCTTTCTAAATTTGCTCAAAAGATCTGTCTTTCCTTTGATAACACTATCATATTGAGAAGCACATTTACAAAGCTCTTAGCCATCCCTGAAACTGACTTAGAAAATAAGTCTACAACAGCAGGTACTCTACCTGGACACTGTGAAAGTCAATCTTCTTGCAGGTCCTCAAGTTCTCCCTACTAATAGGTACAGTAGCAGACACAGACTCACACAGTGCCTTGATACATTGTTGACATGCAGATGTAAATAACTCTAACAATGACACCCCAGGAAATGACTGAGCAGTCTACTCATCTTAGACCCTCACTAAACAAGCACTTGGGCATCTGTTTATTTTCCTCAATATTGATACAGTCAACACCACTAAAAAGAAAAGACTCCTTGGAACTTTCTTCCTGCAGAGAAATTTTTGAATACTGCAGCACTTCAGGAAAATAATTTTTTAAATTACCCCATAGAATTTACCCCAGATCCTCAGAGGAGAAAAACATCTTAAGAATCACACAGTAATCCTATAGACATGTGCTGACTAATACAGTCCTAGCCATTTTAGCGAGCTACAGGTACCTACTGAGCACCTGCAATGTGGCTAGTCCAAAATTCAGATATACTCTAAGTGTAAAACACAGACCAGATTTCGCAGATTTAGTAAATGCAAAATATCTCATTAACTTTTAAAAATGATTACATGTTGAGATTATACAGAATTAAATAAAATATAAAAGTAAAATTAATTTCAGCTCTTTCTTTTTTACTTTGTTAATGTGACTAGAAAACTTTAAATTGTTTATGTGACTTGTACTATATAGTTCTATTGGACAGCACTGCTATAGATCTACACAGCCTTAATTCTGATAGCAAATAAAAAGTATCACTTGACATTTCCCCATTAAAACTGCCATTTAAAAGCCAAAAGAAAAAACAGTATTTTCCCTTTTCTACCAATTGAGATAACAGTTACAAAATAACTTAAGAGTGTAAAAATAATCAGCAAACTCACTTTGCCCTGACATGATTTTAAAGAAAGATTACTTCAAAATGGCAAAAATAGCACAGGATGCGAAAACCACACCTCTCAAGATGGGAAACATATAAACCAAATTTTTTTCTAATAAAGTAAGTCTAAGTGCAAATTACAAGGTTCCACCCCTAAAGTGAAATAAACATTTCTTTCATTTCCAGCACCTGGGGCCTCATAATAAGAAGCGTATTAAGATTCTCTTTATTATTCATGCAACCTTCAACCACAAACAAGCCATGAACACTAAGAAAATATAAATAATTATTACAACCTAATTTTCTTTTCCAAAGCCGAAAGAAAACAACACTGCTCAAAAGCAAGTAAAAAACTACATCAGTTTCTCTAGGGCTGAGCAGGCTACCTTTGGTACACAAATAGTATGAAATAGGAAGGTATATTTTAAAATATGTATTTTTAACCACAATTTTTAAAAGTATATTTTAAAAGTGAGATATTTAACAACATATTTCTATGAATGAACCATTTCTTCCTTTAGCATAAGACATCATTCTGCTTTGATTTAAAAGTAGACCTCTGGGGCTTTTGGGGGGAAAAATATCTCGTGTAGTCTTGAACCTATGAAAATATTTTTTTAAAGGGAGACGGGGAAACAGTTTAGTAAAGAATTGGGGCGGCGGAGATGGGGGAGCTTTCTCAGGTGTTCAGAGGATGCAAAAGTCACTTACAGAAAATTGTCAATGGGGAAACTATACAAAAAAAAGAATCTAAGGAAATTTAGACCAATGAGTCCTCAGGACTTCCACAACAGTTGACCAGATACTTCCTATAATCTCCTAACAAATTTATAGTCCAAAAAAGGCCATGTTTGGTTGTCAATTTTTTACCTATTGGAGATTCGTCAGCTGAACATAATCTTCACACTTCTATTCGCTTTGCGATACATTTCTTAGAAACCTTTTCCTTGTGCATTTAAACGCCAAGCTCAATTATGCTCCCAGTAAAGTAAGCAGAAAGGATTGTACTTATTTTAAAATAAGGAGTTGATTGGCTGCAGTTTCCTGCCTTGGTGGAAAGGGTAATGGGGAAAGCTCTTTTTGAGTATAATCCTTAAACATCGAAATCACTCTCAAAGAATCAAGTCTTCTAACGTTGCCCAATAGGTAAAGAGACTGCCAAAATTTCCATTAGCGCATCCTATTTTTAGAGTCTTTGTAATTATTCTTTTAAACTGCATTCCACAGTACGTGTCTAAGTTTGCAAAGGGAACTAAGTAAGCATCCTAAGGTATTAATCTTTTTAAACTTAGAAAGGAATTTTAAGCTTTTAAATCTTAAATTTTTAAATCTTCACTTTAAGTCTTTTAAACACACAAAGTAAAAATAAAAACTAAGGCAAATACAGACACAGAAGGAAGAACGGAAGGGAGAGACTAGGCGGTTCATAACCAAAGTGGTGGGGGGAAACGGGTGTGAAGGAAGACGAGCCCACCCACACGGTGGAGGGCCGCGGCGGCAGGACCCAGGCCAGAGGCAGAGGGGCGCGAGGCGCTGTTCCCAGGGGCCGAGCAGTGGGCACGCGGCGTACGGGCAACCCTCGGGGACCGGAGAGGAGAGGACGTGGGGCCGGAGAGGGGCGGCGGCGAGCACGGGTACCTGGCCGGGGACAGCGCGGGGCTCCGAAAGGTCTCCGGCCGCGAGCCGCCGGCGCCCGCATCCCACTCTTTTCTCCTCACCTGGGAGCCCAGGCGCAGGGGGCTACAGCCAGGCGCCGAGTCGGCCTCCAGCCCCGCTCGCTGACATGGCGGCCGACGAGCTGTCACAGATCCTGCTCGGGCTCCCGCCGCTCGGGCGCAGGGCAAGCCTCCGCCGGCCGCCCCGCCTCCCTCCGCTCACCCCTCCCGGCCGGCGGCTGGCAGCTGGCCGCCCGCGACCGCGGGGCATCGAGCGCGAGCGGCTAGAGGGGCAGCGCAGAGGGCGCACGACCATAGAGTACTCGTCCAGTCGCAAGCCAGAGGGCCAGCTCCCCTCCCTCCACCCTCGGCTCATCCGTCCACTCACAGTCGGCGGATGTCCGCGGGGAGGAACCGGAAGCTGAGGTAAAGCAGGAAGGGGCGGTCGTGCGTTTGCGTAGTTTGCAGTGCTTGCTTGTACCCGGCATGGTCTGGCGGTGGGGTGGTGTAGCGGGTGGGGTTACCTGGACAGAATTTGCTGGCTTTGTAACGACCCAAGGAGTCACTGAGACAGACCTCGAAGGGTGACGATGTGGGCCCCAGTGGCAGGGCTTCCTCCTCGGCAGACGTTGTCAGCCTTGACTGGCGCTGTTCGCTTTTGTATTTTGGGGTCCGGCGTGGCGAGGCGGAAGGACTCCCCGCAGTGGAACTGCCGTGGTTTGTCAGATTTCCACCCTCAGCTGTTGCCCAGTATGGACTTCAGAGAATCGCCCTCGTGGGTGTTCAGGTACGGCTCAGAGCCCAGGCGTTATGTAACCAATCCGAGACTGGCTGAGACCCTGGTGCAGGTCCTGCGGGGAAAAGGAGTAGACGCTTGCCAGCTATTGCTGGAGTGCAATCCAGGTGAGTTCGTCGTGGACTGCATTTTCTTTGGAAGTTCAGCAAGCTTTCATTGACCACCCGTGGTGTGCTAAGGAATGGCCCCTTCCTTTTAAACAGTTTATATGGCCCGTATTAATCGTGACGCCACAAAATATTTCCGTAGCAGTTTGCACTTTACATATTTTTACAAAACATGTTCTTGGAATTTTACCGCCTTTCCCGCAAATTGCAAGCTTTGTCTCCCAAAAGAACTTTTGTCTTAGCCTTTTCTTGCATCTACTGTAGACCATAGGATGCTTGAGAACACACGATTTATAGTCGTTTTGAAAAATAAAATTTTTAAGCACCGTTTACCATCATAAGGAGTTAGTTCTGTGTAGCTTTGGCAGTATCTTCGATGGTTAAAGCATCCAGATAGTCCATGAGTAAGTTGTAGGCTAGAGGCAACCTTTTTTGTTTACTTTTTTTTCTTGAGAGATGGTGAAACATTGTGTTTAAAAGCATAGGTTTTAACCCAGCCCACTCTCCGCACTGCCTCTGACCCACTTCACGTTGTGATTCCAGTTGGTGCAAAGCCCATCACAGCAGTATCCTCACTTCTTTCCACCCTCCCAGTGCTGTCCCTACAGTCGCCTTTGGGATTCAAAACCAAGGGTGCCATCAAGAAGTGCAGCAAAGACTTGTAACGCGTGAAGAGAGGAGTGGGCGGCGGCTCATCCTTTGCAGAAGGAACCCAAAGCACAAGCGGAGACAGGTGTAGGTCCTGTGAAATAATGGGCAAAATTGTATCATATCCTTGGGAAATGGTGTTACCTTGTAGAAAGAAAAATAAAATTTAAGCATTCTGTTGTCTAAAACAAATTGACAGGAGCAGAATGTAGAATAGTGGTTGCCAGGGGCTAAGCAGGAGGAATGGGAACTGTTTAATGAGTACAGTTTCAGTTTTGCAGGATGAAAAGTGTCCTGGAGTTGGATGGTGATGGTGATAGCATAGCAGTGTGAATGTACTTAATGCCACTGTACACTTGAAAAATGGTTAAGATGGTGTTACTTAAATTTTATCACAATTAAAAATAATTAAAAAAAAAAGTACAGGTTTTTCAGTCTGACAGAATGGATTCAGATCCAAGCAGCACCACTCAAAAGTCGTGATGTTGGAATCAAATGACTTTATCTCATCCTCAGTCCCCTCATATGTAAATAAATATTCCTCAAATATCTACTTTGGGGATGCTGTGAGAATTAACATTAGGTAATACATGTAAAACATCTAATTCCTTTGATATGGAAAGAAAATGTTTCTTGTGCAAATAAACTTTTCCTTCTGTTACTATACCAGGTCCTGGAATCCTGACTCAAGCATTACTTGAAAGTGGTGCTAAAGTGATTGCCCTTGAAAGTGAAAAATTTTATATTCCACATTTGGAGGTACATTTCTAGTTTCTAAAAATAATTTGTTCTATCAGTTACCTTTGAGTGGTTTAGGGAAGTAAAAATTAAGCACACAGTTTATTCTTATAGAATCACTTTTAGGGGCCAGGCCTTAAATACCTGTTTATCCCCAGCGACTAAACCATGGTTAGTGTCAGTGATTGTTGAATGATTAAAGATTGGAGTTCTGAGACATGTTTTCTAGTTCTAGCTCTAATGTATAACTAGCATATCTAGGCTTGTTTCCTCATCTCTAGGAGGCTGTGCAGTGCCCCTGCTCTCTCTGAGCCTAGAATCTTACTGGCGTGCTAAGCTTAGGGAGATAGGACTATGTTAACTCTGGATTTAACGGTTTCAGAAGCATGAAAGGTTTCTTACATTCAGATATAATTGCACGGAGTGAGGGCATAATTCAGGTGGGTTTTTTTGGTTAATTCTGCTTGTTATATAGAAAACAAGTTCACATTAACAGTAAAGTGGAGATTCCTCTCATCTTTGCCAACCTTTTTATCTTTCTCTTCTTCCCTCCATTATAAATCTCTAGATTCAATTTAGGAAACAAACTTCTGTGTGCCAACTTCCTGAAACCATGTAAAATGGTGCTATCTAAAAGTGCAGGATAATGACAGGAAAGCTATGAACATGACTACCAAAGCCAGCTATTTGTTTATTTTTAAATAAAGCTATGCACATTAGATGGTGGTTATTCCGTAACTGACTGTTTTGAAAAGAATTCAAGGTTTTAGCCAGGTCATTTAATTGATGTTAAATCTTCTGGAATTTCAAAAACATGAAAAGAAAAAGAACACGTAAAATGGTTCAATGATTCAAGGTCGTGAAATGTGATGTAATAAACCTAGTCATCTGTCATTTCAACTTAGAAATTAAAAACTAACTTTTATCTTGATCTTTTAAAAAAGGCCTGTTTTTGAAGATCTGCCCAGTTCACAAAAAGATGGCATTAAAATGTCTTTCTGCTTACAGTTTGTTACACTGTAACTCAATATTTGCTTTTCTATAAGATAAAAATAACAATGCTGTAAGATTTAAAAGCAATTGATTTAATGAGAAAAGAAGGCTTAGAGGCTAGAGAATTCTCCACACTTTTCAAGGGCCTTATAAATGGTGCTCTTAGCAGACAATGCATCTAGCCACCCAAAGGCTCCCAAGTTTGCTCCTAAGAAAATGAAAGAATTTTCAAGAAGGATGCTTGACTCTAAATTTTATCTAACTTTTGATCTGCCCTCCCCAGCCTTCCTGGATAAAATTCCTAGGACTTCGTGTTAACAATGTTTCAAGCAGAAACAGTTTGTTTTATCTGGATGTGGTAGAGATACACATGTTGCAAATTGTGTTCTGTAATAATAAATTGTGATATATCTCTGTTTGAAAACTGTTGCAGGAAAAGCTGTACATGTTCAGTTGAGAAGGCATTAGCTTTTGTGGTAAACTTCTTTCAGCAGGACTAGAATACAGTCTTTTCAAATCAGACTGAATCTCAGCTCTAGCAATTCCTACCTTTAAAATCCTTGGGCAAGTAAGTAATTTAACCTGTCCGAGCTCTGGTTTTTCTCACATGTAAACTAGAGACTGTAATGTTCCACTTGTAAGGGATCTTGATGCCCTTTGATAAGATGAACTATGTAAAGGGCTTAACGTGATGACTAGTGGAGGCTTAGAGGCTACTTCTCTTTCCTCTGTACTTTTGCTTACTGTTTTTGAATTTGAATCCTAAATACAGTCAAGTATTAAAATGTGATTTCACTATTTTCATGAGTTATTTATTCTGGAATTCGGGCTGTTATTGTGTTTGAATTACTGAATGGTAAGTGACAAGTGCTAAAACAAATATATGTGCTCTCAGAAAAGAAGTGTAATAAAGTCTTAAAGTATACATTCTTTTTAATTTGATTTCATTAGCTTCCTTAATTACAAAGATTGAAGTATGACTCTTGGAATAACTTTTGAAATTATTTTATTGCTATACATGTAGAAGAATTTGTAAGAGTTTAAAGGTAATGAGTTTTTAAGGTATGCATTATGGGTGCCCTTTTTCTTTAGTGTTCCTACCACCACATGTGTCTTGCCAGTGGGTTTCAGTCCCGGACAAGTTCACTATGGATTCAGTGAGACCAAAAAAATGACAGTGGAATGTTCTTGGGGTGAAAGGGTTTATACCCAACTTTATTCCCACAGCAGCAGGTCAATCACTAGAATCCGTCCACTCAGAGAAAGTCTGCATGCAGCAAGCCAGTCTCTGCCTCTGGGCCTCTTTGCCCCTGCAGCCGTCTTAGCCTCTGTCTACCACCACTCTAGTCTCTGCTCTCCTGCAGCCTTGCAGCAGTCCAGTCACTGGGCAGAGCTCTTTTATATAGAGTCAATAACAACGTATTGCCCACACGTGTGTAGTGAGCAAACCCACCAGGGCCAGGTGAGAATCCTGGCCATTGGAACCTTCACTTTCTCCACAACACTCTCTGGTTTCCTTCTGTATTGTTTTGGCTTATTCTTAACTTCTCGTAATGAGACTTTGGAGTTACTGCATTGTAGAGAAAATGAAAGTTCTATGGCCAGGATTCTCACCTGACCCTGGTCCGCTTGCTCACTACAAACGTGTGGACAGTATGTTATTACTGACTATATAAAGAGCTCCGCCCAGTGCTCTGGGCTGCATGGCTGCAGGAGAGCAGAGGCTGGAGAGTTGGCAGCATCAAGGACAGAGACCATCTACTGCATGCAGACTTGCTCTGAGATGGATGGGATCTTGTGCTTAACCTGCCACCGTGGGAATAAAGTTGGATATAAACCCTTTCACCCCAAGAGTGTTCCACTTTCATTTTTTGGTCTCAGCAAATCAAGAGTGAACTTTTCCAGGGCTGAAACCCATTGTAAGACATCCATCCTCAGCCTTGGTCCTCAGTACTCCTGCCTAGCAATCCGTCTGCACTCATGGCTTTAATTACCTTCAACAGGCCAGATTCTCACAAATTTTTATATTCAGCCTGAACCTTGCCATTCATGTCTAGAGCTACCAACCTGGCATCTCCACTTGGATTCCCTAATCGGCATCTCAGAATTGACATAACCAAAAATGTGATTTCAACTCTCAGTCTGTTCTTTCCACTGTTGTTTTTCAGTGGTCCCCTTACAAGTGATCATTACAATTTACAAGGCTTAGAAATAGAACAGTAATTAGGTTTAACTCAAATGCTAAGGAAAAAGGTTTTTTAATTCATAACTTTAAATTGCAAATTCATTGAAACCTTGATAAATATCGATAGAATAGGATATTCTGTCAATATTCTGTGAATGAGAACCTCAGTATGCACATCAAAGCATACTACTCTCTTCTGTTGGGTTTTTTGTAACTTCGAATTAAGTTTATGGAGTCTGTAGGAAATACTTGCTCAGTGCTCCTACAAGGTGAGCACATCAGGGCACTGAAAAGATTGAGGTTTGTTAGACCTCTTCCAGTGAACAAGGTGTTTTCCTTCTTTAGCTGCTTCTGTTTTTAGAAAAAGTAAAGGAAAGTGAAAGGGTAAATGGAGAGTGGCCTACACAATGAACTAAGTTCATTTGGTGAAGGACTAAACTGCTCTAGAAAAAATAATCTGTTGAATCTATCCTTCGTTCACTTTAATATTTTCAGTTTTTCTCTACTATGAAACATCTTCCCCAGACCAGCAGATGTCCAGCTCTCTGCCTGAGCCCAGAGGTGATCTCAGAATCTTTGCCCAGGGCTCCAGGCAGCCACTGCTAAGCAATGAGGGATGAGTGTGGAGGAGGTTTTTTTGTTTTTTGGGTTTTTTTTTTGACCAACTGAAACCATTGAGATGAAGTAAGGAAGTAAAAGGGTAAGAATTTGTTGAAGGTGTTTTGTTTTGGGGGCTTTTTCTTGGTAATACTGTACTTTCATCCTTTTACGGGCATTAATTGATTTCTATTAACTCTTAAATCTTAGGGTACAATAGTAGTGTTTTCTTTACATCTTTACTGAGGTAGTAATATTTTCATAGAATTATTTTTTGAAGTAGATCTTTGAATTGTTAGTCTGCATAACACTGAAGTTTCTAAACATGTTATTGCTGTATTTCTTTAGTCCCTAGGGAAAAATGTCACTGGAAAACTAGAAGTGGTCCACTGTGACTTCTTTAAACTGGATCCTGTAAATTGTGGAACAGTAAAACCTCCCATTATGATGTCAGAGGTGCTTTTTAAGAATTTGGGAATAAAAGGACTTCCATGGACAAATGGTAATTTTTGTCATTCACCATGTAATTTGCCAGGTCTCTCTAGTAGTACAGCTGGTTTGTTGAAGAGATTTGTGTGCAGTTTATATTATATAATTTACTGGCAGTTGCTCTGAAGTTGAATATGGTTCTCATCACCTAGACACAAATAATCAGCAGTTCCACAGAGGCCAAGTTCCATATCAAGGAAAGATGCTGAGGCTTAGTTCTAATTGAAATAAAATTAATGTAGTTAACTCTATTTGATTCAATAATGTAGGTTCTTAGGAGAAAGTGTTAGGAACTTACTCAAACATTTTTTGCTTGTGTCCTTACAGATATCCCTTTCAGAGTAGTTGGAACATTACCAGTTAAAAATGAGAGAAAGATACTTTGGAAACTTTTACATGACATATATTCTTGTACTTCTGTATATGCACATGGACGAGTAGAACTAAATATGTTTATTAATGAAGACGATTACCAGGTAGGTTATTAACAATAGGTTTGAAAGAGTTCTGCAGTTTTTATCTGAGTAGTCTTGTGATTTTAATTTGGGCTCATGATATTTGAGAGTACTGAGATTGTTTTTAAAGTTCTGTAAAGTCATCTTTATGTTTGATTTTTTTTAAGGTTTCTTTTTTAGTATTGTGGTAAAATATCCATAAAATGCAATTTACCATTTTAACTATTTTTAGGGGTACAATTCAATGGCATTAAGTATATTCACATTGTGGTGCAGTTATTATTACCACCATCTGTCTCAGAACGTTTTCTTTCGTTCATACTGAAACACTGTATCTTTTAAACACTAACTTCCCATTTCCCGCCCCCTGAGACCCTGGTAACTACCATTCTACTGTCTGTCTCTGAATTTGGGTGTTCTAGGTACTTCATATAAGTGGAATCGTACAATATTCCACTTTGTGCCTGGCTTATTGCACTTTTTTTTTGTCTTTAGGATTCATCCAGATCATAGCATGTGTCAGAATCTCATTCCTTTTTAAGGCTGAATAATACTCTTGTATCTATACACCACCTTTTGTTTATCCATCTGTCAGTGGACACTTGGGTTGCTTCCATATGAAGCTATTGTGAATAATGCTGCTTTGAACTTTGATGTGCAAATATCTCTTCGAGTTGCTGCTTTCAATTCTTTTGGGTGTATACCCAGAAGTGGAATTGTTGGATCATGTTGGATCATGTGGTAATTCTATTTTTAACTGTTTTGAAGAACCACCATACCGTTTTCCATAGTGGCTGCACCATTTCCTGTTCCCACCAGCAACACACAAGGGTTCCAGTTTCTCCACATTCTCTCCAGTGCTTGTTTTCTGACTTTTTGATGATACCCGTCCTGATGGTACAAAGTGGTGTTCATATTCCACTGTGGTTTTGGTTTGCGTTTTCCTAACAATGAGTGATGCTGCGCATCTTTCCATGTGCTTATAGACCATTTATATCTCGTCTTTGGAGGAATACCTGTTAAAGTCCTTTGACTGGTTTTTAATCAGGTTCTTTGTTTACTGCTGAGTCTTTTAGGAGTTATTTATGTATTTTTGATATTAATCCCTTCTCAGACATATGATTTTCAAATATTTTATCCCCTTCTGTGGATTGTCTTTTTACATTGTTTATAGTGTCTTTTGATTTTCAGAGTTCTTAATTATGATGAAGTCTACTTGTTTTCTTTCTATTTTTGCCTGTACCTTTGATGTCATATCTAAGAAATTATTGCCAAATCCAATATCACGAAGCTTTTCGCCTGTGTTTTCTTGTAAGAATTTTATAGTTATAGCTCTTAGGTTCAGGCCTTTGATCCATTTTGAATTACTTTTTTTATATGGTGATAGATAAGGGTTCAGCTTCATTTTTGCATATGGATATTGTTTTCCCAGGATCTTTTATGGAAAAGACTGTCTTTCCACATTGAATGCTTTTGGCACACTTCTTCAAAAGTCATTTGACCATATACATGAAGGTCTCTTTTTGGGTTCTCTATTCTGTTGGTTTATATGTCTATGTGCCAGTACCACACTATTTTGATTGCCATAATTTTTTAGTAAGTTTTTAAATCAAGAACTGTGAGTCATCCTGTTTTGTTCTTTTGAAAAAATTGTTTAGGCTATTCAGCATTCCTTGAGATTCCATATGAATTTTAGGGTGGATTTTCTATTTCTGCAAAAAAACATCATTGGGATTTTGATAGGATTTGCATTGACTCTGTACATCACTGGGTAATGTTGACATCATAACAAAATTGAGTCTTCCAATCCATGAATAAAGGATGTTTTTCCATTTGTTTCTTTAATTTCTTTCAGCAAAAATGTTTTGTAGTTTTCAGTGTATGAGTCTTTCACCTTCTTAGTTGATTCCTGAGTATTTTACTACTTTGGATGCTGTTGTCAATGGAATTGTTTTCTTAATTTTCTTTTTAGCTTGTTAATTGTTAGTGGATAGAAATACAACTGATTTTTGCATGTTGATTTTGTAACCTGCAACTTTGCTGAATTCATTTACTAGTTCTACCTGGTTTTTGTTTGTTTTGTTTTTGGTGAAATCTTTAGGATTTTAGACTCTGCTCTTTATTCTGTGAAATGAAGTCCTCCTGAAATCCTTGATTTTGCCTTAATAGTAGTATTTCTTTTCTACCCACAATGCTTCATGTCATTAATTGTTTAATCCAATATAATGGGAGATGCTTATTTGTATTTAAGAAAGCTAAGGGTTAGGATAGTGGGTCAAGAAATAAGGGATGATTTATTCACCAAGTACGAAATAGTAAGTAACTAATTATCCATGGAAAGGGAACAGGGGGCTCAGAACCTTGAGATTAATACACATAACATATACATGCAAGAATGGAGAGAAATAGGAAATGCTTCATCAGGTTTCACATTGCTACTAGGAGACTGTCCTAATGCTTCTTTAACCATGTACCTCTTCACATGTGGTTTCTTCTTTCTGTAATGGTGCCCTCTCATTCAGATGTCAGCCTAAACAACTCTTGACTCAAAATTTAATAGTCCATTTGGTACATACTTCTAATACACTTGTTCTTCTCCTCAGTAATTTTACATTTTTGTTTCATTTTTTCTTTAGTGAGATATTCCCCTGAGAGGTGATGTAGTTAAGGGAAATCAGTCTCGAATAGATTATGTTTTGGGTGCTCATGATAATATAGTTCAATATGAAAGTTTAAAAAGACTTTCTCTTGAAACAGTTAACAGTTAAGATTTTGCATGTAGTTCTGATTTTTAATTTCTAGATACTGTTAAGACTCAACATTTGATTTTGATTGATTATAGTTATGTATAACATGTACCTTCTGTTTTCCTTTTACTAGAAAATAACGGCAACTCCCGAAAATCCAAAGTTGTATCAAGCATTAAGCGTGCTCTGGCAAGTAGCTTATGAGATTAAGCTTCTGCATGTGGTGAGTAAAATCCTTCTAAATGTAAGAAGAGAATTTTATTGCTTTCAAAAAGGCTTCATTTCTGTGACCAGTAACTGGAGAAAAATTAAAGATTATAACTTTATTACTTTTTCCCAACTGTTAAAGATAACACAGCAAGGTAACTTTGTGTTGATTTTTTTCTCATGAACCTTATATTATTCTCTCATTATTAAAATAACATGTGAGGGGACTTCGGGAAGATGGCGGTGTGAGCAGGGCGGCAGAAATCTCCTCCCAAAACTATATAAATCTATGAAAATACAGCAAATACAACTATTCCTAAAAGAGAGACCAGAGCACACAGGAAAGTGCACAGAGTGCAGCCACCCCTGTGAGGACTCAGCACCCCGCGAGGTGGGTGAGATACAGAGCCGTGACCCGTCGGCACCCGAGCGCTCACCCACCTCAGCGCGCAGGCAGGAAGAGAGGATTCGGAGCCGGGAGGGAGTGGAAGAGCACGCAGGCGAAATACCCAGCCCTGGCGGTCTGCACCAGGAGAGCTGACACATCGCGTGGTGCATCGGGCATTGGAGAGGCAGAAGGTGCAGGTTTTGAGCCGGGAACGCACCGGGACCGTGCAGCCAGTGCCCCGGGACTAAAGAAAAACGCGCGCCGTTTGTAGCAGTCTCGGAGAGGCGGGGGGCCCAGTGAGGGAACACCATCGGCCCGGCGGGCTTAGCCCTGCAGGCTGGAAGTCCTGGGAACTTCAGTACCCTTTGCTGGTGACGGAGAGAAGGGAGCAGACACGCTGGAACTTTATACAGAAAAGAATAACCTCCCATTCGTTCCCGCCGCAGCCACAGACCTACAAAAAAAGCAGCGCGGACACGGCTGTGGATTAGTGGAGCAACAGCGACACCTACAGCACGCGTAGAGAATCCACTCCAGCCTTAAAGAGCCCAGGTGACATACATGGCACCTGCCAGCAACCACTCCTATCAACATGACAAGACAGAAGAACATGATACAGAAAAAATCACCAAGACCCAGACAACCTCTGAGAAGGAACCTGAAGGGATGGAAATGCAGAATCTTCCTGAAAAGGAATTCAGGATAAAAGGCAAAACCATGCTGATGGATCTACAGAGAAATATGCAAGAGCTAAGGGAGGAAGTGAGGAAAGTCAGGAAAGGTAATGCGGAAATGAGACAAGCCATCGACGAGATCAGCAGCAGATTGGATGAGATGCAAGAGACTGTTAATGGAATAGAAATCAGAGAACAGGAACACGGAGCAGCTGAGGCAGAGAGAGATAAAAGGATCTCTAGGAATGAAAGAATATTAAGAGAACTGTGTGACCAATCCAAACAGAACAATATTCGCATTATAGGAGTACCAGAAGAAGAGAGAGAAAAAGGGATAGAAAGTGTCTTTGAAGAAATAATTGCTGAAAACTTCCCCATGCTGGGGAAGGAAATATTCTCGCAGTCCATGGAAGCCCACAGACCTGATAACACAAGGGACCCCAGGAGGACAACACCAAGACACATAATAATTAAAATGGCAAAGATCAAACATAAGGACACAGTAGTAAAGGAAGCTAGAGAAATAAAAAAGATGACCTTCAAAGGAAAACCCATCAGACTAACATCAGACTTCTCAACAGAAACCTTACAGGCTAGAAGAGAATGGCATGATATATTTAACACAATGAAACAGAAGGGCCTCGAACCAAGAATACTGCATCCAGCACGATTATAATTTAAATATGATGGAGGGATTAAACAATTTCGAGACAAACAAAAGCTGAGAGAATTTGCCTCCCATAAACGACCTCTACAGGACATCTTAAAGGAACTGCTCTAGAGGGAAACACTCCTAAGGCTAAAGAGCTGTCACCAGAGAAAATAAAATCATACCAAAGAAAGCAGACCATCGAAACACGAATTAAAGGCAAAAAATAAAACACCTAGTATATAAAGATTGGAGGAGGAAGAATGAGAAGGGAGAGAAATAAAGAAACATCAGACGGTGTTTACAATAACTTAACAAGAAAGTTAAGTTAGATTGTTAGACAGTTAAGAAGCAACCCCTGAACCTTTGGTAACCATGAATCTAAAGCCAGCAATGGCAATAAGTACGTATCTATCGATAATCACCCTAAATGTAAATAGACTGAATGCACCAATCAAAAGACAAAGAGTAACAGAATGGATAAAAAAGCAAGACCCATCTATATGCTGCCTACAAGAAACTCACCTTAAATGCAAAAATATCCCCAGATTAAAAGTGAAGGGATGGAAAAAGATATTTCATGCAAACAACAAAGACAAAAAAGCAGGTATTGGAGTACTTGTATCAGACAAAATAGACTTCAAAACGAAGAAAGTAGCAAGAGATAAAGAAGGACATTACATAATGATAAAGGGGTCAGTCCAACAAGAGGATATAATCATTTTTTTAATATGATTTATTTTATTATCATTAATCTACAATTACATGTGCAATATTACGGTTATTAACTACCCCTTCATCAGGTCCCGCCTACCAAGCCCATTACAGTCACTGTCCATCAGCGTAGTGAGATGCTATAGACTCACTACTTGTCTTCTCTGAGTTGTACTGCCCTCCCAGTGTCCTCCCCCAACATTACATCGGCTAATCATAATGCCCCTTTTTCCCTCTTATCCCTCCCTTCATGCCGATTTTCCCCAGTACCTTTCCCTTTGGTAACTATTAGTCCGTTCTTGGGTTCTGTGAGTCTGCTGCTGTTTTGTTCCTTCAGTATTTTTTCCTTGTTCTTATACTCCACATATGAGTGAAATCATTTGATACTTGTCTTTTTCGGCTTGGCTTATTTCACTGAGCATAATACCCTCTAGCTCCATCCATGTTGTTGCAAATGGAAGGATTTGTTTTGTTCTTATGGCTGAATAATATTCCATTATGTATATGTACCACATCTTCTTTATCCATTCATCTACTGATGGACACTTAGGTTGCTTCCATTTCTTGGCTATTGTAAATAGTGCTGCAATAAACATAGGGGTGCATCTGTCCTTTTCAAATTGGGCTGCTGCATTCTTAGGGTAAATTCCTAGGAGTGGAATTCTGGGTCAAATGGTATTTCTATTTTGAGTTTTTTGAGGAACCTCCATACTGCTTTCCACAATGGTTGAACTAATTTCCAGTCCTGCCAGCAGTATTAGGACGGTTCCCTTTTGTCCACATCCTCGCCAACATTTGTTGTTTGTGTTTTGGATGTTGGCCATCCTCACTGGTGTGAGGTGATATCTCATTGTGGTTTTAATCTGCATTTCTCTGATGATTAGCCATGTGGAGCATCGTTTCATGTGCCTGTTGGCCATCTGAATTTCTTCTTTAGAGAAGTGTCTATTCATGTTCTCTGCCCATTTCTTAATTGGATTATTTGCTTTCTGTTTGTTAAGGTGCATGAGTTCTTTATATATTTTGGATGTCAACCCTTTATCAGATACGTCATTTATGAATATATTCTCCCATACTGTAGGATGTCTTTTTGTTCTACTGATGGTGTCCTTTGCTGTACAGAAGCTTTTCAGCTTGATATAGTCCCACTTGTTCATTTTTGCTTTTGTTTCCCTTGCCCGGGGAGATATGTTCATGAAGAAGTTGCTCCTATTTATGTCCAAGAGATTTTTGCCTATGTTTTTTTCTAAGAGGTTTATCGTTTCATGACTTACATTCAGGTCTTTAATACAGCTTGAGTTTACCTTTGTGTATGGGGCTACACAGTAGTCCAGTTTCATTCTATTACATGTAGCTGTCCAGTTTTTCCAACACCAGCTGCCGAAGAGGCTGTCATCTCCCCATTGTATATCCAAGGCACTTTTCTCAAATATTAATTGACTGTATATGTTTAGGTTAATGTTTGGATTTTCTATTGTGTTCCACTGGTCTGTGGGTCTGTTTTTGTACCAATACAAAATTGTCTTGATTACTGTGGCTTTGTAGTAGAGCTTGAAGTCAGGGAGTGTAATTCCCTTGTTTTATTCCTCCTTCTCAGGACTGATTTGGCTATTTGGGGTCTTTTGTGGTTCCATATGAATTTTAGAATTATTTGTTCCAGTTCACTGAAGAAAGCTGTTGGTAGTTTCATAGGGATTGCATTGAATCTGCAGATTGCTTTAGGTAGTATAGCCATTTTGATAATATTTATTCTTCCTAACCAAGAGCATGGGATGCATTTCCATTTGTTAGTGTCCTCTTTAATTTCTCTTAGGAGTGTCTTGTAGTTTTCAGAGTACAGGTCTTTCACTTCCTTCATTAGGTTTATTCCTAGGAATCTTATTCTTTTTGATGCAATTGTGAATGGAATTGTTTTTCTGATTTCTCTTTCTGTTAGTTGATCATTAGTGTATAGGAAAGCAACAGATTTCTGTGTGTTAATTTTGTATCCTGCAACTTTGCTGAATTCAGATATTAGTTCTAGTAGTTTTGGAATGGAGTCTTTAGGGTTTTTTATGTACACTATCATATCATCTGCAAATAGTGACAATTTGAATTCTTCCTTACCAGTCTGGATGCCTTGTATGTCTTTGTTTTGTCTGATTGCTGTGGCTAGAACCTCCAGTACTATGTTGAATAACAATGGAGAGAGTGGGCATCCCTGTCTTGTTCCCAATCTTAGATGAAAAGCTTTCAGCATCTCGCCATTAAGTTTGATGTTAGCTGTGGGTTTGTCATATATGGCCTTTATGATGTTGAGGTACTTGCCGTCTATACCCATTTTGTTGAGAGTTTTAATCAGGAATCGTTGCTGAATTTTGTCAAATGCTTTTTCAGCATCTGTGGAGATGATCATGTGGTTTTTGTTCTTCTTTTTGTTCATGTGGTGGATGATGTTGATGGATTTTCGAATGTTGTACCATCCTTGCATCCCTGGGATGAATCCCACTTGATCATGGTGTATGATCCTCTTGATGTATTTTTGAATTTGGTTTGCTAATATTTTGTTGGGTATTTTTGCATCCACGTTCATCAGGGATATTGGTCTGTAATTTTCTTTTTTGGTGAGGTCTTTGCTCTGTTTTGGTATTAGAGTGATGCTGACTTCATAGAATGAGTTTGGAAGTATTCCCTCCTCTTCTATTTTTTGGAAAACTTTAAGGAGAATGGGTGTTATTTCTTCTGTATATGTCTGGTAGAATTCAGAGGTGAATCCATCTGGTCCGGGGGTTTTGTTCTTGGGTAGTTTTTTGCTTACCGCTTCAATTTTGTTGCTGGTGATTGGTCTGTTTAGTTTTTCTGTTTCTTGTTTGGTCAGTCTTGGAAGGTTGTATTTTTCTAAGAAGTTGTCCATTTCTTCTAGGTTTTCCAGCTTGCTAGCATATAGATTCTCGTAGTATTCTCTTATAATTCTTTGTATTTCTGGGGGGTCCGTCATGATTTTTCCTTTCTCATTTCTGATTCTGTTTATGTGTGTTGATTCTCTTTTTTCTCTTAATGAGTCTGGCTAGGGGTTTAACTATTTTGTTTAGTTTTTCAAAGAACCAGCTCTTGGCTTCATTGATTTTTTTCTATTGTTTTATTCTTCTCAATTTTATTTACTTCTTCTCTAATCTTTATTATGTTCCTCCTTATGGTGACTTTGGGCCTCACTTCTTCTTTTTCCAATTTCAGTAATTGTGTCTTTAGACTATTCATTTGGGAATGTTCTTCCTTCTTTAAATAGGCCTGGATTGCAATATACTTTCTCTTAGAACTGCCTTTGCTGCGTCCCACTGAAGTTGTGGCTTTGTGTTGTTGTTGTCATTAGTCTCCATATATTCTTTGATTTCTGTTTTGATTTGGTCGTTAACCCATTGATTAATTAGGAGAGTGTTGTTAAGTCTCCATGTATTTGTGAGCCTTTTTGATTTCTTTCTAAAATTTATTTCTAGTTTTATACCTTGGTGATCTGAGAAGTTGGTTGGTAAGATTTCAATATTTTTGAAATTACCGAGGTTCTTTTTGTGTCCTAGTATGTGGTCTATTCTGGAAAATGTTCCATGTGCACTTGAGAAGAATGTGTATCCTGTTGCTTTTGGGTGTAGAGTTCTGTAGATGTCTGTTAGGACCATCTGTTCTAGTATGTTGTTCAGTGGCTCTGTGTCTTTACTTATTTTCTGTCTGGTTGATCTGTCCTCTGGAGTGAGTTGTGTGTTGAAGTCTCCTAAAATGAATGCATTGCTGTCTATTTCCTCCTTTAATTCTGTTAGTATTTGTCTCACATATGCTGGCGCTCCTGTGTTGGGTGCATATATATTTATAATGGTTATATCTTCTTGTTGGACTGACCCCTTTATCATTATGTAATGTCCTTCTTTATCTCTTGGTACTTTCTTAGTTTTGAAGTCTATTTTGTCTGATACAAGTACTGCAACACCTGCTTTTTTCTCTTTTTTTTTTTGCATGAAATATCTTTTTCCATCCCTTCACTTTTAGACTGTGTATGTCTTTGGATTTGAGTTGAGTTTCTTGTAGGCAGCATATAGATGGGTCTTGCTTTTTTATCCATTCTGTTACTCTGTGTCTATAATAGGTGTTTTATTCTTTGCCTTTACTTAGTATTTGGATCGTTTGCTTTCTTTGCTATGATTTTATTTTCTCTAGTGACATCTTTTTAGCCTTAGGTGTGCTTCCATCTAGAGCAGTCCATTTAAGATATCCTGTAGTGGTGGTTTATGAGAGGCAAACTCTCTCAACTTTCGTTTGTCTGGAAATTGTTTAATCCCTCCATCATATTTAAATGATAATCGTGCTGGATACAATATTCTTGGTTCGAGGCCCTTCTGTTTCATAACGTTAAATATATCATGCCATTCTCTTCTGGCCTGTAAGGTTTCTGTTGAGAAGTCTGATGATAGTCTGATGGGTTTTCCTTTGTAGGTGATCTTTTTTCTCTCTCTAGCTGCCTTTAATACCCTGTCTTTATCTTTGATCTTTGCCATCTTAATTATTATGTGTCTTGGTGTTGTCTTCCTTGGGTCCCTTGTGTTGGGAGATCTATGAGCTTCTGTGGTGTGCGAGACTATTTCCTTCTCCAGCGAGGGAAAGTTTTCAGCAACTATTTCTTCAAAGACACTTTCTATCCCTTTTTCTCTCTCTTCTTCCTCTGGTACTCCTATAATGCGAATATTGTTCCGTTTGGATTGGTCACACAGTTCTCTTAATATTCTTTCATTCCTAGAGATCCTTTTATCTCTCTCTGCCTCAGCTTCTCTATATTCCTGTTCTCTGATTTCTATTCCATTAACAGTCTCTTGCATCTCATCCATTCTGCTGTTAAGCCCGTCTATCGCTTGTGTGATTTCTGCATTGTCTTTCCTCATTTCCCTCACTTCCTCCCTCATCTCTTGCACATTTCTCTGTAGGTCCATCAGCATGGTTATGTCTTTTATTCTGAATTCTTTTTCAGGAAGACTGTGCATTTCCATCCCTTCAGGCTCCCTCTCTGGGGTTGTCTGGTTGATTTTGGTCTGAACCATATTCCTCTTTCTTTTCATGGCTATAGAATTGGTCACTGATAGTTGCCGCGTATGTGAGTTCGGCTCTTTCAGACTTTAAAAAAAGAAGAAAAAAAAAGAAAAAAAAGAAAAAAAGAAGAAAGACGAAAAAAGAAAAAAGAAAAGAAAAAACAAAAACAAAACAAAAAACAAAAAAAAAAGAACAAAAAAAAGCCCACTGGATGTAGATTCTGTGGGAATGCTGTAGGTGGCGCTATTTCCCCACTATTCCACAGCTGTAGCTGCGCTGCTCTGCAGGGCCCTTAATCACTCTGGCAGGGGTGGGAATGATTAGGAGGGTGTTAGTCTCAGTGAGAAGTGTAAGTATGGCTACTCTTCCTCAGTCCCCAGCTAAGGCGTCTGAAACTCCCCAGGATTCCGAGCCTGCTGGGCTGAGTGTGCTGGGGCGATCCGGCTCCTCTGATAGGCTCCTGTCTCTTTCAGACCACTGAAGAAAGCACGCGCTTTTTTTTTTTCCTTCCCGGGAGCCAGCTGCAAGCACTCTGGCGCGTTCCCCGCTCACATCCTGCACCTCTGTCTCTCCAATCTCTGCTGCACTGTGCAATGTGGGTCAGCGCTCCCCACGCAGATCACCGGGGTTGGCTACATCGCGGGGTGTACTACCACTCCCTCCCAGCTATGAATCCTCTCTTCCCGCCGGTGCGCTGGGGTGGGGGAGTGCTCGGGTCCCGCCGGGTCGCGGCTCCGTATCTTACCTGCCTCTTGGGGTGCCGAGTCCTCTTGGGTGTAGCTGCACGCTGTGTGCTTTCCTGTGTATTCTCATCTCTCTTTTAGGAATAGGTGTATTTTCTGTGTTTTCCTAGATAAATATACTGTTGGGAGATTTCTGCCGCCCTGCTCACACTGCCATCTTCCCGGAAGCAGTCGATATAACCATTGTAAATATACATGCACCCTACACAGGAGTGCCGGCATAGGTGAAACAAATACTAACAGAATTAAAGGAGGAAATAGACAGGAGTGCATTCATTTTAGGAGACTTCAACACACCACTCACTCCAAAGGACAGAACAACCAGACAGAAAATAAGCAAAGACACAGAGGTACTGAACAACACACTAGAACAGATGGACCTAACAGACATCTACAGAACTCTGCACGCAAAAGCAACAGGATACACATTCTTCTCAAGTGCATATGGAACATTTTCCAGAATAGACCACATAGTAGGCCAGAAAACGAACCTCAGTAAAATCGAAAATATTGAAATCCTACCAACCAACTTCTCAGATCATAAAGGTATTAAACTAGAATTAAACTTTAGAAAGAAACCAAAAAGGCTCACAAATACATGGAGCCCTAACAACATTCTAATTAATCAATGGGTCAATGACCTAAGCAAAACACAAGTCAAAGAGTATATGGAGACAAATGACAACAACAAGAGAAGCCACCGCTTCTGTGGGCGCAGAAAGGCAGTTCTGTGAGGGAAGTATATTTAATCCAGACCTATCTAAAGAAAGAAGAACATTCCCACATGAATAGTCTAAAGGCACAATTACTGAAATTGGAAAAAGAAGAACAAATGAGACCGAAAGTCACCAGAAGGAGGGACATAATAAATATCAGAGAAGAAATACCTAAAATTGAGAAGAACAAAACAATAGAAAAAAATCAATGAAACCAAGAGCTGCATCATTGAAAAAATAAACAAAATAGATAAACCCCTAGCCAGACTCATTAAGAGAAAAAGAGAATGTACACACATAAACAGAATCACAAATGAGAACGGAAAAATGACGATGTATCTCACAGAAATATAAAGAATTATAAGAGAATACTATGACAATCTATATGCTAGCAAGGTGGAAAACCTAGAAGAAATGGACAACTTCTTAGAAAAATACAACCTTCCAAAACTGACCAAACAAGAAACAGAAAAACTAAACAGACCAATCACCAGCAACAAAATTGAAGCGGTAAGCAAAAAACTACCCAAGAACAAAACCCCCGGACCAGATGGATTCACCTCTGAATTCTACCAGACATATAGAGAAGAAATAACACCCATTCTTCTTAAAGTTTTCCAAAACATAGAAGAGGAGGGAATACTTCCCAACTCTTTGTAGGAAGGCAGATTCACTCTAATACCAAAACCGGGCAAAGACGTCAACAAAAAAGAAATTACAGACCAATATCCCTGATGAATGTAGATGCAAAAATACTCAACAAAATATTAGCAACCCGAATTCAAAAATTCATCAATACGATCATACACCACGATCAAGTGGGATTCATCCCAGGGATGCAAGGATGGTACAACATTCGAAAATCCATCAACATCATCCACCACATGAACAAAAAGAAGAACAAAAAGACATGACCATCTCCATAGATGCTGAAAAAGCATTTGACAAAATTCAGCATTCATTCATGATTAAAACTGAGCAAAATGGGTATAAACGGCAAGTACCTCAACATCATAAAGGCCTTATATGACAAACCCACAGCTAACATCATACTTAACCGCGAGAAGCTGAAAGCTTTTCATCTAAGATCGGGAACAAGACAGGGATGCGCACTCTCAACTTTATTCAACATAGTACTGGAGGTCCTAGCCACAGCAATCAGACAAAACAAAGACGTACAAGGCATGCAGATTGGTACAGAAGAAGTCAAACTCGCACTATTTGCAGATGACATGATACTGTACATAAAAAACCCTAAAGACTCCGTTCCAAATCTACCAGAACTAATATCTGAATAAAGGAAAGCTGCAGATACAAAATTAACACACAGAAATCTGTTGCTTTCCTATACTCTAATGATGAACTAACAGAAAGAGAAATCAGAAAAACAATTCCATTCACAATTGCATCAAAAAGAATAAAATACGTAGGAATAAACCTAACGAAGGAAGTGAAAGACCTGTACTCTGAAAACTACAAGACACTGGTAAGAGAAATTAAAGAGGACACTAAGAAATGGAAATGTATCCCATGCTCTTGGCTAGGAAGAATAAATATTGTCAAATGTCTATACTACCTAAAGCAATCTACAGATTCAAAGCAATCCCTATCAATTACCAACAGCTTTCTTCAATGAACTGGAACAAATAATTCTAAAATTCATATGGAACCACAAAAAACCCCGAATAGCCAAAGCAATCCTGAGAAGGAGGAATAAAACGGGAAATAACGCTCCATGACTTCAAGCTCTACTACAAAGGCACAGTAATCAAGACAATTTGGTATTGGCACAAAAACAGACCCACAGATCAGTGGAATAGAATCCAAAATTCAAACAACAACCCGAACACGTACAGTCAATTAATGTTTGATAAAGGAGCCTTGGATATACAGTGGAGAGTTGACGGCCTGTTCAGCAGCTGGTATTGGCAAAACTGGACAGCTACATGTAAGAAAATGAAACTGGACTACTATCTAGCCCCATACACAAAGGTAAACTCAAAGTGGATCAAAGACCTGAATGTAAGTCATGAAACCATAAAACTCTTAGAAAAAAACATAGGCCAAAATCTCTTGGACATAAACATGAGCGACTTCTTCATGAACATATCTCCCCGGGCAAGGGAAACAAAAGCAAAAATGAACAAATGGGACTATATCAAGCTGAAAAGCTTCTGTACAGCAAAGGACACCATCAGTAGAACAGAAAGACATCCTACAGTATGGGACAATATATTCATAAATGATGTATCTGATAAAGGGTTGACATCCAAAATATATAAAGAACTCATGCATCTTACCAAACAAAAAGCGAATAATCTAAATAAGAAAGGCGCGGAGGACATGAATAGACACTTCTCCAAAGAAGAAATTCAGATGGCAAACAGGCACATGAAAAGATGCTCCACATCGCTAATCATCAGAGAAACGTAGATTAAAACCACAATGAGATATCACCTCACACCAGTGAGGATGGCCAACATCCAAAATACAAGCAACAACAAATGTTGACGAGGTTGTGGAGAAAAGGGCACCCTCCTACACTGCTGGTGGGAATGCAAATTAGTTCGACCATGGTGGAAAGAAGTATGGCGGTTTCTCAAAACACTCAAAATAGAAATACCATTTGACCCAGGATTTCCACTCATAGGAATTTACACTAAGACTGCAGCAGCCCAGTTTGAAAAAGACAGATGCACCCCTATGTTTATCGCAGCACTTTTTTTTCTTTTTTCTTTTTATTTATTTATTTTTTAATACAATTTATTTTATTATCATTAATCTACAATTACATGCGCAATATTACGGTGATTAAACTACCCCTTCATGAGGTCCCCCGCCACCAACCCCATTACCGTCACTGTCCATCAGCGTAGTGAGATGCTGTAGCATCACTACTTGTCTTCTCTGACTTGTACTGCCCTCCCTGTGCCCCCCCCAACATTACATCTGCTAATCGGAATGCCCCTTTTTGCCTCTTATCCCTTCCCTTCCCGCCCATTTTCCCCAGTCCCTTTCCCTTTGGTAACCATTAGTCCGTTCTTGGGTTCTGTGAGTCTGCTGCTATTTTCTTCCTTCAGTATTTTTTCTTTGTTCTTATACTCCACATATGAGTGAAATCATTTGGTACTTCTCTTTTTCGGCTTGGCTTATTTCACTGAGCATAATACCCTCTAGCTCCATCCATGTTGTTGCAAATGGTACGATTTGTTTTCTTCTTATGGCTGTATAATATTCCATTGTGTATATGTACCACCTCTTCTTTACCATTCATCTACTCATGGACACTTAGGCTGCTTCCATTTCTTGGCTATTGTAAATAGTGCTACGATAAACATAGGGGTGCATCTGTCTTTTTCTAAGTATGCTGCTGCATTCGTAGGGTAAATTCCTAGGAGTGGAATTCCTGGGTCAAATGGTATTTCTATTTTGAGTTTTTTGAGGAACCTCCATACTGCTTTCCACAATGGTTGAACTAATTTGCAGTCCCACCAGCAGTGTAGGAGGGTTCCCTTTTGTCCACATCCTCGCCAACATTTGTTGTTGTTTGTGTTTTGGATGTTGGCCATCCTCACTGGTGTGAGGTGATATCTCATTGTGGTTTTAATCTGCATTTCTCTGATTAGCGATGTGGAGCATTTTTTCATGTGCCTGTTTTCCATCTGAATTTCTTCTTTGGAGAAGTGTCTATTCATGTCCTCTGCCCATTTCTTAATTGGACTATTTGCTTTTTGTTTGTTAAGGTTCATGAGTTCTTTATATATTTTGGGTGTCATCCCCTTATCAGATACGTCATTTATGAATATGTTCTCCCATACTGTAGGATGTCTTTCTTTTCTACTGATGGTGTCCTTTGCTGTACAGAAGCTTTTCAGCTTGATGTAGTCCCACTTGTTCATTTTTGCTTTTGTTTCCCTTGAGTGGGGAGATATGTTCATGAAGAAGTTGCTCCTGTTTATGTCCAAGAGATTTTTGCCTATGTTTTTTTCTAAGAGTTTTTCGGTTTCATGACTTACATTCAGGTCTTTGATCCACCTTGAGTTTACCTTTATGTATGGGGCTACACAGTAGTCCAGTTTCATTCTCTTCCATGTAGGTGTCCAGTTTTGCCAACACCAGCTGCTGAAGAGGCTGTCATCTCCCCATTGTATATCCAAGGCTCCTTTATCAAATATTAATTGACTGTATATGTTTAGGTTTATGTTTGGATTTTCTATTCTGTTCCACTGGTCTGTGGGTCTGTTTTTGTGCCAATACCAAATTGTCTTGATTACTGTGGCTTTGTATTAGAGCTTGAAGTCAGGGAGCTTAATTCCCCCTGTTTTATTCCTTTTTCTCAGGATTGTTTTGGCTATTCGGGGTCTTTTGTGGTTCCATATGAATTTTTGAATTATTTGTTCCAGTTCATTGAAGAAAGCTGTTGGTAGTTTGATAGGGAGTGCGTTGAATCTGTAGTTTGCTTTAGGTAGTATAGCCATTTTGACAATATTTATTCTTCCTAGCCAAGAGCATGGGATGCATTTCCATTTGTTAGTGTCCTCTTTAATTTCTCTTAGGAGTGTCTTGTAGTTTTCAGAGTACAGGTCGTTCACTTCCTTCATTAGGTTTATTCCTAGGTATTTTATACTTTTTGATGCAATTATGAACGGAATTGTTTTCCTGATTTCTCTTTCTGTTAGTTCATCATTAGTGTATAGGAAAGCAACAGATTTCTGTGTGTTAATTTTGTATCCTGCAACTTTGCTGAATTCTGATATTAGTTCCAGTTGTTTTGGAGTGGAATCTTTAGGTTTTTTATTTACAATATCATGTCATCCACAAATAGTGACAATCTGACTTCTTCTTTACCAATCTGGATGCCTTGTATGTCTTTGTTTTGTCCTATTCCCATGGCTAGGACCTCCAGTACTATGTTGAATAACAGTTGAGAGAGTGCGCATCCCTGTCTTGTTCCCGATCTTAGATGAAAAGCTTTCAGCTTCACGTCGTTAAGTATGATGTTAGCCGTGGTTTGTCATATATGGCCTTTATGATGTTGAGGTACTTGCCGTCTATACCCATTTTGTTGAGAGTTTTAATCATGAATGGATGCTGAATTTTGTCAAATGCTTTTTCAGCATCTGTGGAGATGATTATGTATTTTTTGTTGTTCTTTTTGTTGATGTGGTGGATGATGTTGATGGGTTTTCGAATGTTGTACAATCCTTGCATCCCTGGGATGAATCCCACTTGATCATGGTGTATGATCCTCTTGTATTTTTGAATTCGGTTTGCTAATATTTTGTTGAGTATTTTTGCCTCTACGTTCATCAGGCATATTGGTCTGCAATTTTCTTTTTTGTTGAATTCTTTGCCCGGTTTTGGTATTAGAGTGATGCTGGCTTCGTAGAATGAGTTTGGAAGTATTCCCTCCTCTTCTATTTTTTGGAAAATTTTAAGGAGAATGTGTGTTATTTCCTCTGTATATGTCTGGTAGAATTCAGAAGTGAAACCATCTGGTCCGGGCGTTTTGTTCTTGCGTAGTTTTTTGATTACCAATTCAATTTCGTTGCAGGTGATTGGTCTGTTTAATTTTTCTGTTTCTTGCTTGGTCAGTCTTGGGAGGTTGTATTTTTCTAAGATGTCGTCAATTTCTTCTATGTTTTCCAGCTTGTTAGCATATAGATTTTCATAGTATTCTCTTATAATTCTTTGTATTTCTGTAGGGTCCATTGTTATTTTTTCTTTCTCATTTCTGATTCTGTTTATGTGTGTAGATTCTCTTTTCCTCTTAATGAGTCTGGCTAGGTGTTTATCTATCTTGTTTATTTTTTCAAAGATGCAGCTCTTGGTTTCATTGATTTTTTCTATTGTTTTATTCTTCTCAATTTTATTTATTTCTTTGATCTTTATTATGTCCCTCCTTCTGGTGACTTTGGGCCTCATTTGTTCTTCTTTTTCCAATTTCAGTAATTGTGTCTTTAGACTATTCATTTGGAAATGTTTTTCCTTCCTTTAATAGGCCTGAATTGCAGTGTACTTTCCTCTTAGAACTGCCTTTCTTGGGTCCCACAGAAGTTGTGGCTTTGTGTTGTTGTCATTAGTCTCCATATATTCTTTCATTTCTGTTTTGATTTGTTTGTTAACACATTGACTAATTACGAGAATGTTGTTAAGTCTCCATGTATTTGTGAGCCTTTTTGGTTTCTTTCTAAAATTTATTTCTCGTTTTATACCTTTGTGATCTGAGAAATTGGTTGGTAGGATTTCAATATTTTTGAATTTGCTGAGGTTCTTTTGTGGCCTAGTATTCGGTCTATTCTGGAAAATGTTCCATGTGCACTTGAGAAGAATGTGTATCCTGTTGCTTTTGGGTGCAGAGTTCGATAGATGTCTGTTAGGTACATCTGTTCTAGTGTGTTGTTTAGTGCCTCTGTTTCTTTACTTATTTTCTTTCTGGTTGATCTGTCCTTTGGAATGAGTGGTGTGTTGAAGTCTCCTAAGATGAATGCATTGCTGTCTATTTCCTCCTTTAATTCTGTTAGTATTTGTTTCACGTATGCCAGCGCTCCTGTGTTGGGTGCGGATATATTTATTATGTTTATATCTTGTTGGACTGACCCCTTTATCATTATGTAATGTCCTTCTTTATCTTTTGCTACTTTCTTCGTTTTGAAGTCTATTTTGTCTGATACAAGTACTGCAACACTTTGATTTTTTCTCTTTGTTGTTTGCATGAAGTATCTTTTTCCATCCCTTCATTTTTAGTCTGGGGATATCTTTGGGTTTGAAGTGAGTCTCCTCTAAGCAGCATATAGATGGGTCTTGCTTTTCTATCCATTCTTTTACTCTGTGTCTTTTGATTGTTCCATTCAATCCATTTACATTTATGGTGATTATTGGTAGATATGTATTTTTTGTCATTGCTTTCTTTAGATTCGTGGTTACCAAAGGTTCAAGGGTGCTTCTTTACTATATAACAATCTAACTTAACTTTTTTGTTAAGTTATTGTAAACACCGTCTCATGTTTCTTTATTTCTCTCCCTTCTTATTCTTCCTCCTCCATTCTTTCTATACTAGGTGTTTTATTCTTTGCCTTTAGTTAGTGTTTGGATGGTCTGCTTTCTTTGCTATGATTTTATTTTCTCTTGTGACATCTTTTTAGCCTTGGGGTGCTTCCCTGTAGAGCAGTTCGTTTAAGATATCCTGTAGTAGTGGTTTATGAGAGGCAAACTCTCTCAACTTTCGTTTGTTTGGAAGTTGTTTAATCCCTCCGACATATTTCAATGATAATCGTGCTGGATGCAATATTCTTGGTTTGAGGCCCTTCTGTTTCATAACGTTAAATATATCATGCCATTCTCTTCTGGCCTGTAAGGTTTCTGTTGAGAAGTCTGATGATAGTCTGATGGGTTTTCCTTTGTAGGTGATCTTTTTTCTGTCTTTTGCCCCCTTTAAAACTCTGGCTTTATCTTTGATCTTTGCTGTCTTAATTATTATGTGTCTTGGTGTTGTCTTCCTGGGGTCCTTTGTGTTAGGAGATCTGTGGGCTTCCATGGACTGCGAGACTATTTCCTTCCCCATCATAGGGAAGTTTTCAGCAATTATTTCTTCAAAGACACTTTCTATCCCTTTTTCTCTCTCTTCTTCCTCTGGTACTCCTATAATGCGAATATTGTTCCGTTTGGATTGTTCACACAGTTCTCTTAATGTTTTTTCATTCCTAGAGATCCTTTTATCTCTCTCTGCCTCAGCTTCTCTGTATTCCTGTTCTATGATTTCTATTCCATTAACAGTCTCTTGCATCTTATCCAGTCTGCTCTTAATCCCGTCGATGGCTTGTCTGATTTCTGCATTGTCTTCCCTCACTTCCCTCAGTTCCTCCCTCATCTCTTGCACATTTCTCTGTAGGTCAATCAGCATGGTTATGCCTTTTATTTTGAATTCTTTTTCAGGAAGACTGTGCATTTCCATCCCTTCACGCTCTCTCTCTGGGGTTGTCTGGTTGATTTTAGTCTGGACCATATTCCTCTGTCTTTTCATGGCTATAGAAGTGGTCGCTGGTATTTGCCATGTATGTCAGCTGGCCTCTTGAAGACTTTAAACAGAGAAAAAAAAACAGGAAGAAATTAAAAAAGAGGGAAGAAAAGAAAAAACAAAACAAAACAGAAACAAACAAACAAAAACGCCTACTGGGAGTAGATTCTGTGGCGATGTTGTAGGTGGCCCTGTTGCCCCACTATTCCGAACCGGTGGCCGCGCTGCTCCTCAGGGCCCTTTATAGCTCTGGCTGGGGTGGGAACGAATGGGAGGCTGTTGATCTCAGTGAGAAGTCTAAGTGTGGCCACCCTTTCCCAGTCGACAGCTAAGGAGTCCGAAACTCCCCAGGACTCCCAGCCCCCTGGGCTGAGTGTGCCGGGGCGACCCGGGCCCTCCGCTGGGCTCCTGTCTCTTTAAGATTGTTGAAGAAAGCACGCACTTTTCTTTTTGTTTCTTTCCCCCCCGTTAGCTGGCTGCAAGCACCCTTGCGTGTTCCCCGCTCGGATCCTGCCCCTCTGTCTCTCCAATCTCCGCTACACTGCGCAATGTGTTTCAGCGCTCCCCACGCAGATCACCGGGGCTGATTATTTCGCGGGGTGTACTTCCACTCCCTCCCAGCTCTGAATCCTCTCCTCCCGCCAGTGCGCTGGGGTGGGTCAGTGCCCGGGTCCCCCCCGGGTCACGGCTTCGTATCTTACCTGCCTGTTGGGGTGCTGAGTCCTCTCGGGTGTAGCTGCACGCTGCGCGCTTTCCTGTGTATTCTGGTCTCTCTTTTAGGAATAGTTGTATTTCCTGTATTTT
Source organism: Smutsia gigantea (assembly GCA_032199065.1). NCBI lineage: Eukaryota > Metazoa > Chordata > Mammalia > Pholidota > Manidae > Smutsia > Smutsia gigantea. Next base: position 26,610 of record JAVSCE010005859.1, on the reverse strand, counting down.
CGTAGAAATATAGTGTCGGGAGGAGATTTCTGCTGCTCTGCTCACGCCGCCCTCTTCCCGGAAGATCCCTCGTCTTTTCTTTTTCGTATGGCTTTTTTTTCTTTATGTAGTCGAGATTATTTTGTATCTTATTTTTAGCTCAAAGTATAAGTTTCTTCCCTTTGTTACTGAACATTTTTCTTAACTTTTTAATGGCTATTTAATACCTTATTATATAGCATTCCCCTTTTTAGGTTATTTCATTAGGTGAGACGAGTTTTATAATAGAAATATAATGTGAGCCACATAACATAATTTTACATTTTTTAGAACATTATAGAAAGTAAAAAACAGGTGAAATTTTCATATTTTATTTAGCCTTTTCAATTCATAATATTCTCATTTCAGTGAATAGTCAACATTTTAAAATACTTATTGCATAAAATACATAAGTTTTTTTGTGTCTTAGGCCTTCTTATTACATAAAATAGTCTTTTTGTGTGTGTCCTAGGCCTTTGAAATCCAGTGTGTATTTTACAGTCACAGCACCTCTCAATTCAGAATAGACACATTTTGAGTGTTCAGTAGCCACATGTGACTAGTCATTCCAATATTTCATAGCAGCAGGCTAGAGTGCAAGAAAAAAATAAGTGCCATTTTCTTTCATACTATTATTTGCTCATTCTCTTTTTATTCTAGTAGACTGGAGTATGTATCAAGTAGTTATTAATAGGGTATATGTTTATATATTTTATGAGACCTTGTTCTTTCAAGGATGTATTGGTTTAATTTTTAAATTTTGCAATGTGTACCTTCATGTAGTTCTTCATTGTATTTGTCCAGGAACACATCCAGGCCTTTGATGTGCATGCTAAGTTGTTAGAATGTTACCTCATTTGATTTTAGCTTTTGTTCTAATTCTGTTTTTTTCCTCCCGAACATACAAGGTTCTTAGGTTGTCTCTCATGGCTGTTGTGCAGTCCTTGCTTTTCTGTGTTCCTAGAAACTCCTTCACACTCAGCCTTCACAGCGCTGACCCTGTGCTGCACATTGGGATTTTGGCGCCACAGTTCTTAGTCACCCCGCTGATGTCTCCTTCTCATCCTTTTCTCTCCTCATGGCTTTCAGCTGGTTTCTTATTAGCGACCTCATGAGGACTTAGCTTTCAGAATGGTTTTCTTTTCTTGTTCTGCAATATTTGTTTTCAAAGACCCTGTGCTGAGTTTTGCCATTTACTAACCTGCAGAAAGGAGAGGTCTTTCTGGTCCCAGCTTTTATAACATCCGTCTGATATATAGTCTACAGCTGGAGGATTGGTTGTGGAACTAGATTCCCAAGTTGTGCAGGTTTTCCTCTCTTGTGGCTTTGGTATGTGGGGTGAGGTCCTCTTTGTGCCCACTGCTGGGCCCTCAGTTGTTGCTCTGGACAGACCCTGTGTGCAGGAACCTTGCAGTGCCTGCCACAGCTGTTGCTTTGTCACATCCACTTAGTCACACACCTAGAATTGCTAGAATTTCAAGGATGCGCGTCAGTTGCATTTTCATTGCATTTTAGTTGCCATTCTGTACTTAGTAATAAATTACCATTTCTGACAGTAGCCTTTCAAACTTTACATCCAGTGTTAAGTTTTAGTCTTTTAAGTCTGTGTCAGGTGCTGTTTTAACCCAGTCTCGTTTTAAAATGTAATATGTGTGTGTGTGTGTTTGACAGTAATTTTCAGATGGGTCAGCTTTTAAAATTGCTTCATATACTAAATTATATGTACAAAAGTTAGATACCAAAAAGTAAAGGATCCTTTTTAAAATTGATACAAGGATCTTTATTTGTGTATCTATTTACATGTCCTAACATATTTAAATGAGTTTGATTTATATGTTTTACCAGTCAGGTAGGGCAAAAATATCCTCAGTATTGATCTGATAGCTCCTAAACTGATTGTGACTCTAAAATGTAAATGTTGGCTGTTAAAAATTACAACTTAACCTATTTGCATAATTATATTAAGAGTAACTTTTATCTAAGGAAGTAATAGAGTTGGGGTAGGTCTTTGATGATCCTTTTCCTTAAGAAAAGCAAGAAGAAAGAAGAGAGATGTATATGATTTAACTGTAGCATAATATTTTTCTTAAATCCACTTAGACTGGTGACTTGGATTTAATTCATTCTGTTGTTTAGGCAAGACATTTTTAAAGGCAGTAATAATTTGTGGCACTCTGACCAAAAAGAATTACAAGATGTGTTTTATTTTTATCTTCCCTCAAGGAGCCTAGATCATCATTTGACATATACTCCCCAAATGGACAACTGGAAAAGCCAAAGCGTAACGTAAGACTGAGTGACACCTTCCCTTTTTCCCTCCAAGTGAAATATCCTGTGTTTTCTTTAAGATTATATGGTGTTCTGTATTTATTTAAATTCTTAATTTTAGAATATCTAGAAATGTTCTTGTAACACATCTTACTGCTTTTAACAAATTCGATTTTGGAAGAGTTTTGTATTTTTCAGTGCTTTACAGTGGATGGTTAGCATAGTTAATAGGCTAAACAGGGAATCTGACTTCCATTTTAATCTCTTTGGAAATAAAGATACATCTCAAATTTGAAAAATAGAATAATTTTTATATTTGTCAAATTTGATAAACTAAAAACAAAATTTTATATCTTATTAACAATACAGAAATTTTAGTAATATTACTAGTTATGATGGTTGAATTCACAACAGGTACATTTTTTTTCTTACCCAGGGTAGCATTCATTTTTTTTCCCCCCGTTTCTAAAGAATCAGTGATGATATTATAAAATCATCCTCCATTTAGTTTATGTCAGGGCTTCTCATTGTGGAAATTGTAATACAACAGGTGAAAGTTTCAAAGATGATTTTTGGGCTCAATTCAGGTTACACTTCAGAATTAAATGCTAACGGTGCCCTAATCCCAGCATGTCAGTTCAGTCGGAGGTTTCCATTTGCTTGCTTCTTTGTTTTTTCTCACTTTTGCCACTAAAGGAAAAAAGGAAAAATATCAACTTAGAAATATGATCTGATTTTAGACTGATCAGTCATTACTGTTATCATTGTGATTATAGTTGTATTTTACTGTTCATAGGCATAATTTATACAGCCTCACAAAACAGAATAGGAGTAATACATTTTGGCTTGAAACCATGAGGAACTTACCCAGATGTCCCCAAAATGAACAACCCTATATACATAAGATACGTTTTATTTTCTCAATGATGAAAACACTAAAACAGTGTTTTGGCCAAATGTATAAATTAGCTTTTAGGGATGGAGATGAAATAAACAAAGTCATGTTTTGTGAGAGAATTGTATGCAGGTATTTCACATGTGTCCTTGATATCAGCATATTCATAATTGCTGCAGAAGCACTTTGCAACATTTAAATTTCTTTGAGCACATCACCTTCATCTCCATCCAAGTTGAGATTTTCTGCTTTTTTGAAGCCATGTTTTTATGCTCTCACTGAACTTTTCTCTAAGCTACAAATAACCATTCGTTTAACATCAGAAAAATTGTTTTCTTCCCTTTTTATCAGGTAAATCTCTATCTGTTACCATGTAGATTCCATCTGTATCCAAAACTGTTTACCAGGTCACATTTTAATGTTACCTTTGAACGACTTGCTAACAATAACATACAATACTTTCAGTTGCGAGGTTGTCCATCCCCTAAATAATAATTACTAAATATTTTTAAATTTCATTGCCAACTTTTTCACCATTCCTTTCCGCTGTAGCGATCAAAAACTAAAAAGTAGAATTAATTGCAGGTTTCTTTTTTCTGGCTAATATGTTTCCCACAAACAGTGTTTATTTATATTTGTGCATGAAATAAATAAGGAATTACTACCTGATATGTGAGATTTCCTAAGGACTCAAACATAAGGCTCCTTCTTTTTGAAGGAATAATTTTAGGGGGGGGAATATCTTAACCTTACATCAAGTTTACAGTTTTTGTTTAAATCTGTATTGTACTGCATACTAATCTTTATAGTACTGTATACCAGGGTAGATTGGCAACCTTTTTCTTTAAAGGTCTAGATAGTAAATATTTTTTGCTTTGTAGGTCACACACAGTCTCTGTCACTTATTCGCTGGTTTTGCTTTTGTTTTTTTTAAAAAACAATCCTTTACAAATGTAAAAACCATTCTTAGCTCTAGACTATATGTATAAAAGCTGGTAGGCCATGGACCATAGTTTGCTAACCTTGTATTTATTTTTTTTAGAATACCCAATGAAAAATTATAGGTCATTTTAAAAATATGTCATTATAACTATTTTAAATCAATTAAATAATTTACATAAAAATTATAAAATTATAAAATATCCTTAGGATCTGGTGTTTTATTTGCTTCAAATATGGAAGAGACTCAGTACGTGTTAATGTCATGTTTGGGATTTGAGTTTATCCCACTTACCAGTTAGTAAGCTGTCACTTCTCATGGGTGCTGGCCAAAGACACAGCCATCTGGATCAGACAAAGGCTTTTCCTTGTCATTGGGTCCCATGGTGGGACGTGACATGGCTTGGTTGGATGCTGTGCGTGCAGGGGGTTTATATTGCGCCTAAGGAGCACAGAGTGAGGGAATCCACCTCATGTATAGCAAAGATTAATCAGGTCTGCTCTTCATACTGGAGAGAGAAATTATCTCACCCCTCAAAGTGGCCCCCATAGACAGCCGTGAGAAGTGGCCCTAGCGCCTTCTGTTCTCGGCATACTCCACAGGGTCATCCCGGACACCCAGGAGCAGCGGTGGTCACCCTTCCAGCAGGCAGCTGGAATGAGTTAAATGAACGATTTCCTGCCCTGGCAGTATTTTGTGACTAACACAATTTATTTTCCCTTCTTTCCAGAAATCATTAGACCAACCACAACAAAACCTGTGTTTTGTTCAGTTGATTCCTCGTAGAAATTTATTTACAGAAAACTTAACACCTGTTAACTATGATGTATTTTTCCACATGATAAGGCATTTTTTTATGAAGCGCAATGCCAAGCTGATAGACCATCTACAGTAAGTAAAAAGAACAAAAGCAAGTATAAAAGTAACATTGAATGTGAGGTTATACGTTCATGTTAGTGGTCCATTTTTTATGTCTTGTTTATCTTGATTTCGAGTAAGGCACCGTATTTTCATCTGTTTCATCAAAATACTTCCTTATTCCTGGTGCACATTTAGAGTAAAATAGAATTATATTTTCAACATAACCATGGATGCCTCCAAGTTGTTTATCTTTGTCAGAGTGTGGCTCAGGGTTAACCCAGACGAAGCACTGTTTGCCACCGGCAGGGGTGGAGAAGGTCAGCACTGGTGTTGGCATAGCATACCCACCCTCTACCTCTCGTTGCTTGTCCTTGGTTGCTGTTTCCTAACCAAAGTAGGCGTTAATCATAACACCCTGCTCTTGCCCCGAACCAAATTTTATGTTTCTGCCTAAATCTTTATGAAAAGCATAGCTGTTATTACCTACTTTCTGTATCTATATGATTTTTACATATGGCTGATGTATACGGGCTTTTTTCTTAATGCTCTGTACCTCATACTAAGCAGCCCATAGTCATTCAAAGTGTTGTCAGAGGATGGGCAAAATGGCATAATAATCATTTTAATTTGATAATTAATAAATAACTGAGTTATTTATGTCAAAAATGGACAGTATTTTTGTTAAATGGTAAAAATGGCAAGTATGGGAAATATTTTCCACCAGAATTTTTATTATAGTTTTTAACTTATTATCAGAGGCTCACTGATGATTTCTTGCTAGGCTAATATATAAGGCAGTTTTCTGCTTTGTCATTTATTCACCAGTAATTGTTACATAAAAATGTGAAAACTCCCTCCTAGAAAACTGCCAAACCGCAGTTTCTTCTGTTTGTACTTATTGAACTTTTACATGAATCTGAATGGAGTTTATGTTTTTGAGAGGAGAGTTAAAAGATGAAATAAGTGAGAAAAAATTTTTTTAAAGAGCAACATTAAAGTATAATTATGTGTAACAATTAATTAGAATATGTTAAAGCCTCAGTCTGCTCTTTTCATTTCAGCTAAGCCATGAAACTTCAGGAATAAGCAAAAATTAAAACTATGTGTTTATTATGTGCAAGCTCTTAAACTAAAGAAGATTAATTATATATAATAAGTTAGGCATTTTAAATTGGGCTTAGAGGCCATCTCTATAAATATTAACAGTTGGTGTGTAAAAGAATTAAGCAAATTTACTTTGTATTTCTTTTGCAGGTTACTGAGTCCAATTGATGCAATGGATATATTGAAGCAAATAGATGCAAATAAAAAAACAAAAATAGTAAATATGTACCCTCAAGGTTTTAAACAACTTTTTGAAACAATAGAGTGTTCCAAAGAGCATTCCTGTAACTGGCTGTATGATGACTTCATAGAACATGTAATCACTTAGGGAAGTGGGCTACCAAGACATTAGCTGGAGCTCTTTATTTATTTGGAAATTATGACACAAATGAAAAAGAACAAAGTTTGAATAGCTCACATCTTTTCAACAGAAGATAACTGTTCTTGTTTTGCACAGACTAGGCTAATCATTTCTTCCAGAGTTGATACCATTAGTATATTGGATTAAAACAATGGCTGCTATTTATCCAGAGTTGAATAAAATGAAAACTTTGGATTATATTAATTTAAAGATTCTACTTTCATTATTGATTTTTACATCCTCCCAGGGTTGGGTTGGGAGTGGGGGCAAAAGAGTTTGTATATTATTAAGCTTAAAAAGTAAACTGATTTAAGTGGCTTTATTTTTTATTTTTTCAAGATATACTATCAAGTACTGTCAGTTAAATTATTTAAATTTTAATATAGTTTAAACTTTTTTAGAAATTAAAATATTTTAAGTAACAGGATTTTGTGATTTCTTTTTTGTCTCTATCTAATGACACATTAAATTGACCCCAACCTACTCACTTTAAATTCTGTCATGTTTAGTCATTGTATTTTCAGTGAGTAATTGAGTCTGTGTTATTCAGAAGCCTCTTGCTTTTTTTGTTCCATCAAGAAAGTTCATCTGAAGTGAGACCTTTACATGAACCTAAGTGGAATTAAGAATATTTTCTTAGAACATTGAAGAAGCCACTAGATTTTCTTCAGTTAGATTTGTTTGCTATTATAAAACTTCATTAGACCTAAGGCATATTATTAGTAAGTTGCTCTTTGTAGGGCACATTCTGAATAACACTTGGCCAAACCAGTCCTTCCTGATTTCTCTTTGTCACTTGTTTACCCTTCAGTCTGGCTGGAAATCATGTTCTTTCTCTTGTAATTCCTGTCCTGCCATCACCTAATTAGCCTGATCTTCCTAATTTTGTTCAGTTCTCCCATTTCCTTCCTAATCCTGTGCCTTAAGTTCATATTTCTCCCCAAGCTAAATTACTCTTTGATCTTCCTCCCTCTTATTTATTACTGCCATATTAATCTTTCTAAAACATCTCTCTCTATAGACTCTTCTAAGGCCTTCGTTTCCAAGTGGGTAATAGCATCTGTCTCTTAGGGTTGTTCTCAGGAGTGAGGAAAAGGGCTTAGAGCAGCTGACATTGTAGTAGCTATACATCTTTGGTATAATGTATCCCCCTTTGGTATAATGTATCGCTCCTATATAGGCAGCCAGGGGCCTCTGTATTCTCTCCATTCCACGTTCAAAAAAGTGGAACTTTAAAAAGAAGTGTTGGTGGAGCGTTGTGTATTTTCCTCGGTCCTTGTCCCCACTGCAACAAAGAATTGAAGGGCAGAGACACAGTAGTGAAATAGAGTGAAAGTTTTATTTAAAGTTAAAAAGTACAGGCCACATCAGCAAGGAGAAGCACCCTGAAAGGTTTGGAGAGAGAAAGTTTAAGATTAAAAGGTTACACACTTAGAAAGTGTGGGCAACCTCAGAGAGAGGAGCACCCCGAAAGGTTGGGGGTTCTCCAGTTCAAGGATTCTTTAGGGATGTGACTAAGGCCTGGGGGTGCAGACCTGTTAAGTGGTCTTTGAAAGAATTAACAACACCAGCAACTTTACTGCTCTGATTTCTCCAGAGTCTTGGTCCTGCAGCATATCAAACAAGGCAGCCTGCCCAGTCCCCAAGGTGGGCTGAGTTATTGCCTGTTTGCTAAAGAGTAAGCTAAGAAGCTTACATTTTTAACTTCCTGGATATTAAAATACAATACTTAAAGATGGAATCCTTCCTGCCTTTTACTATGTTGTTTATGGCTGGGCCTGCATGGTAAATTAGTTGCTTAGGTTACAAACTACTTAATTAGGGCCAAAAGGAGAAAAAAAACATATAGGTAAAGTTAATAAGTTGGGCCTGCATGATTAACACAATAAAGACATGCGCTATGCTGAGGTACCCTTCTTCATCGGGGAATATTCGAACATTCCAGGCCAAGTTGCTCCTGGCTTTTTGAGCTTTTATTGATTAACTTGGGGCCTTTTTAGTGGACTTTCCTGGCCTTTTTCCCTTTCCACCCCACTCATACCTATTTTCCTGCCTAACAGAAGTTTACAATTGTCACTGCACTAAAAGCTGTAAATAAATAATGAAGCTCAATATGTGAAGGTAGTTAGTTGTTCAGGGTAGCAGTAAGGTACCCTAAGAATTTGGAATTACTAGCTTTCCTGTTAAATATTTAAAACCCACAGGAGTTAATTGTGTCCAAAGCCTTTGGAGAGGTCAGCTAAGTTAACTAAAAATGTATGACCTGTTAAAATTTAGCAATTAAGAGGTCAAGTTTCAAAGAAGTAGTGAAGGCATAACCCTGATGGGTGTGTGTGATGTCACTTGTGATAACCTTGGCTGTGTGAGGAAAGGAAAAAAGCAAATGCAAGGTTCAAAGTGGGTTCCTATGTTTAATTTTTTAAAGATGAGACATCTAAGCATACTAGTTAACAAAGTCAGCTGAGCCATTTTAAATACAACTTGGAGGGAAAAGGGAAACCTCCTATGCTGTTGGTTGGAATGCAAATTGTTGCAGCCACTGTGGAAAGCAGTGGAATGTTAGCCATAAAAAATGAAGTCTTAGCATTTGTGACAGCATGGATGGACCTAGAGGATATTGTACCAAGTGAAATAAGTCGGACAGGAAAAGACAATACCATATGAGTTTATGTAAGTGTGGAATCTAAGAAATGAACAAACAAATAGAACCATAAACAGAACAGACTGGTGGTTGCCATAGTGGAGGTGGGTGGGGGAATGGGTGAAACAGCTGGAAATAAGAGGTACAAACTTCCAAATATAAATTAACCACAGGGATTGAAAGCATAGTGTAGGAGATATCTTTGATGACAGTAACTAGATGTAAGTGGTGGGACGTTAGTAATGTACATAATTGTAAAAACACTGTTGTAGACCTAAAACCAACATATATCAACTATACTTAAATAAAAATATGTCCCAGAAGAATTAACTGATGGTTTTAGGAAAGGGAATGGGGTCACAAGACCAGAGAAGCAACTCGTAGGTAAAAGTTGAGTATGGAGGCTTAACATATGTAAGAGTCAAAAGCTGAGTTAATGCCTTATAAGTGTTAGGCATGAAAATAAATATGAGCGGGGTGGAAAGAGAAAAGGGCCAGAAAGTCCACTAAAAAGACCCAAAATGAATCAATAAAAGCTCAAAAAGCCAGGAGCAACTTGTCCTGGAATGTTTGAATATTCCCCAGGTAAAGGAGCGTACCTTAGCATAGCCCATGTCTTTATTGTGTTAAACATGCAGGCCCAGCCATAAACAACATAGTAAAAGGCAGGAAGGATTCCACCTGAAAGACTATTTTAATACCCAGGAAGTTAAAAATGTAAGATTCTTAACTTACTCTTTAGCAAACAGACAATAACTCAGCCCACCTTGGGGGATGGGCAGGCAGCCTGTTTGATATACTCCCAGACCAAGATGCTGGTATCCCAGGGAGAAATCAGAGCAGGAACTTCCTTGTGTTAAGTTAATTCTAAGTATTCAAAGCCCTTTTAACAAGTCTGCACCCCCAGCCCTTAGTCACACTCCTGAAGAATCCTTAAAAGGGGGAACCCCGAACCTTTCGGGGCATTCCTCTCAGGTCACCCGCACTTTCTAAGTGTGTAACCTTTTAATCTTAAACTTTCTCCAAACCTTTCAGGGTGCCTCTCGCTGAGGTAGCCTGTACTTTTTCTCTCTTTAAGTAACTTTAAATAAAACTTTTACTCTGCTTCACTACTGTGTCTCTGCCTTTCAATTCTTTGTCACAGTGGGGACAAGGACTGAGGAAAATACACAACGCTCCCCCAACATAAGTGGTATATGCTCTGAGAAGTATCAGGTATGCAGACAGTAGAAGAGGAGACTTGAGAATGGCATAGATTTGTTAACTGCTGTGAGCAATTGCAGTTAGGGAGGGCCACTAAATGATACAGAAGGTCTAGCTAAGTAAGGATGCACGTCAGATTTACGGTGGCATTCTATTGTATATACTATTGTCATTTTAGGCCTGGAACAATGGAGAGCATGGATGATTAGATTAAAAAGGTAAAACTGTGTTAAGGGGATTAGCCTTTAGGTCGGTGCATGTGAATGATTTCCATTATGTGTAGAATGAGAAATCAGTCTGATGTTCATTGTCTTTCAGATGGGGTAGAAGCAGCCTAAAAGCAGTGGAGGTGGGACCACATCTGTTGTAGGGAGCATAGCTGACTGACATTCCCAGCTTCCTTCCCACTGTGTACATGCCAGGGCTACACTTCTGCAGGCTGTCCCAGATAATGACTAAGCATGGTGGAGGTACTAAGATACCAAAGGTTGAGTGATTCTTGGTGATGACAAGGTTCAGTACCAAGTAGTTCAGGGTTAGGCATTTACAAACATACTTTGCCAAAGGACCTTTCATTTTTGCTGGTGGTTGAGGTTAATGGATGGTCATTTGGTTCGTGGAATCCCCCAAATCTGATGAGTTTAGTAGAATGGAATATTGGGAACGTGGCCTGGTTCTCTGAAGAAGTTTTTCACCAGAAGAGAGAAATAACTGCCCATGCAATTAGTTCTCCCTGAGATCATGGGGACTAGAGAGGGCCAGGAGAGCTAAGAACTTGTGTTAATGAAAGACTCTTTCCATGGTTTTAAGGATTTTTTTTTTGGTCTATTTTTGGAACACTGATAACTGTCCAATAAGAAAACATGTTTTTTCTCTAGAATGTGCAAGAATACAGTCAGTATAAATTCAGAAGGTGACTGCGACCAAAACAGGAATATTCTATAGTAATAGGTTAAGAAAAATGTTCTGTGTCATTCTCTTATCACTAAATTATAGAATAGCATTTAGTAATTTACTTAAATGGGCCTTGGCTTTGCATGTGCAAAATGGAAAAGATTTAACTACATGGTATTATCTGTGATATCCTATACTTACTCTGCCACTGTGTTTTCAAAATGTACCTCCTATAAGGCAGAAAACTTCTCATTTGCCTACCAGATGGAAAAGATCTTCTGAAGAATCAAGTCAAGGTAAAGAAAGTAGAGCTAACACGTGGAAATAGGGAGACACCATTTTTTCTTTATTTTTTTTATTAAGGTATCATTGATAACACAATCTTATGAACGTTTCACATGAGCAATACTGTCACTACATTCACTAATATTATCAAGTCCCCCACACACATCCATTACAGTCACTATCCATCAGTGCAGTAAGATGCTACGGGTCACTACTTGTCTTTTCTGTGCTGTACTGCCTACCCTGTGCACCCCCTACATTATGTGAGTTAATAATAATGCCCCTTACTCCTTATTCCCCTTCTCCCTCCCTGCCCACCCACCTTCACACCCTCTTTCCCCTTGGTAACCTCTAGTCCTTCTTGGAGTCTATGACTCTGCTGCTGTTTTGTTCCTTTCATTTTTGCTTTGTTCTTATACTCCACAAATGAGGGAAATCATTTGATACTTGTCTTTCTCTGCCTGGTTTATTTCACTGAGAATAATATCCTCCAGCTCCATCCATGTTGCTGCAAATGGTAGGACTTGTTTTCTTTTATGGCTGGATAAATATTCCATTGTGTAGATATATCACATCTTCTTTATCCATTCATCTACTAATGGACATTCAGATTGCTTCCATGTCTTGGCTATTATAAATAGTGCTGCGAACATAGAAATGCATATGTCTTTTTAATCTGGGTTCTTGTTTTCTTCTGGGGAATTCCTGGGTCAAATGGTATTTCTATTTTTAGTTTTTTGAGAAACCTCCGTACTGCTTTCCATAATGGTTGAACTAGTTTATATTCCCACCAGCAGTGTAGGAGGATTCCCTTTTATCCACATCCTCGCCAACATTTGTTGTTGCTTGTCTTTTGGATATTGGTCATCCTAACTGGTGTGAGGTGATATCTCATTGTTTTAATATACGTTTCCCTGATAATTAGCAATGTGGAGCATTTTTTCATTTCCCTGATGGCCATCTGAATTTCTTCTTTGGAGAAGTGTATGTTCAGATCCTCTGCCCATTTTTTCAATCTGCTTATTTGCTTTTTGGGTGTTGAGGCATGTGAGCTCTTTATATACTATGGATGTTAAACCCTTATCAGATATGTTATTTATGAGTATATTCTCCCATATGTAGGATGCCATTTTGTTCTACTGATGGTACCCTTGGCTGTACAGAAGGTTTTTAGCTTGATGTAGTCCCACTTGTTCATTTTTGCTTTTGTTTCTCTTTTCTGAGGAGATATGTTCATGAAAAAGTCAGTCATTTTCATATTCAAGAGAGTTTTGCTTGTTTTATTATAAGAGTTTTATGGTTCATGCCCTACATTCAGGTCTTTCATCCATTTCAAGTTTACTTTTATGTATGGAGTTAGACAGTAATCCATTTTCATTCTCTTACATGTAGCTGTCCAGTTTTGCAAACACCAGTTGTTGAATAGTCTGTCATTTCCCCATTGTATGCCATGGCTCCTTTATCATATATATATATATATTTTTTTAATACTTTATTTTGGTATCATTAATCTACAATTACATGTGCAATATTATGGTTATTAAACTACCCCCTTCATCAGGTCCCCCCCACCAACCCCATTACAGTCACTGTCCATCCGCGTAGTGAGATGCTATAGAATCACTACTTGTCTTCTCTGAGTTGTACAGCCCTCCCCGTGCCCCCCCAACATTACATCTGCTAATCGTAATGCCCCTTTTTCCCTCTTATCCCTCCCTTCCCACCCATCTTCCCCAGTCCCTTTCCCTTTGGTAACTATTAGTCCGTTCTTGGGTTCTGTGAGTCTGCTGCTGTTTTGTTCCTTCAGTTTTTTTCTTTGTTCTTATACTCCACATATGAGTGAAATCATTTGATACTTGTCTTTTTCGGCTTGGCTTATTTCGCTGAGCATAATACCCTCTAGCTCCATCCAAGTTGTTGCAAATGGTAGGATTTGTTTTCTTCTTATGGCTGAATAATATTCCATTGTGTATATGTACCACATCTTCTTTATCCATTCATCTACTGATGGACACTTAGGTTGCTTCCATTTCTTGACTATTGTAAATAGTGCTGCAATAAACATAGGGGTGCATCTGTCTTTTCAAATTGGGCTGCTGCATTCTTAGGGTAAATTCCTAGGAGTGGAATTCCTGGGTCAAATGGTATTTCTATTTTGAGTTTTTTGAGGAACCTCCATACTGCTTTCCACAATGGTTGAACTAATTTGCAGTCCCACCAGCAGTGTAGGAGGGTTCCCTTTTCTGCACATCCTCGCCAACATTTGTTGTTGTTTGTGTTTTGGATGTTGGCCATCCTCACTGGTGTGAGGTGATATCTCATTGTGGTTTTAATCTGCATTTCTCTGATGATTAGCGATGTGGAGCATCTTTTCATGTGCCTGTTGGCCATCTGAATTTCTTCTTTAGAGAAGTGTCTATTCATGTCCTCTGCCCATCTCTTAATTGGATTATTGGCTTTTTGTTTCTTAAGGTGCATGAGTTCTTTATATATTTTGGATGTCAACCCCTTATTGGATACATCATTTATGAATATATTCTCCCATACTGTAGGATGTCTTTTTGTTATACTGATGGTGTCCTTTGCTGTACAGAAAGCTTTTCAGCTTGATATAGTCCCACTTGTTCATTTTTGCTTTTGTTTCCCTTGACCAGGGAGATATGTTCATGAAGAAGTCGCTCATGTTTATGTCCAAGAGATTTTTGCCTATGTTTTTTTCTAAGAGGTTTATGGTTTCATGACTTACATTCAGGTCTTTGATCCATCTTGAGTTTACCTCTGTGTATGGGGTTAGACTGTAGTCCAGTTTCATTCTCTTACATGTAGCTGTCCAGTTTTTCCAACACCAGGTGTTGAAGAGGCTGTCATCTCCCCATTGTATATCCAAGGCTCCTTTATCAAATATTAATTGACTGTATATGTTTGGGTTAATGTTTGGATTTTCTATTCTGTTCCAGTGGTCTGTGGGTCTGTTTTTGTGCCAATACCAAATTGTCTTGATTACTGTGGCTTTGTAGTAGAGGTTGAAGTCAAGGAGCATTATTCCCCCTGTTTTATTCCTCCTTCTCAGGATTGATTTGGCTATTCCGGGTCTTTTGTGGTTCCATTCGAATTTTAGAATTATTTGTTCCAGTTCACTGAAGAAAGCTGTTGGTAGTTTGATAGGGATTGCATTGAATCTGTAGATTGCTTTAGGTAGTATAGCCATTTTGACAATATTTATTCTTCCTAGCCAAGAGCATGGGATGCATTTCCATTTGTTAGTGTCCTCTTTTAATTTCTCTTAGGAGTGTCTTGTAGTTTTCAGAGTACAGGTCTTTCACTTCCTTCGTTAGGTTTATTCCTAGGTATTTTATTCTTTTTGATGCAGTCGTGAATGGAATTGTTTTTCTGATTTCTCTTTCTGTTAGTTCATCGTTAGTGTATAGGAAAGCAACAGATTTCTGTGTGTTAATTTTGTTTCCTGCAACTTTGCTGAATTCTGATATTAGTTCTAGTAGTTTTGGAATGGAGTCTTTAGGGTTTTTTATGTACAATATCATGTCATCCGCAAATAGTGACAATTTGACTTCTTCTTTACCAATCTGGATGCCTTGCATGTCTTTGTTTTGTCTGATTGCCGTGGCTAGGACCTCCAGTACTATGTTGAATAACAGTGGAGAGAGTGGGCATCCCTGTTGTTCCCGATTTTAGATGAAAAGCTTTCAGCTTCTCGCCGTGAAGTATGATGTTAGCTGTGGGTTTGTCATAGATGGCCTTTATGATGATGAGGTACTTGTCGTCTATACCCATTTTGTTGAGAGTTTTAATCATGAATGGATGCTGAATTTTGTCAAATGCTTTTTCAGCATCTGTGGAGATGATCATGTGGTTTTTGTTCTTTTTGTTGATGTGGCAGATGATGTTGATGGATTTTCGAATGTTGTACCATCCTTGCATCCCTGGGATGAATCCCACTTGACCATGGTGTATGATCTTCTTGGTGTATTTTTGAATTTGGTTTGCTAATATTTTGTTGAGTATTTTTGTATCAACGTTCATCAGGGATATTGGTCTGTAATTTTCTTTTTTGGTGAGGTCTTTGCCAGGTTTTGGTATTAGAGTGATGCTGGCTTCATAGAATGAGTTTGGACGTATTCCTTCCTCTTCTATTTTTGGAAAAACTTTAAGGAGAATGGGTGTTATTTCTTCTCTATATGTCTGGTAGAATTCAGAGGTGAATCCTTCAGGTCCGGGAGTTTTGTTCTTGGGTAGTTTTTTGATTACTGATTCAATTTCATTGCTGGTGATTGGTCTGTTTAGTTTTTCTGTTTCTTGTTTGGTCCATCTTGGAAGATTGTATTTTTCTAAGAAGTCGTCCATTTCTTCTATGTTTTCCAGCTTGTTAGCATACAGATTCTCATAATATTCTCTTATAATTCTTTGTATTTCTGTGGGGTCCGTTGTGATTATTCCTTTCTCATTTCTGATTCTGTTTATGTGTGTAGATTCTCTTTTTCTCTTAATGCGTCTGGCTAGGGGTTTATCTATTTTGTTTATTTTTTCAAAGAAACAGCTCTTGGTTTCAGTGATTTTTTTCTGTTGTTTTATTGTTCTCAATTTTATGTATTTCTTCTCTGATCTATATTATGTCCGTCCTTCTGGTGACTTTGGGCCTCATTTGTTCTTCTTTTTCCAATTTCAGTAATTGTGTCTTTAGACTATTCATTTGGAAATGTTTTTCCTTCTTTAAATAGGCCTGGATTGCGATATACTTTCCTCTTAGAACTGCCTTTGCTGCGTCCTGTGAAGTTGTGGCTTTGTGTTGTTGTTGTCATTAGTCTCCATATATTCTTTCATTTCTGTTTTGATTTGGTCGTTAACCCATTGATTAGTTAGGAGAATGTTGTTAAGTCTCCATGTATTTGTGAGCTTCTTTGATTTCTTTCTAAAATTTATTTCTAGTTTTATACCTTTGTGATCTGAGAAGTTGGTTGGTAGAATTTCAATATTTTTGACTTTACTGAGTCTAACAACTAACTTAATATGTTATTACAAACACAATCTAAAGGTTCTTTTTTTGTTTGTTTCCTCCTTTTTCTTTCTCCTCCATTCTTTATATATTAGGTATCATATTCTGTACTGTTTGTCTATCCCTTGATTGACTTTGGGAATAGTTAATTTAATTTTGCATTTTCTTAGTAATTAGCTGTTCTATTTTCTTTGCTGTGCTTTTATTACCTCTGGTGACAGCTATTAATCTGTAGGAACACTTCCATCTTTAGCAGTCCCTCCAAAATACACTGTAGAGATGGTTTGTGGGAGGCAAATTCTCTCAGCTTTTGCTTATAGGGAATTGTTTAATCCCTCCTTCAAATTTAAATGATAATCTTGCCGGATAAAGTAATCTTTGTTCAAGGCCCTTGTGCTTCATTGCATTAAATACATCATGCCACTCCCTTCTGGCCTGTAAGGTTTCTGCTGAGAAGTCTGATGATAGCCTGATGGGTTTTCCTTTGTATGTGATCCTATTTCTCTCTCTGGCTGCTTTTAATAGTCTGTCCTTATCCTTGATCTTTGCCATTTTAATTACTATATGTCTTGCTGTTGTCTTCCTTGGGTCCCTTGTGTTGTGAGATCTGCACACCTCCATGGCCTGAGAGACTATCTCCTTCCCCAGATTGGGGAAGTTTTCAGCAATCACCTCCTCAAAGACGCTTTCTATTCCTTTTTCTCTCTCTTCTTCCTCTGATATCCCTATAATGCGAATATTGTTCCGTTTGGATTGGTCACACAGTTCTCTCAATATTCTTTCATTGTTAGAGATCCTTTTTTCTCTCTGTGCCTCCGCTTCTTTGTATTCCTCTTCTCTAGTTCCTATTTCATTATTGTCTCCTACACTGTATCCAATCTGCTTTTAATACCGTCCATTGTGTTCTTCAATGATTGGATCTCTGACCGGAATTCATTCCTGAGTTCTTGAATATCTTTCCGTACCTCTATGAGCATGTTAATGATTTTTATTTTGAACTCCCTTTCAGGGAGAGTCATAAGGTCCATATCATTTAAATCTTTCTCAGGAGTTATGTTCATAATTTTACTCTGGACCCGGTTCCTTTGGCGTTTCATATTTGTGTATGGCGCCCTCTAGTGCCCAGAAGCTCTACTCTCTGGAGCTGCTCAGCCCCTGTAGCAAAGTCAGGGGTTGCAGGGGAGTGGTAGTGGTGCCTCCGGGGTGGAAAGGGGTGTTTGCTGGTTCCTGGCTGCTATGCCTGTCTCCACTGCCTGAACCAGTGGGCTAAGCACACAGGTATAAGCCTCTGTGCTTTGCGTTTTTAGTTGCTATAGACAGATCTTCCCTCTGGCTGGCCCAACACCAGGGAAGGATTTCCCGGTTTGCAAGCCCGGTGGGGCTGGCCAGAAGAAAGGCGCACAAGTCTGCCTGTCACAGAAGGGGTTCTTGGAGCTGTGTAGGCAGCCAGGGAGCTGGAGCACCTGAAGATCGTGAAAGCTCCCAACCTGCTGGGCAGAGTGCACCCGGACCATTTTGTCTGCCTGTCCTTTCTCCTGAGCAGTAAGCTCCGTGCAATCCTTGCCCTATTAGCAGGTCTCTTGCTAAGGGCTTCTTTGTTAGGATGTCTCTGACTGCCCGCCTTTCTTTTGTTCCCGAGCAGCCGTATATGGATCCCTGCTTTCCACATGCGGCTGGAATCTCAGTCTCTCCAGGAATTCTGCCTGTCTTAGCTTTCCACCCCTCTAATTACAAGAGTATCATGCAAGCACCATGAAATGTAGGTTTGTGCTCCCTGTACTCCCAGAGCAGATCTCCAGAGTTAGGTATTCAGCAATCCCACATCTCCACTCCCTCCCTGCTCCATTCCTGTTCCTCCTGCTGGTGAGCTGGGGTGGCGAAGGGCTTGGATCCCGCAGGACCACAGCTTTAGTACGTTACCCTGTTCTTTGAGGGCTGCTCTTGTCTCCGGGTGTATGCGGTTTGTTGCCGTCCTCTTTCCCATTGCTCTTTCAAGAGTGTCATAATATTATCTTATAATTCTTTGTATTTCTGTGGGGTCCATCGTGATTTTTCCTTTCTCATTTCTGATTCTGTTTATGTGTGTAGATTCTCCTTTTCTCTTAATAAGTCTGGCTAGGGATTTATCTATTTGGTTTATTTTTTCAAAGAAACAGCTCTTGGTTTAATTGATTTTTTCTACTGTTTTATTCTTCTCAATTTTATTTATTTCTTCTCTGATCTTTACTATGTCCCTCCTTCTGGTGACTTTGGACCTCATTTGTTCTTCTTTTTCCAATTTCAGTAATTGTGTCTTTAGACTATTCATTTGGGATTGTTCTTCCTTCTTTAAACAGGCCTGGATTGCAATATACTTTCCTCTTAGAACTGCCTTTGCTGCGTCCCACAGAAGTTGTGGCTTTGTGTTGTTGTTGTCATTAGTCTCCATATATTCTTTCATTTCTGTTTTGATTTGGTCGTTAACCCATTGATTAGTTAGGAGAATGTTGTTAAGTCTCCATGTATTTGTGAGCTTCTTTGATTTCTTTCTAAAATTTATTTCTACTTTTGTACCTTTGTGATCTGAGAAGTTGGCTGGTAGGATTTCAATATTTTTAAATTTACTGAGGTTCTTTTTGTGGCCTAGTATGTGGTCTATTCTGGAAAATGTTCCATGTGCACTTGAGAAGAATGTGTATCCTGTTGCTTTTGGGTGGAGTTTTCTGTAGATGTCTGTTAGATCCATCTGTTCTAATGTGTTGTTCAATGCCTCTGTCTCCTTACTTATTTTATGACTGGTTGGTCTGTATGTTGGAGTGAGTGGTGTGTTGAAGTCTCCTAAAATGAATATATTGCATTCTATTTCCCCCTTTAATTCTGTTTGAATTTGTTTCACATACATAGGTGCTCCTATGTTGGGTGCATAGATATTTTTAGTGTTTGTAACCTCTTGTTGGACTGACCCCTTTTTCATTATTTAATGTCCTTCATTGTCTCTTGTTTCTTTCTTTCTGTTGAAGTCTTTTTTGTCTGATAAGGGTACTATAACTCCTGCTTTTTTCTCCCTATTGTTTGCATGAAATATCTTTTTCCATTCCTTCACTTTTAGTCTGTGTATGTCTTTGGGTTTGAAATGAGTCTCTTGTACGCAAAAATGTGGATGGGTCTTGCTTTTTTATCCATTCTGTAACTCTGTGTCTTTTGATTGGTTCATTCAGTCCATTTATATTTAGGGTGATTATTGACAGATATGTACTCATTGCCATTGCAGGCTCTAGATTCATAGTTACCAAAGGTTCAATGGTAGCATCTTTACTATCTAACAGTCTAACTTAACTCTCTTATTACACTATTACAAACACAGAAGAATCTAAAGATTCTTTTTTTCCCCCTCTTTTTCTTCCTCCTCTACTCTTTATATGTTAGGTGTCATATTCTGTACTCTTTGTGTATACCTTGACAGACTTTGTGGGTAGTTAATTTAATTTTGCATTTGCTTAGTAATTAATTGTTCTACTTCCTTTATTGTGGTTTTATTTTCTCTGGTGACAGCTATTTAGCCTTAGAAGCACTTTCATCTAGAGAAGTCCCTTTAAAATACACTGTAGGGATGGTTTGTGGGAGGTAAATTCCCTCAACTTTTGCTTATCTGGAAAATTTTTAACCCCTGATTCAAATTTATATGATAATCTTACTGGGTAGGGTATTCTTGGTTCGAGGCCCTTTGCTTCATTGCATTAAATATATCATGCCACTCCTTTCTGGCCTGTGAGGTTTCTGCTGAGAAGTCTGATGACAGCCTGATGGGTTTTCCTTTGCATGTGATTTTTTTCTCTCTCTCTGGCTGCTTTTAATTCTCTGTCCTTGTCCTTTATCTTTGCCATTTTAATTATTATATGTCTTTGGTTGTCTTCCTTGGGTACCTTGTGTTGGGAGATCTGTGCACTTCTGTGGCTTGAGAGAATCTTTCCCCAGATTGGGGAAGTTTTCAGCAATCATTTCTTCAAAGACACTTTCTATCCCTATTTCTCTCTTCTTCTTCTTGTATCCCTATGTTGCGAATATTGTTCTTTGTGGATTCGTCACAGAGTTATCTTATAATTCTTTCATTCTTAGAGATCCTTTTTTCTCTCTCTACCTCAGCTTCTTTGTATTCCTGTTCTCTAATTTCTGTTCCATTCACCATCTCCTCTACCTCTTCTAGTCTGCTTTTAAATCCCTCCAATGTATGTTTCATTTCAGATACTGTATTTTTCAATGTTTTTCTTTCTTGAATTTGACCCTGAGATCTTGAATATTTTTCTATAGCTTTGTTAGCATGTTCATGATTTTTCTTTTGAAAACTTTATCAGGAAGACTAGTGATTTCAGTTTCACCGAGTCCTCTTTCTGGTGTTTGAGGCATTTTGGATAGAACAAGGTTCTTCTGACTTTTCATTATCTTACTGCATAGTGTGGAATAGTAGCTTTGTGTAGGCTGCACCCTCTAGTCCCAGAAGCTCTACTGTCTAGAGCTGCTCAGCACCTGGAGTGATGGCAGGGGCAGCAGTACCTGCTGGGAGGAAAGAGCTCTTTCCTGCTTCCTGGACACAGTGCCTGCCTCCACTGGCAGGGCCCGTGAGCTGAGTGCACAGGGAGCAATGTCTGCACTACGCCCATATAGCTGCTGTAGGTGGGGCTGCTCTCTGGCTGGCCTGGCACGATGAAGGGGGCAGAAGGTTTGTAAGCAGGTGTGGGTCAGGAGCAAGGAGCGGCAGCCTGTATAACATGGTGGTGGGCTTCTCAGCTGCATTTCCAGGCAGGGGGATGAAGCACCTGAAGCTCCTGAAAGTTCCCAACCTGCTCCGCTGGGTGTGCTGGGATGATTTTGTTCACCTGTCCTTTCTCCTGAGCAGCAAGCTCTGTGTAATCCTAGCCCCTTTAGCAGCTGTCTCACTGTTGGGAAGTCTTTCAAAGCACCCACCCTTCTTTTGTTCCAGAGCAGCCACTTGCAAGTACCTGTTCTCCACAAGCTGCTGGAATCTCATTCTCTCCGATTATTCTGCCTGTCTTTGCTTTCCAACCCCTCTAATCTCCAGAGCACCATGCAATGTGGGTTCGTGCTCCCAGAGTAGATCTCCAGGTCTGGGTATTTAGCTGTTCTGGACTTCTACTCCCTCCCTGCCCCATTTCTCTTCCTTCCACTGGTGAGCTGGTCTAGGGGGAGGGCTTGGGTCCTGCAGGCTCGCAGCTTTGCTACTTTACCCTTTTTTTGTGAGATGTTTTCTTTTTCCCAGATGTAAGCCGTCTGTTGCATCTTCTTTCTGGTCACTCTTTCAGGACTAGTTGTATTTGCTTTATTTTTGTGTTATATGGAGATTTCTGCCTCACTTCTCATGCCGCCATCTTTTTCCCCCTCCTGAATGGGGAGGCATCATTCTGATAACATTCCCTAATTTGAGTCCTTGGCTCCAGCCACACATGAAGCCAAATACATGTCCATAGCCCAGCAAATGCCCCAAGACAATCAATTCCTTTTTTGTTTAAACTAGTTTGGGATGGAATTCTATCACTTTCAAACATGAGTCCTGTGATTCCCACTCATCTGACACCAAATGCAATAGTGTCTTTTTCTCCTACACACATATATAACAATAACAATATTACATCCAGCAGTAATTGTAGTGTAACTCCATTCAGTACCTGGACCCAATTCCAATGTGTGTAAGTATGTGTGGGAGGGGCACTTCCCAGACATACTTACACCAACCAAGCAATTCTGGAACACCAGCAGGGTGTCTGAGAACTCATCTCAATTCTGATGCTATTTGCCCCAAGACAGCACCAGATTCCCAGGTTAAGGGCTCTATTTTACAAGACTGCCCTCCACTACCAACTCCAGATGCTGGTCGCAAGCCCCAGGCAGTTCCCTATGCTTCTGATCTACTGGCTACAGACTGGAGGTTCCCATGACCTTCCCCTTAGATTTGATTAATTTGCTAGAGCAGCTCAAAGGACTCAGAAAAATACTTACATTTACCAGTTTAATAAAGGATACCATAAAGGATACAAGTTAACAGCCAGATGAAGAAATACATAGGGCAAGATCCCAAATAAAGGAGTCTCTATCCTCATGGAGCTTGTGGCCTGGCTCGGTGGCACATGGAGGCATTCTGGTTCCCCAAGCATAGAAGCTCTCCTCGACTGAGGAGCAGGATCCAACAGAGCAGTTGGAGAGAGTGAAAAACTCTTCTCAGGGGGTTTTGTGACGGCTTCATTGTATAGTCATGATTTACTAAATTAGTGGCCATTGGGTGATCCAACTGCAGCCCCCATCCTTGGGTGGGGGTCCAAAAGTCTCTTATTAACATGACAAAACACCTGTTTCACCTCTAAGATTCTCCAGTGTTTTCAGGAAATGTGGATGAAGACCAAATATACCTGGGTATGACTTGGGTATGAATGACCAAATAATGTATATCTTATGATTCATTGTATCACAACTCCTAATATAAATGCTATCTTAATAGCACTCAATAGCATACCATTCCTACATTACTATAGGAATGTATAGGGATTCTTCTGAGTACTAAACATTAGCACAGTCCCAAAATGATTATTATCGTTGGCTAACTCCATGCCACAAGCCTGGGCCTTTGAAATAACAGAGAAGGAAGGGATTTGTTTTGTTCCGTGCCCTGTGAGTATATTATTTGCATTATTCTAAGGCTTGAAAGATGAATTCTAGTTACCTGGAAAGAAATGTAATAGACGTAAAAAATCCAGTGTTCTTGGTTAAACATTCTTTCACTTTATTACTTAAACTGCTGGGTAATTCTGTATTAAACATTTATAGGTACTACTTTCATTTGCCTCTTGCTAATAAAATAGTGTGTTAAACTTCCAATCATGGTTTATGGGGAATTGAGGCACAACATTCTATGCTCTTCTTGGTTTTTATCTGCTCATTAAAAACGAGGCTATGAAAGTAATGGAACAATTAGGGCAAGGAAGCATTTATCTTTTGTGTATTTTTAAAATTCAACTTAGATTCCTGATGAAAGCCAATTGTAAAGCAAATTAGTAAGGATTTTCACTGGGAACATCAAATCTTCTACAAGACTTGGATAAAGACAGTTTCAGAATCCTACCCAGAATTTCCTTAATATTTATGGTATAGAGACCTCTCCTCCATGTATCATGAACCTCTCTGAACATCCTTTATTCTCTTTAAAATAAATTTTAAATGTTTGCACACAAGAGAAACCTTGACAAGAATTTGTTGAGTGCAGGACAGGACTGAGAGCCTTGGGACTTCTATGTTGGTAATACATTTAAATCACAATACGGTGTCTCCCCAGCACTTTTTAAAAATAAAGTCAGCCTTCTTTACAGGTTCCTAGGTGGTCTTTATATAGGAAATCTGGAATATGATGCTTGTGATTTAGCACTTAAGAACTCTGGGAAGCAGAACTGCCCATTTTATAATAGTTAAATGAATCTCTTAAAAGAAAAAAAAAAAAGCCTTGTGTTACTGAACATCTGATTCTCATCATAGGACATGGTATATTATTATTATGGAATTGTTTATTACATTAGTGTGAACAGATCGATGTTTTGTGGGCCTGTAGCTTATACAGTTTTAGGGAGCCCCCTTTAAAAATTATGACTATATATATAATCACAAAACTTACCATTTAAACTACTTTTCTATTTTTAAAATTTTTCCAGATTTGTTTTTTTGTGAGATACATACAATAAAATGCACAGATCTTACTGTACATACAGCTCAGTGAATTTTGACATATGTATACACTTACGTAGCCATCACCCAGATCAAGATATCAAACACTCTTACTAATTTTTTCCCGTTCACCTGTTTCACCTATCTGCCCATTCCTCTCCCATAGGGCAACCACAAGTCTGTTCTCTGTGTTTATGAGTCTGCTTCTGTTTTGTTTGTTCATTCATTTGTTTTGTTTTAGAGTTCACATATAAGTGAAATTTTCTGGTTTTTGTTTTTCCGTTGCCTTATTTCACTTAGCATAATTCCCTCTAGGTCCATTGATGCTGGCAGAAATGGCAATATTTCATTCTCTTTCATGGTTGAGTAATATTCCATTGTATATATTTAACACATCTTCTTTACCCACTCATCTATCAATGGACACTTAGGATGCTTCCATATCTTGGCCTCTGTAAATAATACTGCAATAAACATAGGGGTGCATATATCTTTTTGAATTAATGATTTTGTTTTCCTCAAGCGAATTCCCAGAAGTGGAATTACTTTGTTCATATGGTATTTCTATTTTTAGTTTTTTTTAGCAACCTCAATACTGCTTTCCATAGTGGCTGCGCCAATTTGCAAGCCCACCAGCAGTGCACAAAAGTTCCCTTTTCTCCACGTCCTCGCCAACACTTGTTATTTCTTGTCTTTTTGATACTAGCCATTCTAACTGGTGTAAGCTGACATCTTATTGTGGTTTTGATTTGCATTTCCCTGATGATTAGCGATGATGAACATCTTATCATGTGCTTGTTGGCCACCTGTATGTTTCTTTGGAAAAATGCCTATTCAGGTTCTTTGCCCATTTTAAATCAGATTATTTGATTTTTTGGTGTTGAGTTGTATGAGTTATTTATATATTTTGCGTATTAGCCCCTTATTGCACATATCATTTGCATTTAAACCATGTTAAGTGTATAATTTAGTGGCATTAAGTACATTCACATTGTTGTGCTACAACTACCATTATATATTTCCAGAACTTTTTCATCATCCCACACAGAAACTCTATACCCATTAAACACTGATTCCCCACCCCAGTCCCACCCCCCATTGCCCCCAACCCCCGCCCCATCCCCTGCTAACTGCTATTCTATTTTTGTCCCAGTGAATTTGACTGCCCCTGGGACCTCATATAAGTGGAATCACACAATATTTGTTGTTTTATGTCTGGCTTATTTCACTTAGCATCATGTGTTCAAGTTTCATTCACAATATAACAGGTTAGAATTTCCTTCCTTATTTTAAGGCCGAATAATATTCCATTGTATGTATATACTGCATATGTTTATCTTTCATCTGTAGATAGATGCTTGGGTTGTTCCCATTCTTTGGCCATTACTGTGAATAACGCTGTTATGGGTGTGTGCATCTCTTGGAAGCCCTTCAAAATTCTTTTGAGTATTGGGGAACCTTTCTTAAGAAAGAGGATACAAAACACTGAATACAAATTTAAGTATGAAAGGGAGTATTTGTTTTTGTTTTTTTTTAATATAATTTATTTTATTATCATTAATTTACAATTACATGTGCAATATTACGATTATTAAACTACCCCTTCATCAGGTCCCCCACCAACCCCATTACAGTCACTGTCCATCAGTGTAGTGAGATGCTATAGAATCACTACTTGTCTTCTCTGAGTTGTACTGCCCTCCCCGTGCCCCCCCAACATTACATCTGCTAATCGTAATGCCCCTTTTTCCCTCTTATCCCTCCTTCCCACCCATCTTCCCCAGTCCCTTTCCCTTTGGTAACTATTAGTCCGTTCTTGGGTTCTGTGAGTCTGCTGCTGTTTTGTTCCTTCAGTTTTTCTTTGTTCTTATACTCCACATATGAGTGAAATCATTTGGTACTTGTCTTTTTCTGCTTGGCTTATTTCACTGAGCATAATACTTTCTAGCTCCATCCATGTTGTTGCAAATGGTAGGATTTGTTTTCTTCTTATGGCTGAATAATATTCCATTGTGTATATGTACCACTTCTTTATCCATTCATCTACTGATAGACACTTAGGTTGCTTCCATTTCTTGGCTATTGTAAATAGTGCTGCAATAAACATAGGGGTGCATATGTCTTTTTCAAACTGGGCTGCTGCATTCTTAGGGTAAATTCCTAGGAGTGGAATTCTGGGTCAAATGGTATTTCTATTTTGAGTTTTTTGAGGAACCTCCATACTGCTTTCCACAATGGTTGAACTAATTTGCAGTCCCACCAGCAGTGTAGGAGGGTTCCCTTTTCTCCACATCCTCGCCAACATTTGTTGTTGTTTGTGTTTTTGATGTTGGCCATCCTCACTGGTGTGAGGTGATATCTCATTGTGGTTTTAATCTGCATTTCTCTGATGATTAGCGATGTGGAGCATCTTTTTCATGTGCCTGTT
>JAVSCE010005858.1:0-211531 GCA_032199065.1 Smutsia gigantea | reverse complement strand
CAATATGATATACTTTATAGGCAATATTTGAAAGTAGAAAGTACAGATGTCAGTTCAGGTGAATTCACCTTTCAAACACTGCAGGAAAACAAAAACTAACAAAGTTATTTTAAATGCTCTTGACAGCTGAATTATTTTTATTCCAGGAATACTAAAGAACATTAAGGAGTGTTGGTACCTTGTTTTCCTCCTTGATTTCACCAACCTCAAACGTGCTGGTACTGTGACACCATAAATTAGGTGTTAAAAAAACAATTTACTAACCATGAATGGATTACTTCAAACAATTTAACAATTAACTCCTACTGTTAGTAACTAACCATATTCCTGGTCTTAATGAGAGAAAAATACAGAGGCATAATGAAATTTCTTTGCGGGTTAATAAAGTTGTGATCCAATGTACTTGGTTTGTTTCTACAATTTATCTGAGAAAATGGAAACCCTGACTGTCAATCTGGCAGCTACTAGATTTGTGCTGCCCTCAAATACTAAAAGTCTTGAATGTAAAGGAGAAATAAAATTTGATTCCATTTTCTTCCCTCCATCATCATGTTATGATGCAAGTAGGTAAAAGGAGCAATGGTCCTAACTGACTGATCCCATGAAATAACTTAAAAGTATATATTAAAAATATTAGTTTTAAAAGTTAGATTTGCATTCTTAAGCCTTTGCCAATTAAATCAGACTCAAAATAGAAAGCTAAGTTTATATGATAATCATTTATAAAGCAGACAAGTAAAGAAACTCTAGTATCTGTTAAGAAAGTTTTCCAATATTGTGGTTACAAATTAAAAATGGCAAACAAAGATAATATGACTTTACATGACCTTGATATTTTAAAAGTGCTGAGAAGTAACAGGTATATGCTGCCACTTGGCTGTTTTAAAACAGTTTCCTAATAAGCTAATGTCAAATTTATGTCAAATGAAATTAAAGTGTCAAATAAGTAGAAATTGCTCCTAAAAATAGGGAAAAAAGTACCAAAATCAAGCTGACCCTGAAGTACCATGGGAAAAAAAAATTTCATTATGACAAACAGCAACACAATTTTAAAAGATCTTTAAAGTGAGTCTTGGGCATCATTCAGATGGCTCAACCATGAGATTTGGTAAGAAACCATCAGATGAAAATCTTCTTTCACGCCATTTCAAGTTTTCAACAATTGTTTTCCACATAATTTCCTTAGACAGAAATTCCTGAACTTCTCAGACTGAGAATAAACCCATCATCTGAAAGCATTCAATGGAGCTTCAGATATGAATTAGTGGGCCTTCACAGAGGTGGTAAGAACAAATTCACAATTTCAAAACAACTACATACAGATTCCCACTACAGAAAATCAACGTCTGTGAAGATTACCATTTGCTTTGCATATATATGGTAGTAGAACATAGATGATACACTCTAACCTGCAGGAGGTCAGCTTATGGGAATTATTTTTTACTCTAAGTAATTACCAATGGTTACTGAAAGCAAGCAGAATCAACATAAAATGATCCTAAGAATCCATGAACTAAAAATGTAGCAGTTTCAGGGAAGTTACTTAAATTTAATCTAAACCTCAATTTCCTTTCTGTAAAACAATAGTTCCCTCACATCTCAGGACAGTAGGAAGAAAATAAAGCACAGGAAGTGCATAATAAAATAAGTACTTGGTGATCCTCATAGTGGCCCCTATCAACATCATCACCATCATCATGCTTGAACAATTTGACACTAATTTTGAATATCAATTCAACAATGAATGCTTAAATAGTAAAATTACTAAGATTAGGTTCCACAGTATTTTTTAGTGATATTGAAGAATGAATCAGGAAACATCTCCCCATTGATTCCCTGTTCCTGGCTATGAAAAAAAAAAAAAAGAAAACTTTGCTGATTATGTTTGGTGACAAGTATATCAGGCTGTTATCTCTGTTTAAGTCACATTGCCTTGAGACTCAAAGATTATATATATCCACTGTTCAAAGATACAATGAAATCAAGGATATGGAAGGAACATATGCTTCATGCACTGTTCTTCACTCAAGGAGAAAATTCAAAATGGGAACTTGCAAAGAATTATTTTGGCATTATTAAGAAAAATGAGGAAAATAAAATATGCTTATTTAAAACAAAAAATAGCCCTATAATCTAAATCAACTAAGTCTTTAAAAGTCATCCCAATTAAAAATACAGATATAAGGTTTACTTAATAACATCATTAATCATTAGTAAGAGACCCTGATTAAATATACAAACTAGGCCACTGTCCTTACATGCACATTTATTAATTCTCACTGAATGTAGAACTTTTCATCCAGAAGCAACATGGTATGTAATTCAATGAATTTAGCTGTGACTCCCAAGTTTTTCTTTCTTTTTCTACTATGTCATAAATGGGAAAATATGCCAGCCACTCTGGTAAGTAAATTTACATGAGTTATGTCATGCATTCCTCACAATAAGAAGAAAGTTAATTACCATGCCCAAGGTCACATATGTCATTCATGGCAGAGGCTGCAGTGTCTGAATCCATGTCAGCCTGGCTCCAAAGCACTGAGATTCTGGAATTTTAGTTCATTTCTCTTTTAAATAATAGAAAACTATTTCCCATATTTCCATTTTTAGACTCTCTTCTGAAGTAATGTACCAAGATAACTAAGATTCACAAAATATTTTAAACCAATATAACACTAAAGCTAAAACAGGGAGAAAAGATGGCCATCACAGCCAGTTTTCTTTAGGCTGGGAAAAATTCATAATCAATAATTAAGAAATAAAAGCTAACACATGATCATTATCAAGAATGTGCATGTGCCTGTGGTATCCCAGGCCAGACTGGTTTTTCTTGTTTTGTGTATATGCTTAGATGTTTTGCACCTGTTAAATAACCAAAACAGATGTTTCAACTACAACTCCTGAAACCTAAATGAACAAGTTTAGACAAGTATGTGAACAAGTACAAAGTTCTCTTAAGTCACATGCAAGAAAAGCATGCTGAAATTTATACCTTCCCTATTCCTTGTTTTACAATACATACATACACTGAGTTAGCTAATAACGCAGGCTTATTAATATCACACATTTCTTTAGTTCACTTATCATTTATAAGAAGTCAAAGACTATCTTTAAATTACAGTTGACCCTTGAACAACACAGGGATTAGGATACAGTTGAAAATCCATGCATAACTTGTGACTCCCCAAAAACTTTACTAACAGCTTACTGTTGACCTTACCCATAACATAAACAGTTGATTAAAACATATTTTGTATGTTACAAGTATTATATACTGTATTCTTACAATAAAATAAGCTAAAGAAAATGTTTTTTCAAATAGTTGCAATTCTCTAAAAAATTTTTCCAATATATTTATTGAAAAGTCTGTGAATAGGTGAACCCATGCAGTTCAAATCCATGTTGTTCAAGGGTCAATGTACAAGAATGTGGTTTATATATTTATATAAGACTTTCTGAAAGTTTATTGGATGGCTTCATATTTACAAAAGTTTACACTAAGAATTTAGCCAAATGGTTACAGATGACTACAAAAATTAACACTTGAAGCTTTTAAATATTAGTGTTTTACAATCCAATGTAATTTAAAATATGCTATTATTCAGATCATATAAAAGGCATTTATTATGAAGCAAATCCAAAATATGAGAATCAAAGTTTTATTGAATAGGACATATTTTGTTTTAATTAACAATTTAAAGTATTTATCATAGCAAATTCCCTTAGTGCAGCAAAGTGTTAGAAATAAAATTATTTCAAAAATTTTACCTGTACTGCTTTAATCTTTACCAGCCAAATAATGTTCAACTTTTCAGTAACATGTTATATTTCAAGATTTTTTTTAAAGGAGTTACCACTTGTCTCTTGCCTAGTCCTCCACGGACAAGTCAACATTGGAGACCCTACCTTGTGCTGTTCGATGGCATCTATCCAATGCTGTCTGTGGTCTGGATCCTGAGCACGAAGATACCAAACGCTATCGTTTACACTAATATCAAATCGACATTCATCAAAATCATGAGGCTGTGGAGAAAAAGCAGAAAGTAAAAAGTAAAGCTAATTATATTCTTAGAAGTGTACCCTACAGTTAAAAACATGACCATACCCAGTCTGGTTGGAGAGATTATTGTTACTCTTTTACTTTTCTAATGAAATTATTTTTTTGAAGACATGTCAGATAAAGAGCACAACAATGGCATAGTTACCAAAACCTAAGTTTCATTCACCATTCTTACACAAGTTGACACATAAACTAAAACATATTTTGAAAAGAAAAAAAAAAGAGTTCGCATTTTTTCATCAAATACTTTGAGTTATCTTAACTAGTGGGAACCCTACCAAGAGCATAATAAAAAAAGGATCAAATTAAGTTTTAGGAGAGACATTTTTTCTGGCCTCCATTATTCAAAATAAATTCGCATCATGAATAGTTTTATTTCATTAAACTTGATAAACAAGGTACTTTTATATTCTATCACAAAATAATGTAACATATCCTCCCAAATATCTCAAATTAACTTCTAGGCTTTTACATGTCTTTGACAGTAATAGCCAGGAGAGCTTCCAATGAAAAGCAAAAATAAAATGAACATTATACCTTACCTATGTTAGCTAGAGGAACTACCTGAATCAAAATCTAAAAATCCAGTGAAAATGTCAACTATTTGTTTCACTGTTTTACATTCTTCATAGTAATATATAAAATTAACACTTTATATCCTTGTTTTTTGCCCAATAAATGAATTTGAATGGGGTTATATCATATCTTCTACCAGACAGCTGTACAGAAGAGTCAATTTCCTCTCCTGTGAGTAATCTTAGCCTTAGAGGGGAGGGAATCCTCTGGTCAACGTAACAATAAACTTACTTACTGAACAGAATCTACATAGTGTACTGACAGCTTTTATTATTTATTCTCTTCCCCTTTAACAGCAACAATCTTTTCTCTCTTTTTAAGTTTATTTAGCAAAAAGAATACAACTCCACAATGTCCTTTAGCCTATGAAATAATTTTTCTTTCAAGCTTAAGACAACAAATCATGGTTCTGACAGGCTAAAGGATACAAGTTAAACACTCTTTGAATCACTAACTGCTGGGCACCATAGTTAGGAATACAGTGGAAGGTAGAGTGTGCTAGAAAGCAAAAGGAAAGACAATGCATACCCTGCTTCAGTTATCATGAATATAGAAATATATACAAAAACAACATTTATCACTCATAAATGCAATACTGACTATAAGTTTTACTGAATGTCAAATATTCAGAAATCTTATGAATGGAGACCAGTTATTGAGGAAAGCTTCATGGAGGAAGGGAAGCCTATACACTGTCTGAGAACAAAGTAAATAACTGATCAGTCTACTATTCTAAGTAGCCTGCAAGTTTTTAAACTTTTACTTCAGAATGATTTTCATTATATTTCTAGTTACTATTCCTAAAAATGTTTTACATTTTGTATTGTGTTTAGTATTCTCATTAAAGCTTTAGAAAATAAAATACATGCAGTTCAAAATTTACTAGTTTCTTCGGGAAACATTTTTTCAGCTTTGACATCTTCAGAATTTCCTCACAATCAACCTATGAGTCTATGCCACATTTAAAATGTTCCTGAAAACAGGAACCTGCCACTAAGCTTCCTCTAAATTTGAGTGACTTAATAAAATTTACAATCAAAATAAGTAAAACCTGCTGAATTACTAAGTCTGCCACATATATAAATTATGATCTCTTCTCCCTGTTTGTAAGTTTGAAAATATGGAGAACTTCAAGCTTTTATTAAATAGTTATACATAGAAATGGAGTAAAATGACAGTCTAGAAAGCTGGAATTAAAGAATTTGAAAACTTCGTACGAATGTCATACATTTATGTGAGATGCATTATCTCAGAAACTACTTACAGAGATGGAGATGACAAAAATATACACAAGGTAGTCATTTCTACCACCAACAGCCTGAGGGGTAGGTGGCATAAAAGAGGGATGCACCAACTGTCAGGTAATGTAGAGAACAACACAGAAGTCTTGAAGCCCCAAAAAGTGAAAAAGTGACAGAAACTAAGTGTACAGGACAAAAGAAATGACAAATTTGTTAAGAGAATGTGTTTTAAGAGAATAAATATACATGGAAATTGTATATTTCATGTATATGAAATTGAAGTCTAGACAATAAAGCTCACCTCATGTCTCGACACACACACACACACATAAACACTTTCCCTCACATGCTCTCACATTTGCAACCACCCCCACAAACATACGATAGATTGCTTCAATCCAAATACAGGTGATTCTGCCTTTATTTAAGATTCTGGTGTTTTGTTCATTATTCATATTTTAAAAATATATTGCATTAAAATACCATTTATCTTGATTACTGAATTTTTTTAATGCTCCTTTAAATTCTACAACTGAGGTTAGCCCCTCACTGGTCTCACCCTAGTCCTAGTCAATTATTAGAAAGAAATAAACATAAAGGCCAAATTAGATGAAAAACCTTGAGAGGTAGAACACATTAAGAGACAATATGATCTAACCTCAGGGAAAAAAACTGACTAAAAAATTTAAGGCAACAGGCAATGAATAATAAACTAGCAGAGCTAAGAAAAAAGAAAGAGTTGAACCCACATCAGAAGCAGCAATTAAAAGCAAACAAGGCTAAAAGGGGCATGGTGGACAGACCTGAGAAAAATACCAAGTGAAAAAAAATATAATAAGTAGGTCAAGCAAATGTTTTAGATGGTATTTTGAAAGAGAATGTAACAAAACATTCAAAGATACTATATTTACTTTAAATAAAATATTCAAGTTACAGATCAGAAAGACATACTATGCTCAGGAAAAATGGACACAGAATGAAGACTTATTCTATGAAGTTAAATTATGAAGAAAGGAAATATGCTATAGAACAATGTTTCTTTAGCTTTTTGCATGATCACGCCACCCCAGAAAAAAATAAATTTTCCTTTGTGAGAGAAATTAAATATTAAGGAATAAGACTGTCCAGATTTTTCTTGGAGGACCATAAACTATTCTAATATTTAAGATTATTTAACTTTCCCAAGAACCAAGTATCACCCGAATTGACAATGCAGGTACAGAAGAAAGTCAACTACATAAAGGAAAATGTAGGTTGGTCTCACACTTTATCATGTCAACATTCATTGCTAAAAACAAAAAATATATCAAAAGGTGAAATGGCACTTATGTCCACTGTGGTGGCCTTAGTCCTTAGGGCTGCTGTAACAAAAAACCATAGATGGGGTAGCTTAATTAACAAAAATTTCTTACAATTCTGGAGCCTAGAAAGAAATGCAAGATCAGGGTATCAACATGCTCGGTGAGGGTTCTCTTCATGGTTTGCAGGTAGCTGCCTTCTAGCTGTGTCCTCAAATGGAGGAAAGCTGGTCTCTTCATCCCCTCATAAGGGTACCAAATTCATTATGGGGGGGTCCACTCTCATTACTTCAACTAAAGCCAACTACCTCCCAAAGGCCTCACTTCCAAATATCATCACAATGATAATTAAGGCTTCAACATGAATTTTGGGATGACACAAACATCAGTCTATAGTATCCATTATCTATCAAAATAACCTTATAGGAACAAGAGAGACATAAATCCACAAAGAAAAAGAAAAAAAAGTCAAAATTTACCGGTGGGACGTGGTAGCTGACTTAGGTAAGAAAGCTGAAAATTAAACATCTACAAGGGAAAAGAAGACAAAACAATGGCGCCAATTTGTATGCAACCCTGGAAAAGCAAAGGAACTAGAGGCACCAGGTAGCCCTAAAGGTAAAGGCATGGGTGGAACTGAAAACAGAATTGATCAAAGGTTATTAAAAGATGGTACCCTGTTTGGCCAGCCCAAAGTTGGTGACTACTCACCTACCACCGTGCGATAACATTAGAGGTACCATCCCCAACTCTCAGAGAGGTAATCATTCAGTTTTAAGAAGTAGGGACATCCCACCCAGGAGGGTGGAGAGGAGGGGGAAAAAATAGGTAAGGAAAAATGTTCACATTAAAGGTTTCTTTTCCCTATTTGACTCCCAGAAGGCTAACACCCATATTTTGCTTCTTCCAGCCCCTTCTGCCCATTAAAGAAAAATTCTATTGGAAAATTAAGTCATCCAAGAGAAAAGGCACATAATCATGATATTTAAGAGCTTCTCACCCAGGCACTTAATCATTATTAAAGTTCTAAACCATTAAGATAAGAAAAATTTACCTTTCAGAACTGGAAGATAGGTTTTACTGAAATGAGAGAGTAACCAAGAGAAGAGGCAATTGAGATCCAGGAAAAGCAGCAGCTAAGGGACTTCCCACAGCAACAATAAGGAAAATGCCAGCAGCAGAGTTATGAAGACCCAAAGTCTAGATTTGAAGAGTATGACAGGATGCATTTAGAAGGGATTTCTCTACTGGGGGGAAAAAGAAGAATAAAAAGTCTATCTAAAAGTTAAACTTGGTGGACGGGTATAGGAGACTTACCTAGAAATTCAAAGACAGCCAGCTAAATTTTTAATAAACTTTATTGAGATATAACTAATGCACAAAAACTTTATTCACTGTAAGTTCATAATTCAGAATGTTTTCACTTGTACACAACTCATGAAATCACTGCCACAATCAAGATGTAAATGTTTTCATTTCCATGACCCTTTTGAAGATCCCTCATGCTCAACTGTAGAACATCCCTTCCTCTACCAGCTTCCAGAAATCAAGGATCTGCTTTCTTTCACCATATATTAGCTTGCATTTTTTACAAATTTATGTAAATGGAATCAGAATGTACTCTTCTATGCATGTTTTTACACAGTATAACAATTTTGAGATTCATCCATTTTGCTGTGTCTTACCAGTAATTCATTCTTTTCATTGCTGAGTAGAGTTTAATCATATTGAACATAACATATTTTGCTTATTTATTCACCTGCTGATAGACAGTTGTTTCCAGTTTTTGGCTATTGAAAGTTTGTTGGGAAAATTCCTGTCATTGTATGGATATATATTTTCATTTCTCTTGACCTAGGGGTGTGATGGCTGACTTATAAACCAGGTATATCTTTAACTTTAAGGAACTGCCAAAAGTAGTTGTATCATTTCACCTTCTCACTGGCAGTCTATCAAAGTTGCTTAACATCCTTGCTTGGGTTTTCCTTTGGACTCTACTCTGTTCCATTGATCTAAACGTGTATTCTTACTCTAATAACACTGTCTCAATTACTGCTGCTTACCAGTCTTAAAATTGTGTAGACTAAGTCCTCAAACTTTACTCCCCTGTTACAAACTGCTTTGACTGCTTGAGGTAGTTTGTACTTACACATGCATTTCCAGATGCATTTTAGTAACAGGTTGCACCAATTCATAGATATTCTATAGATTAACATAGCAAGATGTGATATCTTAACAATACTGAGTCTTCTAATCCATGGACATAATATCTTCCCAATTACTTAGGTCTTCTTTATGTTAGCATTCTCACGTAGTTTGCAGTTTACACTGTACAGGAGTGATGAACAATGCTAGAATGATTCCTTAGTATTTTATGTTTATTATACTACTTAAATGGAATTGCTTTTAAATTTTTACTTAGTATATAATACATTTTATAATTGTGTATTAACCTAACATTCTACAATCTTATTAATTTCACTTGGTTCTAATTGCTATTTACATAATAAACCCAAAGAAATCTACAAAACAATGATGTCATCTGCAAATTGTTTTACTTCTGCCTTTCTGCTCTTTGGCCCTTTTGTATCTTTTTTCTTGTAATATTGAAATGACTAGGGTGTCCAGTACAATGTTAAAAGTGGTAAGGGCAGATATCCCTGCCCTGTCCCTGATCTTAGCAGAAAAGCATAAAATATTTCACCATTAAGCATGATGTTAGCTGGGTTTTTGCAGATGTCCTTCATTAGGGTGATATTCCTTCCTACTTCTAGTTCCCTAAGAATTTTTTTTTAATCTAAAGGAATGTTGGACTTTGTCAAGTGGTTCTTTTGTTGTTGTTTGCATCCACTTAAATTTGTTACAGCTTTTTATCTTTAGTTTGTTAATACAGTGAATTACAATGACTGATTTAATGACATTAAATTACTGTTGCATTCCTGGGATAAAGCCTGCTTGGTCATGATGTATAATCCTTTTTACATACTACTGCATTTTATTTGGTAGTATTAGGTTTAGGTGTCATGGCTATGTCGGCCACATAACATGTTGGAAACAGTCTGTATAAGATTGGGATTATTTCTTTGAATGTATTAAAGAACATACCATTGAAATCATGTGGGCATGTTTTCTTGATAGGGAGGTATTAAAAACTTCAGTTTTTTAGACACTGGGTTATTCAGATTTTCTCTATCTTAAAAGCATTAGAGGGAAAAAAACATAAGCCTATATTTACCCAGATATTACTTTTTCTGATATTGTTCATTAGTTCCAAAAGATCTAAGTTGGCCTCTGGTGTCTTTCTGTTCAGCTTGAAAAACTTTTAGCATTTCTTGTGGTATAGTTCGGCTCACAAATTCTCTTAATTTTCCTTTATCTGAAAGTATCTTAATTTCACTTCATTTCTAAAGGATATTTTCATTGAATACATAATTCTAGATTGATTTTTTTTTTTTTTTTGCTTTTCTTCACATTATAAGGTGTCTTTTAGCCTTCATGGTTTCTAAATAGAAATGTATGGTAATCTGAATTACTCTCCTCCAATACATGTCATTTTTTCTGGCTACTTGCAAGACTTTTTATCTTTGGTTTTCAGCAGTTTGACTATGATAGGAGTTTAAACCTCAATTTATCCTATTTGTTGTTTGCTGAGATTCTTTGAACTGTAAATTGGTATTTCCCACCAAATTGGTCAAGTTATTTTTTACCATAATTTCTTTTAAATATTTTTTTCACTCTTCTTTCCTCCTCTCAAGACTCCCAACACCCAATTAATTTGAAATTACCCTACAGATTCATGAAGTTGTGTTCATTTAAAAAAAACCACAAAAACCTTTCTGGTCTTAAGAATAACCTCTTTCTTAATGATCTATGTTCAAAATCCTGACTATTTTTTCTATCATCTTTATCTGCTACAAACCCATGTGGTGAATGTTTACTTCAGATAACAACATTCTTTTTAGTTATAAAATTCCCACTGGCTCTTTTATATATTTTCCTTTTTTCACTGACACTGCCTACCTTTTCATTTATTACAAGCATTTTTTATTACAACCTTACATAATTATAAAAGCTGCTTTAAAATCCTTGTCAAGTAATTCCAACATCTGATTCATCTTGAATTTTGCAATGTTCTTTTCTTTTCCCTTGAGAATGTGTTATGATTTCCTAGTTTTTTTTTTGGTATTACTAATGTACAACTACATGAGCAACACTATGGTTACTAGACTGCCCCTTATATCAAGTCCCCACCACATACACCATTAGTCACTGTACCTCAGCGTATTAAGATGCTATAGAATCACTACTTGTCTTCTCTGTTATACCGCCTTCCCTGTATCCCTCCCGCCCCCTGCTACATTATGTGTGCTAATCGTAAGGCCCCTTTTTCCCCCTTATCCTTCCCTTCCCACCCATCTTCCCCAATCCCTTTCCCTTTGGTAACTGTTAATACATTCTTAGGTTCTGTGAGTCTGCTGCTGTTTTCTTCCTTCACTTTTTTCTTTGTTCTTATAGTCCACAGATGAGTGAAATCATTTGATACTTGTCTTTCTCTGCCTGGCTTATTTCACTGAGCATAATACGCTCTAGGATGTCTTTTTGTTCTACTGATGGTATCCTTTGCTGTACAGAAGCTATTTAGTTTGATATAGTCCCATTTGTTCATTTTTGCTTTTGTTTCCCTTGCCCGGGGAGATATGTTCATGAAGAAGTTGCTCATGTTTATGTCCAAGACATTTTTGCCTATGGTTTTTTCTAAGAGTTTTATGGTTTAATGACTTACATTCAGGTCTTTGATCCACTCTGAGTTTACTTTTGTGTATGGGGTTAGACAATAATCCAGTTTCATTCTCTTACATGTAGCTGTACAGTTTTGCCAACATCAGCTGTTGAAGAGGCTGTCATTTCCCCATTGTATATCCATGCTCCTTTATTGTATATTAATCGACCATATATGCTTGGGTTTATATCAGGGCTCTCTATTCTGTTCCACTGGTCTATGGGTCTGTTCTTGTGCCAGTACCAAATTGTCTTGATTACTGTGGCTTTGTAGTAGAGCTTAAAGTTGGGAAGCCAGATCCCCCCTGCTTTATTTTTCCTTCTCAGGATTGCTTTGGCTATTCGGGGTCTTTTGTGGTTCCATATGAATTTTAGAACTATTTGCTCTAGTTCATTGAAGAATGCTGTTGGTATTTTGATAGGGATTGCATTGAATCTGCAGCTTGCTTTAGGCAGGATGGCCATTTTGACAATATTAATTGTTACTATCCATGAGCACAAGATGTGTTTCCTTTTATTGGTATCTTCTTTAATTTCTCTCATGAGTGTCTTGTAGTTTTCAGAGTATAGGTCTTTCACTTCCTTGGTTAGGTTTATTCCTAGGTATTTTATTCTTTTTGATGCAACTGTGAATGGAATTGTTTTCCTGATTTCTCTTTCTGCTAGTTCTTCGTTAGTATATAAGAATGCAACATATTTCTGTGTATTAATTTTACATCCTGCAACTTTACTGAATTCAGATATTAGATCTTGTAGTTTTGGAGTGGATTCTTTAGGGTTTTTTATGTACAATATTATGTCATCTGCCTTGCTCTTTTTATGTTGAGAAATTTTGGGTTGATTCTGGACACTTAATGTTAAGTTGTGAACTGTGGATTCTGTTATATTGCTCTGAAAAATACTGTTTGTTTTAGCAGGCAGTAACTTTTCTTAGACTCAAATAGCCAAATTTGCTGTGTGTTACTGGGCAGTAGCTAGGACCTCAGTTAATAGCACTTGCAGTCTGGCTTGCACACACACAACTGATGGGTCAGGTAGAAACTAGGGCAGAGTTTTATACTCAGAATTTGGGGTTCCCCTTCCCTGGCTCTTTTTTTATGGATTTTCTGCTCATTAACTGAGCTTCTGCTATTTCTACAGCTAAAAGACAGTGGGTTTTCTTTAAATGAATTTTAGTTCTCCCACATCTCTGCCATGGTGGCAGTGATTCAGATCATATTGCAGTCCACTTTCCACCTGCCTCACATATTGGTGGTTCAGGAGTCAAAAGTGACTTGGGCAACGTTTTTTTGTTTTTTGTTTTTACTTTGGTATAATTAATATACAATTACATAAGCAACATTGTGGTTACTAGATTCCCCCCATTATCAAGTCCCCACCACATATGCCATTACAGTCACTGTCCATCAGCGTAGTAAGATGCTATAGAATCACTACTTGTCTTCTCTGCGCAATACTGCCTTCCCACTGCCCCACCCACCACTTATGTGTGATAATCATAATGCCACTTTTTCCCCTTATCCCTCCCTTCCCACCCATCCTCCCCAGTCCCTCTCCCTTTAGTAACTGTTAGTCCATTCTTGGGTTCTGTGAGTCTGCTGCTGTTTTGTTCCTTTAGTTTTTGCTTTGTTCTTATACTCCACAGAGAGTGAAATCATTTGGTATTTGTCTTTCTCCACCTGGCTTATTTCACTGAGCATAATACTCTCTAGCTCCATCCATGTTGTTGCAAATGGTAAGATTTGTTTTATTCTTATGGCTGAATAATATTCCATTGTGTATATGTACCAAATCTTTATCCATTTATCTACTGATGGACATTTAGGTTGCTTCCATTTCTCGGCTATTGTTAATAGTGCTGCGATAAACATAGGGGTGCATGTCTTTTCCAAAACTGCACTGCTGAATTCTTAGTGTAAATTCCTAGGAGTGGAATTCCTGGGTCAAATGGTATTTCTATTTTGAGTTTTTTGAGGAACCTCCATACTGCTTTCCACAATGGTTGAACTATTTTACATTCCCACGAGCAGTGTAGGAGGGTTCCCCTTTCTCCATATCCTCGCCAACATTTGTTGTTGTTTGTCTTTTGGATGGGGGCCATCCTAACTGGTGTGAGGTGATATCTCATTGTGGTTTTAATCTGCATTTTCCTGATAGTGATGTGGAGCATCTTTTCATGTGCCTGTTGGCCACCTGAATTTCTTCTTTGGAGAAGTGTCTGTTCAGCTCCTCTGCCCATTTTTTAATTGGATTGCTTTTTGTTTGTTGTGGTACGTGAGCTCTTTAAATATTTTGGATGTCAACCCCTTATCGGATATGTCATTTATGAATATATTCTCCCATACTGTAGGATGCCTTTTTGTTCTGTTGATGGTGTCCTTTGCTGTACAGAAGCTTTTCAGCTTGATATAGTCTCATTTGTTCATTTTTCTGTTTGTTTCCCTTGCCCGGGTTGATATGTTCATGAAAAGTTGTTCTGTTTATATTCAAGAGAGTTTTGCCTATGTTTTCTTCTCAGTTTTATGGTTTCATGACTTACATTCAGATTTTTGATCAATTTCAAATTTACTTTTGTTAAGGGGGTTAGGTAGTAATCCAGTTTCATTCTCTTACATGTGGCTGCCCAGTTTTGCCAACACCAGCTGTTGAAC
Organism: Smutsia gigantea; assembly: GCA_032199065.1. Lineage (NCBI taxonomy): Eukaryota > Metazoa > Chordata > Mammalia > Pholidota > Manidae > Smutsia > Smutsia gigantea. The sequence goes on along the minus strand of JAVSCE010005858.1, from coordinate 196,926 downwards.
AGGCTGTCATTTCCCCATTGTATATCCATGGCTTCTTTATCGTATATTAATTGACCATATATGCTTGGGTTAGTGTCTAGACTCTAGTGTGTTCCACTGGTCTATGGATCTGTTCTTGTGCCAGCACCAAATTGTCTTGATTACTGTGGCTTTGTAGTAGAGCTTGTAGTTGGGAAGCGAGATCCCCCCTGCTTTATTCTTCCTTCTCAGGATTGCTTTGGCTATTTGGGGTCTTTTGTGGTTCCATATGAATTTTAGAATGATTTTCTCTAGTTCATTGAAGAATGCTGTTGGTATTTTGATAGGGATTGCATTGAATCTGTAGCTTGCTTTAGGCAGGATGGCCATTTTGACAATATTAATTCTTCGTAGCCAAGAGCATGGGATGTGTTTCCACTTATTAGTGTCCTCTTTAATTTCTCTTAGGAGTATCTTGTAGTTTTCAGGGTATAGGTCTTTCACTTCCTTGGTTAGGTTTATTCTTGGGTATTTTATTCTTTTTGATGCAATTGTGAATGGAATTGTTTTCCTTATTTCTCTTTCTGTAGTTTATTATTAGTGTATAGAAATGCAACAGATTTCTGTGTATTAATTTTGTATCCTGCAACCTTGCAGAATTCAGATATAGTTCTTGGTAAAGTTTATGCATACAATTCTCAGTTCCCCTTCACTGGCTTCTCCTTTCTGAGATTCTCTCCTCATTTTCAGCAGCGCTGTTTGTACCGGTATCTTTCCCAGGTTTCCTGGTCAGAAAGATGTCTGGTTGGTTTTCTGTTGAAGTTTTATCCACCCAGTGCCATCAGAATGGAGATTTGGTTCTTTCCAGCACTCATGAAGGTCAAAGACTTAAAGTTATCTGAGCCAAGCATCTCTTTTTTTATATGTATAAATAAGTACAAAATATTAAAATTTCTTTTTTCAACAAGGAAATTGATAAAATATTATCAATTATTGCTCTAAATTATGAACAACAGAAACTGATTCTTTTTCACTTAAGAAGTTTATTTAGAAGGTATCAGGCAACTTGCACTGCTAAGAAATAAGAGTACATAAGATGAGAAAATGGAAAAGAGCCAGGGGAGACTAGCCAACAGAAACCTAGCTGAGACTATAACATGACATTTCTCTATTAAATTAATTCAAAATAGTTAAAAACAGATTAACGTAAAGTCACTAGTAGTCAATAGTCAACTCCAATCCTTCTTATGTCACAATAGTCCTTTCTGAAAGCCAGCTTCATAATCTCTTTACATCCCATCATTAAGAGGAGCCAATGTAATCAAACATTTGAGAAAACCTCTAATATTAAATCAAAGACTGAACACAGGGGTAGGGAAGGAAGGAATTTTGGATAGTCAATGATGTGAGGATAAAAAAGAAATTTACACACACATGTGATACATGCACATTCATGTGCAGACAAACATACACAATTCCTAACTCCAACCAGGCCCTCTTCCCTGACCTACAGACTTTTGTCTCCTCTTTATCTCCTTTTGAATGCCTAAAAGGTATCTCAACATATACAAAAGTTATCATCTGACTTGCTTCTCCAAACTTCTCTTTTGGCTTCAACATTTCTGTAAATCATAACTACCAGTTGCTAAGACCTGAAGTATCTGACTCTTCATTTTTCTCAGACCCAAAGGAACCCATCAGCAAATCTGCAACTCTTGTCAGTTGTACTTTCAAAATAAGTCTGGAATCCAATCAATTCTCATAATCTCTACCACTGCTATTCTGGTCCAAACCACCATCACCTCTCATCTGGATTGTTTACAATAGCCTCCTAACACTGCCTGATTCTGTTTTCCTACTTCCATCCTTGCCTCCTACAATCTGGTCTTAAGACAACAGTCAAAAGTGATCCTGTTCCAAGGATCAATTCATTCCTCTAGTCAAGCCTCCAATACCATCCCTTCTCACTCAGCACAAAAGTCAAAGTCCTTATGACTCACAGGCTCTATATAGTCAAGCCCCAACCACATCTCTGGCTTCTTTTTCTACTACTTGTCTCTGCTCACCCCCCTCTTGTCTACTCCACTCTGGCCTTCAACCAGGCCTGGAGGGCCTTTATCATTGTTGCTCCTTCTTACCTGTCACCTCTTCCCTCATTCCTTTTTCTCCTTGACATTTCCACTTCTCTGCCCCATTTCACCAATTATAACCAGCCCACCCCCACTTCCACAACCCCCAAACACTTTCATCTCTGAAATAAGAATGTGTCTTACAAGTGACATCAACTAGTAAAGGCAATGTGGCATATAAAATAATTATGCATCTTAAATTTGGTAGCTTCAAACTCATTAAAACAAGGAATACTTTGCCAGAGAAAAGCTTTCCAATTCGCCCTACAATAAAAGATGCTAAGATAACAAAAGGTACTTAATAAAAATGTGTTAGTTTATGAGAACAGAACCTGAGAACAGATTCCCAGACAAGGTCAGTCTGAATAATTTCATTGTCCCCAACCAGTTTTCCTTCCCAAAGCCTTTGTTTTCCTTTTTCATCTGTAAACCTAACTTGCAAATCTTCAGGGAAATATACAGGAAAACAAATTATAAATACTCATTGTTTCAACTTTTATCATTTAACACGTTGACCTAATGCACCCTTTAGGTAATTGGTCTCATTTTGAACCTTAATTTTGGGAATTTTTGAATAAACAAAACCCTTTTAATTTTTACCCTCAAATAAGGACTGAACCATGATCCAGGCAGTCCCCAATTTCTTAATTTTCAATTTGCTTTGACATCTAAACCCAAGCTGTCCCATACAGTAGCCATTAGCCATGTGTGGCTAGTTTGGACTGAGATGTGCTGTGATTGTAAAATACACACAGGATTTTGAAGAGTTGCTATAAAATGAAGAATGTAAAATATCTCTGCAATAATTTCTTATGATTGCATATTAGGATGATAGTATTTTGGATGTATTCAGTTAAATAAAATCTCACTTGTTTCTCCTTTTTTGATGTAGCTACTGGAAAATTTTTAATTGCATTATGTGGTTTGCATTGGTGACTCACATTATATACCTATTGAAAACCATGATCTAAACCACTCATTCGTTTATCTATCCACGTAACCAACCAACCGGCGAAATATTTATACACACCTATGATTTACCAATGACTATTCAGGGCACCAAGGACACACTGGTGAGGATGAACAAGCACAATCCTTAACTATGCAGAGCTTACAAAGCTCACATTAGCCAAATCATCACACAAGAAATATATAAGTTCAACTGTAACAAGCACAGGTAAGAAAGGTACACCATGTTGAGAAAGCCTATAAAAAAAGAAAATAATCTAGTCAGGTAGGCCAGGGAAAGTTTCCAAGCAATATTATCTGAGCCAAGAAAGTATGAAAAGGAATAAAGGAAGAACATTCTGGACACCAAGAAAAACACATGTAAAGATCTGTGACAGGAAAAAGCAAGCCTAGATGACACACTAAAGTAGTACAGCATGACTGAAGGTGACACCATGAGTGGGAGTCTGGTGAGAAGTGATATTTAAGACAAAGGCAGACCACGTAAAACCTTGTAACCCAGGAAACCCAGAAGCCCAGAAGAGAGGATGTATACTGCATTCTTTCTTTTCTTTACTGGGCCTGAAATACTTAACTTGAGAAATTTAGATAGTAATTCTTTCATCTTAAATTACTTGAAGACATCAATAATGGAATCAAATAAAATTCTAATGCTACAAAAATTCTGTGCAGCCTGATCTAATGCAAGGGTTCAAGCACCCCTGTGCAAACCTGATGAAACTTTCAGACTCAGAATGCTTTCAAAAGTATGAGGCAAAATATGTAAGATTATAAAGGAAACAGATTACACAGAATTCATAATAAAAAAAATTAAGTGTCTAGTAGCAAATAGTGATACTTTGAGACATCCACAGTGTATGTAATGCCGTGGGACAATATTTGTAATTTCTGTTGGTAAGAAAGTCACAGATACTGACAATACTAGTATTATTTGTCTATATTAATAATTAAAGAATATGTTAAATATCAGTTTAAAGTTAGTGAAAATAAAGTTTTAATCTTTTCCCATGATGTCTACATACCTCTTTTGGACTTCTTGTAATGGAATTTTACTGGTAGTGGTATACAGTTAAAATGAGGATTGGCTATCTGTCTCAATGATCATAAAAAGCAAACTTCTGCATCTTTCCTATTAATGATAAAACTGTACTACTTCAAATAAAAAAGAAGTTTTAGTAAGCAAAATAATATAAATACACATCTTTTGGTATGTTGTACTCTGCTTAAAATTTATTTTCATCAAAAATAACTTTACTTAGCTTCAATCATCTTGTTCAATAATTCTCAATAACATCTGGCTATTTCTGTAAATCAAATCCACACCAGAAATGTAAAGATTTTCCATTATTCAACTGACAGGATTTGATGAAGGCATTGTGCTAGGCACTGAAATCACAATTCAGTAAGAAATTTTCATTCAAATAATGTGATGGCACAGTCCCAAATATATATTTGTATAATGATAACACTACCAGAATGCTACGAAACATTTCCAGAACTTATTTGATTATAATTACCTTATGATCAAGGCACAATTTTAGTGACCTTAACTTAGCTTCTAAAACTGATTGTCTTCTAAATACTAAAAACAATTTAATAATTTGAAAATATTTGTTTCTTCAAAAAAAGATTTACTTTTACATAGACCTTACAAACGTAACAAGAATCTGTTTTAATGAGGCTTCTATATGTGCACTGAAGTTTAGAAACCACTGGGCTACTGGAAATCCTTTCACCTTGAAATATAAGTGGGCAATTTCTGTTTCTCTTGCAAAGAAGAATCAAACAGGCAAACAAGATAAAAGCACATACATGAAAAGGTTAAATATGCATTATAAGTTAGGCTATCAGGAGGTCACTACAACTAAAGGAGATAACATATAAAAAATTTAGCACAATGCTTATTAGCACATAATAGTAGCTCAGTTAGTTTCTTCCTTTAAAAAATCTTACAATTAAGATAAAAAGATGAGTAGTAAGTAGTTCATAGAAAAGTTGTGGTTTAGGTTAGGCCCAGAGGAAAGACAGTCTTTTGACAGCAGAGGAGCAGAATGACAGTGTAGATAATGGAGAATTCAATGAGCAATGTTAGCAAGAGAATGTCAAGGTGCCAGCTAGACAAACAACCAAGTTGGTATAGGGGATGTCCACTGTTCTCATAACTATTCTGTTTCTGAGATAATCACTATACTTAGTCTGAACCTTTACATCCATTGTTCAGATTGCTGACACCAACAGCACAACAGCAATTTCTCTCCTTTTATGTATAACAACTCCACTCATTTAAATGTCAGATCAACTATCAAAGTCCAGAGAACAAGCAGTTAAGAAAATGAGATGGAATAAACCACCAGTCATATCACATATATGCTGGACCTCATGTTCAGAGTTTCTGATTCATTAGGTCTGGTGTGGATCCTGAGAATTCGCATTTTTAACAAGTTCACAGTTGACACTGATGCTACTGGCCTGGAGATCACACTATGAGAACAATGTCCTCTGCTATATCTTCCTCTTATTTAATACTTCCTTATTTTGATGAGATGCACTTTCCAAAAAAAAAGGTTTGTAGACTGTTTGTTTGCTTTTTACTTTTTACTATGGGAATTTTCAAACATACACAAAAACAAAGAATAGGACAAGCACTACATATTACTACACAACTTCAAAAAATTTTAATTCATGGTCATTCTTGTTTCATCTATATTGCTATTCAATGCATCCTCTTTATTTTTAACAACTTCTATCCCCAAATTCTTATTTCCATCTGGTACTGCTGATTATATGATTGTGGTTTAAATCTAGTTCACAGCTTTCTCAACTGATACTAGGATTTGAGCTTCTCAGATCTACTAACTCAGCACTTGTCTACTTGTTTCCTAGCTTCTAAAATGCTCTCTTCTATTATTTCCTTGTCTGTTCTCCCTTTCTGGGTCAAAAAAAAATTTAATCCCTTTACTACTCTTTTTATGGGCAAGGAGATAAAGCAGATGCATTTTTCATGTATGTATTTCCTAATTTTTTAAGAACCTAATGAAGTCTTTCACAACAGGATAAACCCTCAGTTTATGAAATTGGGCTATGTGTTAAGTTTTCAGGAATCATTACCCAACCCTGTCTCCCGCCCTGAGGACATAATTACTTTAGAGACCATCTTAATTTATGGATGCGCTACAACTGGTCATGCCTTCTTAGTCTCTTTTATTATAAGCAATTTATAAGTAATCTTTTTCTTTTTTTAAGTGATGAGTCCTCCCTGGTGGGAAAGTTTATTTTTAAAAGAAGTAATTGTTGAGTAATATACATTCTCTAACTTGGGGACCAAAAGGATATCTCAATCAGCCACGGTTTTTCTTCCTTCCATGAAGAAAGGCCAGAAGTCAAGTCTACACAGCACTCACTCAAATGAAGAAGCTCAACTAGCATTCCCAGTGAATTCACTACATGATGAGCTTTCAGCAGGTAATTTTAAATCAAAGCTTTGTTGCCTCAATTAAATGACAGTGTGACACTACTGACCTCAAACTAAAAAATTAAAATAAAAAAATTGTTAGAAATGTTGCCTCTGTACAAATAAATGAAAAAATTAATAATAGTTTGATATCTTTGCACACTATACTGGGAAATAAACAGCCTTCAAGGACTCCTAAGAATTCAGAGCAAAAACATACATTTGAATATACATTCAAATATGATTTAATATTGTCAAAATGGCCATCCTGCCTAAAGCAATCTACAGATTCAATGCAATCCCTATCAAAATACCAACAGCATTCTTCGATGAACTAGAGCAAATAGTTATAAAATTCATATGGAACCACAAAAGACCCCAAACAGCCAAAGCTACCCTTAGAAGGAAGAATAAAGCTGGGGGGATTATGCTCCCCAACTTCAAGCTCTACTACAAAGCCACAGTAATCAAAACAATTTGGTACTGGCCTAAGAACAGAGCCACAGACCAGTGGAACAGAACAGAGAGCCCAGAATAAACCCAAGCATATACGGTCAATTAATATATGATAAAGGAGCCATGAATATACAATGGGAAAATGACAGCCTCTTTAACAGCTGGTGTTGGCAAAACTGGACAGCTACATGTAAGAGAATGAAACTGGATTATTGTCTAACCCCATACACAAAAGTAAACTCAAAATGGATCAAAGACCTGAATGTAAGTCATGAAACCATAAAACCCTTAGAAAAAAACATAGGCAAAAATCTCTTGGACATAAACATGAGTGACTTCTTCATGAACATATCTCCCCGGGCAAGGGAAACAAAAGCAAAAATGAACAAATGGGACTATATCAAACTAAAAAGCTTCTGTACAGCAAAGGATACCACCAGTAGAACAAAAAGACATCCTATGGTATGGGAGAATATATTCATAAATGACATATCCAGTAAGGGGTTGACATCCAAAATATATAAAGAGCTCATGCACCTCAACAAATAAAAAGCAAATAAGGCAATTAAAAAATGGGCAGAGGAGCTGAACAGACACTTCTCCAAAGAAGAAATTTAGATGGTCAACAGGCACATGAAAAGATGCTCCACAACGCTAATCATCAGAGAAATGCAAATTAAAACCACAATGAGATATCACCTCACACCAGTGAGGATGGCCAACATCCAAAACACAAACAACAACAAATGTTGACGAGGATGTGGAGAAAGGGGAACCCTCCTACACTGCTGGTGGGGATGTAAATTAGTTCAACCATTGTGGAAAGCAGTATGGAGGTTCCTCAAAAAACTCAAAATAGAAATACCATTTGACCCAGGAATTCCACTCCTAGGAATTTACCCTAAGAATGCAGCATCCCAGTTTAAAAAAGACATATGCATCCCTATGTTTATCTCAGCACTATTTATAATAGCCAAGAAATGGAAGCAACCTAAGTGTCCATCTGTAGATGAATGGATCAAGAAGATGTAATACACATACACAATGGAATATTATTCAGCCATAACAAGAAAACAAATACTACCATTTACAACAACATGGATGGAGCTAGAGGGAATTATGCTCAGTGAAATAAGCCAGGCAGAGAAAGACAAGTATCAAATGATTTCACTCATCTGTGGAGTATAAGAAAAAGAAAAAACTGAAGGAAAAAACAGCAGCTGACTCACAGAACCCAAGGATGGACTAACAGTTACTAAAGGGAAAGGGACTGGGGAGGATGGGTGGGAAGTGAGGTATAATGGGGGAAAAGGGGCATTACGATTAGCATACATAATGTAGCGGGGGAGAGACACGGGAAAGGCAGTATTTACAGAGAAGACAAGTAATGATTCTATAGCATCTTACTACACTGATGGACAGTGATTGTAATGGGGTTTGTGGGGGGCACTTGATAATAGGGGGTCTAGTAACCATAATGTTGTTCAAGTGATTGTACATTAACAATACCAAATATATATATATATATGTTTTAAATGTAACCAATTTTCTGATAGTGACAAAAATCAGCCTGTTAGGTTGGGCAAAAATATTTGCCAAATTCACATCTGATTAAAAAAACACGTATCTCATAAAAGTTATGGTTCTCAAATAACATATAAAGAACTTAATGTATATTAAGAAGCTAAACAGGAACAAATGATTTGAACAGACATCACCAAAGACACACAAATAACAAACATAAAAAGATTAGCAATATCACTAGTCATTACAAAATTGCAAATTGAAACCACAATGACGTATTACTATACACTAACTAGAATGGTTAAGATTAAAAAAAAAGTGCTTAGAAAAACACTAAGCAACTAGAATTCTCATCACTGTTTATGGGAATATAAAATGGTACCGCCACTTTGGCAGTTTCTTATGAAGTTAAACATACTTACCATAAAACCCAGCAATCCCACTCCTAGGTATCTACTCAAGAGAAATAAAAACATATGTCTGCACAAAGATCTATATGCAAATGTTTACAGCAGCCTGACTTATGGTAGCCAAAACTGGAAACAAACTGGTCAATGGATAACAAACTGTGGTACATCAATATAGTGGAATAGTACTCCATAATAATGAGTTAGGGATACATGAAACAACATGGATGACTATCAAAAGCATGAAAAGCCAGACACAAAAACATGCATACTGTATAATTCCAATTATATAACATTCTGAAAAAGGCAAAACTAGAAGAACAGCAGTTTCCAGAGGCTGGGGATGGGGAGATAACTGATTACAAAAGGGAGGAGAGAACTTTCTGGGATAACAGAAACTGTCTATATCCAGATTGTGGTAGCGATTACAGGACTATATATGTCTGTGAAAACTGTGAGTGTATACTTAAAAAGGGTGAATTTTTATACCTCAGTAAATCTGATTTTTAAAAAGGCACATGTTCTTAAAACAAATAATAAATAGTGGAAAAAGGAAAAACAGTCTGTCAAGAACATGCAGAAAGAAGACATATAATGGGTTAATTACGTAAATATGTAGTTAATAAAACCACTTGGTGGAAGGAAATTGCTTATACAAAATGCATGAGAATCTGTTGAAATATGACATCCCACATACCCTAGCTCTAGTAAGTCACTGGCATCTTTGTTCCCCTTTAATAAAAGGCTTTGCCAGCTTTGCTTATTCTTTCATTTAAAAAAAATTTTCAGACTTTATATTTCCAATACAAATATTTCACAAAATACACAAAGAAATTTGAGTGTTTATTATGTACTAAGAACTATACAATCTTTACTTTTAAATTATTTTAGGACACATAATCATCCCATACCTTGATGATATCTCCCCATCTTTAAACAGTTAAGGAAGGTGAAGCTCCGAGAAATTTAGTAATCTGCCCTTTGGCTATAAGAAGCCCAGCCAAGATCTAAACCCAAGTTTGACTTCAAAACCCACAAATGATATTGTAAGCACTTTAGAAATTAAGATAAAACACTAAATACTGTGCTAAGTAAAGCTTAAAAGACCTTTAGGAAAACTAAGAAAAGAAGTCTTTTGCTAACTATTTCAAGCAGGCAAATCTAGAAAATAATGAATATTCCTTGCTTTAAGGAAACTTGAATTAAAAATATAGACCATATTTCCTACAGATTTAACAGAAGGCACTAGTAGTAAATCACAAATTTTAAAGAGTTGATTTATAAATACTTAACAGTTATGTTAAAGTCTTTCACAAAATTAAATGCATCATATATGCATTCTTCCTATGCTAAGAGATATGTGATAATATAACACCAGAGGAAAATCAGGAGACTTGGGTTCTAGTCTTAACTCTGATACTCTGTGTCATGGGTTTAATTTTTTTTGTGTGTACCCCAAATTTATATGTTGAATCCCTAACTCTGAATACTTCAGAATGGGACTTTATTTGGAATAGGGTAATAATTAGAGGTGTAATTAGTTAGGATCAGGTTGCACTGAAGTAAAATAGGTTCCCTAATCTATGACTTGTGTCCTTATAAAAAGAGGAAATTTGGACACAGATACACAGACAGGGAGAACAGCATGTGAAAATAAATGCAGAGATCAGGGTGATGAATCTATAAAGCCAAGGAATGCCAAAGATTGCGAAAACACATCACCAAAAAAAAAACATAAGGAACCAACCCTGACAACACCTTGATCTGGACCTCTGGTCTCTAGAAGTGTACAAAAATAAGTTTCTGCTGTTTAAGCCACTTAGTTTGTGGTACTTTGTTATGGCAACCCTAGCAAACAAATACATTTTTTGATTATATAATTTGGGCAAAATTCTTTCAAGACTCTGGGTCCTATATTTCAACAATTGTCCTTTTTTATGTCTTTTCTAAAATCTCTTACAAATGTTTTAATTTCCAACTACATTTGAATTATAAAAATTATAGTATTTGAGTTGCATTCATGAGACCTAAAGATGGAAGATGGTACTTCCAAATGCACTACCAATTGGACAAGATAAAAGAAATGGAGAAATTCCTAGAAAAGTAAAACCCTCTGTGACAGACCCAAAGAAACAGAAAATCTGAACAGACCAATTACCAGTAAAGAAATTGAAATGGTAATCAACAAACAAAAGTTCAGGTTTGGATGGCTTCACAACTGAATTCTACCAAACATTTAAAGAAGAGCTAATAAACCATCCTTCTTAAAGTATTCCAAAGGGTAGAAGAGGAGGAACTACTTCTAAACTCATTCTCTGAGGACAACATCACTCTAATACCCAAACCAGACAAAGACATTGCAAAAAAAGAAAATCAGAAATCAATATAAATATAACTGATAACCACAGATGCAAAAGTCCTCAACAAAATATTAGCAAACCAATTTCATAAATACATCAAAAGGATCATCCATCACAACCAAGTGGATTTATTCCAGGGATGCAATAGGATAGTACATCACCTATAAATCAACCAATACTATACAACACATTAACAAAAAAGAAGGATTAAAACCATATGATCATCTCAATAGATGCTGAAAAAACATGTGACAAAATTCAACATCCAAAGGACATCATCAGCAGAACAAAAAGGCAACCTACAGTATGTTAAAATATATTGATAAATGATTTATCTGATATGGGGTTAATATCCAAATTATATAAAGAGCTCATATACCTCAACACCAAAAACCAAATAACCTGATTAATGGGAGAAGGATCTGAACAGACATTTCACCAAAGAAGAAAGAGATAGCCAACAGGAACATGAAAAGATGATCCGCACTGCTAATCACCATAGAAATGCAAAATCAAAACCACAATCAGATATCATGTCATACCAGTCAGAATGGCCACTATCCAAAAGACAACAAATAACAAATGTTGGAGAGGATATGGAGAAATGGGAAACCTCCTACACTGTTGGTGAGCATGTCAATTGGTGCAGCCACTGTGGAGAGCAGTATGGAAGTTCCTCAAACAACTAAAAATAGAAATACCATTCAACCCAGTAACCCCACTTCTAGGAATTTACCCGAAGAAAACAAAATTCCTGATTTGAAAGATATATGCACCCATGTTTCTTGCTGCATTACGTACAATAGCCAAGATACGGAAGCAACCTACATGTCCATCAGTAGATGAATGGATAAAGAAGATATGGTACATATACACAATGCAATATTATTCAGCCATAAAAAAGAAGAAATCCTATTTGCAATAGCATGGATGGATCTAGAGGGTACAATGCTCAGTGAAATAAGCCAGGTGGAGAAAAACAAATACTGTATGATTTCATTTATTTGTGGAATACACATACAAAGCAAAACAGAACGAACAAAACATCAGTTGACTCACAGACATTGAGAAGGGACTGGTGGTTACCATGGAGGAGGGATTTGAATGGGTGGGTGGGGTGGTTAAGAGGGATAAAGTCGTACAAAAGTTCTCAATCATAACATAGGTCAGTCACAGGGAGAGTAGTACAGCATGGAATATAGCCAATGATTCTGTAACATTGTCTCATGTTGACAGATAGTAAATGTACTGGAGGTGAGGATTTAATATGGGTAACTGTTGAACCACTGTGTTGTATACTTGAAACTAATATAAGATTGTATATCAATGATACTTCAATTTAAAATATATATATATAAAAATTCAACAACGATTCATGATAAAAACTCTCAACAAAATGCATATACAGGGAAAATGTCTCAACATAGTAAAGGCCATATGTAACAAACCAATAGCTAACATCATACTCAATGGCAGAAAGCTGCAAGCTTTTCCTCTATGATTAGAAACAAAACAAGGATGGCCACTCTCACCACTTTTATTCAGCACAATACTGGAAGTCATAACCACAGCAATCAGACAAGATAAAGAGATAAAAGGCATCCACATTGGTTAAGGAAGAAGTAAAACTGTCCCTATTTGCAGATGACATTACTACATACAGAAAACTATAAAGACTCCACCAAAAACTATTAGAACTAATAACTGAATTCAGCAAAGTTGGAGGATATAAAATCTACATACAAGAATCTGTTGCATTACTATATACTAACAAACTAGCAGAAAGAGTAATCAGGAGAACAATTTCATTTACAATTATATCAAAAGGAATAAAATACCTAGGCATAAACCTAACCAAGGAGGTGAAAGACCTATACTATGAAAACTGTAAGACACTGATGAGAGAAATTGAAGAAACAGATAAATGGAAATCTATTCCCTGCTCATGGATAGGAAGAATTAATATTGTCAAAATGGCCAAGGTACCCAAAGCAATTTACAGCTTTAATGCAATCCCTATCAAAGTACCAATGGCATTTTTCAATGAACTAAACAAATCCTAAAATTCATACGGAACCACAAAAAAACTGAAAAGACCAAAGCAATCCCAAGAAAGAACAAAGCTGGGGTGATTACACTCCCTTATGTCAAGCAATATTTCAAACCCACAGCAATCAAAACAGTATGGTACTGGTATAAGAACAGGCCCATGGACCAATGGAACAGAATAGAGAGCCCAGATATAAACCAACACATATATGGTCAATTAATATATGACAAAGGAGCCATGAAAATACAATGGGGAAAGGAAAGTCTCTTCAATAAATGGTGTTGGGAAAACTGGACAGCTACATGCAAGAGAATGAAACTGGATTACTGTCTAACCCCACACACAAAAGTAAACTTGAAATGGATTCAACCATAAACCAGAAAATTTTTAGAAGAAAACAGGCAAGAATCTCTTGAACATAGCATGAGTAATATTTTTTCTGGGCATGTCTCCCTGGGCAAGGGACACAAAATAAAAAATGAACAAGTAAGACTACATCAAACTAAAAGGCTTCTGCACAGCAAAACACACCATCAGCAGAATAAAAAGGTAACCTACAGTATGGGAGAATATATTTATAAATAATTCAACTGATAAGGGGTTAACATGCAAAATATATAAAGAGTGCATACGTCTCAACACCAAAAAAAAAAAATAACCCAATTAAAAATTAGGTGGAGGACCTGAGCAGTTGTTCTCCCTAAGAAATACAGATGGCCAACAAGCACATGAAAAGATGCTCCACATCGCTAATCATCAGGGAAATGCAAATCAAAACCACAATGAGTTATCACCTCACATCAGCTGGAATGGCCACTATCCAAAACACAGTAACAAGTGTTGGTGAGGATGTGGAGAAATGGGAACCCTCCTACATTGCTGGTGGGAATTTAAAATGGTGCAGCCACTGTGGAAAGCAGTATGGAAGTTCCTAAAGAAACTGAAAATAGAAATACCATATTACCCAGTAGCTGCACTTCTAGGAATTTACTGGAAGAAAACAAAATCTCTGATTCAAAAACATATATGCACCCCTATGTTTATTGTCGCATTATTTACAATAGTCAAGATATGGAAGCAATCAAAGCATCTGTCAATAGATGAATGGATAAAGATGATGCAGTACATACACACAATGAAATATTATTCAACCATAAAAAGGATATCCTGACATTTTCAATAACACAGATGGTCCTAGAGAGTATTATGCTAAGTGAAATAAGCCAGGCAGAGGAAGACAAATCCATATGATTTCACTTATTAGTGGAATCTAAAAACAAAATGACAAAACAGCAATAGACTCAGTGATTCTGAGAAGTAACTGGTAGTTACCAGGGTGGTGGGGTTGGGATGCATAGGTGGGGCAGGTGAAGGGGATAAAAGGGCCCCAAAATTCTCAATCATAGTGTAAGCTGGTGACAGGCATGGAAGTGCAGCATGGGGAATATATTCAATGGGTTCTGTAACATCTTTCTATGTTGCCAGATAGTAACTACACTTATTGGGGTGAAGATTTAATAATATGGGTAACTGTTGAACCACTGTGTTGTACACCTGAAAGCAATATAATATTGTGTATCAACTATACTTCAATAAAAAAAAGGCAAATGCACTACTGAACACATGTTATTAGTTTCTCAAAGCATAAATATTAGTAGTGTAAAATTCTAATTTCTTTAGAAATTCACAGGCAAATCCTCCTAAAATGAGAATTATCAACTAGCATCTAACCCAGTGCTTTTACTTGTTGCCTATACCTTCCTCTCTTTCCTTCAGTTTTTACTAATAGTAATTCAATTTAGGAAAATCACACATTGATAAAAGGCGAACTCCTTAGATTTCTCACTAATCTGGAGTTCTCTGTGTAATGATTATTTATGGTATTACTCATCTTTGGCAATCCAATTTGCTTAACATCATTCTTTATCGTAATTTTTTACTTTATAATTCCACATTCAAAAAACTTTTACATCTGACTACACTTTATTTGGCACTTTTAACATTCTTCATTTTTACGGTTATTTTCAATGCTGATTCCCTTCCCTTGCTTTTACATCTCTATTGGCTTCTTTAATTTTGCCAGGATTGTCTACCATTTTCTCTTTTCAACCCCTAGTTACCTAGGAGCTATTTGACTTTAATTTTTTTTAATCTAAAAAACATTTGCACTACCTTTCAATTTTCTTTTTGAAAATATTAGACTGTGAAATTGGCAAACAAATTTCCCTATAACCAACCTATAAGAGTAACAGGAAATCCATTCATGTGATAATTTAAAAAGTTGTACAAGATATCAGGTACACGAAGTCAGAAACCTAAGGTGAAACTTGAGACTACAGAATTTAGGCAAATTATTCTAAAGACATTACTATTTCCATTATACTAAAAATCTCTATCTAATTTTCAAAACATCATCAATCCTAGTAACTGTAAACATACCACTTCTTTTCTCTTTACAGAAGGCTCATTAGCAGTTTAAGGATTTGGTGAATGAAATATTAGCAGTAAAACTTTAAACATGTTACAAAAAGAAGGAATAGACAAACCAACTGAACAGAAGGGATAACAGAAACAACCTCAGACATGGGAATGTAATATATGATAAAGGGGACATTTCAAATTAGTGGGAGAAGGTGAATTATTATTAAATTAATGGTATTAGAATATATGCTTATTTTAAAAAGAGCTAAATTCTCCCATCACTCCTTACATGAACGTAACTCCCACAGGAATCAAATTCAAATATAAACTGTAGATGAAAATATAGCTATACTTATATAGAATTTAGTCTTTAGGGGGAAACACCCATCCAAATATAACTGAATACAGAAGCTGTAAAGGAAAAGGTCAATAAAAGTGTGTAAAAATTTAAATTTCTGTAGGCTAAAAAAAAAGACTATAAAAAAAGAAAAGAAGAAATGGAGACATGACAACCTGGGGGAAAATATTTGCAACAAATACAGCAAGTAGCAGATTATGACAACAAGAGCTTCTACAGATCAGAAAGAAACAGAGAAAAAAAGAGAACAAACAAGTAGAAGAGGAAAAAATATAAATGAGTTAAAAAACACATATTAAGTTCATCAACCTCATGAATAAAAAATACGATTTAAAATAAGAAAATAACATTTGTATCTAGCAGTTGGACAAATATTTTAACATTTGCCAAACCCAACTTCCTCAATACTTGAGGATATGGGAAAATAGAGACACTCATACACTACTGGTAGGATGAAAAGTGGTCCTCTTTTGAATGGACATTTCACAGCAACTATAAACAAATTTTAAAATACATGTTTGTTTCAACAATGTTTCTAATATAACAAAATTAGACATGCTGTAAATGTCCAATAACAGAGAAGTGCAAATAAATAAGACAGTACATTCATACAGCTCAACAGAATGTAGTAATGTCCAGTACATACTAAAAGACAACAAGACATAGAACAATAGGCTTAGTATGATGCTATTTGTATAAACGAACATGAAGGATATAAACAAATAAATGCATGTATAAGCATACAAATTTTTTGGAAGGAAAGGTTAGAAATTTATTTCTGGTTATTTCTTAACTGCAGGACTGAGAGTCAAGAGAACATTTACACTGTAAACCTTTTCATGCATGGATTATATTTTTTGTACCACAGGCACTTTATTCAAAAACAGAATTAAAAAAATAAACAACAGTTTAAATACCCCATAAACATTGCTTCGGATTGGAGAATTACAATGAACATATATTGAACATCCACTATATGGCAAGTTTTATATCAGGGACAGACTCTTAAGCAAATAATTATTAAACTATAATAATGAGAAATTCAACTTTCTACATTTATTTATTCTAATATAGACAGTTCATTTTTAAAAAAATGAAAAAAATAGTGCTTATCTTCCTACTCACTTACTCCCAATCCCTTCACATTAAGAATTATCTCCAGGTAACAGATTTTTCCACAAAAGATAATTTGTTCTTTGAAAGCAGTCACTCAATTTATCATCATACAACTGAAGGACATAATTTGAATAAATTGAGAATGACTTGATTATTAAACTAAAATAAGAGCGAATTTAAGGAAAAAGCACAACGGACCCCACAGAAATACAAAGAATTATAAGAGAATACTATGAGAATCTATATGCTACCAAGCTGGAATACACAGAAGAAATGGAAAACTTCTTAGAAAAATACGTTCCAAGATTGACCAAGCAAGAAACAGAAAAACTAAACAGACCAAAAACCAGCAACAATACTGAATCAGTAATCAAAAAACTACCCAAGAACAAAATCCCCGGACCTGATGGATTCACCTCTGAATTCTACCAGACATATAGAGAAGAAATAACACCCATTCTCCTTAAAGTTTTTCAAAAAATAGAAGAAGAGGGAATACTTCCAAACTCATTCTATGAAGCCAGCATCACTCTAATACCAAAACCGGGCAAAGACCTCACCAAAAAAGAAAATTAGAGACAAATATCCCTGATGAACGTAGATGCAAAAATACTCAACAAAATATTAGCAAACCAAATTCAAAAATATATCAAGAGGATCATACACCACGATCAAGTGGGATTCATCCCAGGGATGCAAGGACGGTACAACATTCGAAAATCCATCAACATCATCCACCACATCAACAAAAAGACGAACAAAAACCACATGATCATCTCCATAGATGCTGAAAAACCATTTGACAAAATTCAGCATACATTCATGATTAAAACTCTCAACAAAATGGGTATAGACGGCAAGTACCTCAACATCATAAAGGCCATATATGACCCACAGCTAACATCATACTTAACAATGAGACGCTGAAAGCTTTTCATCTAAGATTGGGAACAAGACAGGGATGCCCACTCTCTCCACTGTTATTCAACATAGTACTGGAGGTCCTAGTCACACACAGCAACCAGACAAAACAAAGACATACAAGGCATCCAGATTGGTAAAGAAGAAGTCAAACTGTCACTATTTGCAGATGACATGATACTGTACATAAAAAACCCTAAAGACTCCACTGCAAAACTACTAGAACTAATATCTGAATTCAGCAAAGTTGCAGGATACAAAATTAACACACAGAAATCTGTTGCTGTCCTATACACTAACGATGAACTAACAGAAAGAGAAATCAGAAAAACAATTCCATTCACAATTGCACCAAAAAGAATAAAATACCTAGGAATAAACCTAACAAAGGAAGTGAAAGACCTGTACTCTGAAAACTACAAGACACTCCTAAGAGAAATTAAAGAGGACACTAACAAATGGAAATGCATCCCATGCTCTTGGCTAGGAAGAATAAATATTGTCAAAATGGCTATACTACCTAAAGCAATCTACAGATTCAACGCAATCTGTATCAAAAAACTAAGAGCTTTCTTCAATGAACTGGAACAAATAATTCTAAAATTCATATGGAACCATAAAAGACTCCGAATAGCCAAAACAAGGAGGAATAAAACAGGGGGATATACGCTCCCTGACTTCAAGCTCTACTACAAAGCCACAGTAATCAAGACAATTTGGTATTGGCACAAAAACAGACCCACAGACCAGTGGAACAGAATAGAAAATCCAAACATTAACCCAAACATATACAGTCAATTAATATTTGATAAAGGAGCCTTGGATATACAATGGGGAGATGACAGCCTCTTCAGCAGCTGGTGTTGGAAAAACTAGACAGCTACATGTAAGAGAATGAAACTGGACTACTGTGTAGCCCCACAAAGGTAAACTCAAGGTGGATCAAAGACCTGAATGTAAGTCATGAAACCATAAAACTCTTAGAAAAAAACAGAGGCAAAAATCTCTTGGACATAAACATGAGCAACTTCTTCATGAACATATCTCCCCGGGCAAGGTAAACAAAAGCAAAAATGAACAAGCGGGACTACATCAAGATGAAAAGCTTTTGTACAGCAAAGGACACCATCAGTAGAACAAAAAGACATCCTACAGTATGGGAGAATATATTCATAAATGACATATCTGATAAGGGGCTGACATCCAAAATATATAAAGAACTCACACACCTTAACAAACAAAAAGCAAATAATCCAATTAAGAAATGGGCAGAGGACATGAATAGACACTTCTCTAAAGAAGAAATTCACTGTCCATCAGCGTAGTGAGATGCTATAGAATCACTACTTGTCTTCTCTGAGTTGTACTGCCCTCCCCATGCCCCCCCAACATTACATCTGCTAATAGTAATGCCCCTTTTTCCCTCTTATCCCTCCCTTCCCGCCCATTTTCCCCAGTCCCTTTCCCTTTGGTAACTATTAGTCCGTTCTTGGGTTCTGTGAGTCTGCTGCTGTTTTGTTCCTTCAGTTTTTTTCTTTGTTCTTATACTCCACATATGAGTGAAATCATTTGTAATGGGGTTGGTGGGGGGGACCTGATGAAGGGGTAGTTTAATAATCGTAATATTGCACATGTAATTGTAAATTAATGATAAAAAAAAAAAAAGAATCCAAGGAATAGGAGACTAGGTAGGCCAAAGTTCCTGGCTATTTGTGCCACTTCAGATGCCTGTTAGTACAGCACCCAACTGCAGCGCACAAGGCTTAGTGGGTCAGATTTGAGACCCTGCATCAGACCTGTTGGGTCTAAATAGAAGCCAAAAGGAAGAACAGAACAACAGCAAAACCAGCAGAATCAGACTTGAAGGAATAGCTTCAGAGGATGAAGGTAGTCAGCAAGTTTTTGTCCTCATGGAAACGTAGGCAATGAAGGATATTGTCATTATTGTCATTGTTATGGAGGTCACTGATTAAGAAACAGTCACTCATGTCAGCAGCCTCAAATCATTAAGGAGAGAAGGACTGACAGGATTCTCTTTGGAAAGTCTTGGTTGAAAGATTAGCAATGCATCCTGGAAACTAGATGCAACCTAAACGTACACATAGAAAAAGGTTATGCTAATTTTGAAGCACATCATGTAGCAGTTACAAGGAAGGAGGCAGACCTGTAGTAGTGACCTGGAGAGTGTCCATTTCTTTAAGTAAAAGAGTGACATGCACATTATATACAGTATTTATTATATGTTTTATAAAAGTCCAGAAAACATCTGGAAGGAAATGCTCCACTATAGGACTACAGGGAGAAGAATTCTAGGGGATAAATACAAATCTATCTTTTGCTTTGGAACATTTTTATGGAATTGGGGCACTTTTTAAAAACAAAAAGTATGATTTCTTCTTTGAATTAAATGTATACAATAAAGATTTTAATGTTTAAAAAAAAAAAAGAAGAAGAAATTCAGATGGCCAACAGGCACATGAGAAGATGCTCCACATCGCTAAACATCAGAGAAATGCAGATTAAAACCACAATGAGATATCACCTCACACCAGTGAGGATGGCCAACATCCAAAACACAAACAACAACAAATGTTGGCGAGGATGTGGAGAAAAGGGAACCCTCCTACACTGCTGGTGGGACTGCAAATTAGTTCAACCATTGTGGAAAGCAGTATGGAGGTTCCTCAAAAAACTCAAAATAGAAATACCATTTGACCCAGGAATTCCATCTAGGAATTTACCCTAAGAAAGCAGCAGCCCAATTTGAAAAGGACAGATGCACCCCTATGTTTATCGCAGCACTATTTACAATAGCCAAGAAATGGAAGCAACCTAAGTGTCCATCAGTAGATGAAATGAATAAAGAAGATGTGGTACATATACACAATGGAATATTATTCAGTCATAAGAAGAAAACAATTCCTACCATTTGCAACAACATGGGTGGAGCTAGAGGATATTATGCTCAGTGAAACAAGCCAAGCCGAAAAAGACAAGTATCAAATGATTTCACTCATATGTGGAATATAAGAACAAAGGAAAAAACTGAAGGAACAAAACAGCAGCAGACTCACAGAACCCAAGAATGGACTAATAGTTACCAAAGGGAAAGAGACTGGGGAAGATGGGTGGGAAGGGAGGGATAAGAGGGAAAAAGGGGCATTGCGATTAGCAGATGTAATGTTGGGGGGGCATGAGGAGGGTTGTACAACTCAGAGAAGACAAATAGTGATTCTATAGCATCTCACTACACTGATGGACAGTGACTGTATTGGGGTTGGTGGGGGGGACCTAATGAAGGGGGTAGTTTAATAACCATAATGTTGCACATGTAACTGTAGATTAATGATACCAAAATAAATTATAAAGAAAGAAAGAAAGAAAGAAATAGATATAGAAAAAAATAAAAATAAAAAATAAAAAAATAAAATAAGAGTGAATTTAACAGTGAGTTAGGGTTCTATCAGAAAGGCGGGCTCTGACACAAGGTTCACCAATGAATAATGTATGTTAATGAAATGAATGGTTACAGTATAGTCACGACTCTTCAAGTCCAGATTTCTTCACATACGAATACTATCAGTTTCACAAGGTGTGATGTGAGCAAATTCAACACTGATATTGTCTTTAGAGATGAACTGACACAATAGCCCATATTTAAGAAAATCAAAGGATAACTTTTTAACAAAGTATTACATTTTTCTAATTTAACTCCAGTACATAGTCTATTTGTAAACTTCACTGAAAAATTCACCGAATTCAGTTAGAATTTCCTTGAAATATGTAAAAGTGAACCTGTGAACTCACAGAGCAAGGAACAGAATGAAAGTTGAATGAGTTCAGAATATATATGCTTGTGTTTCTCCCTACTACCTGATTCACTGTATCTAAGACTACACTCAGATTCTTCTGCCTCATTCATCTTTTTACCTGCTCTACTACTATTCAGCCCAGTGAATACTTCCACAAGGTCTCTTCATAACCTATCCTTTCAACATATTCAAATGGTTTCATTTTTCTACCCATTTCATTGCCTGTGTGCCACAATGAAGGTTCTGCATGCAAATACAGGTATTAAAAAAAAAAACTATAAAGAACACATTGTCTTTTCCTGAGGAGATGTAATGTCAGTGTTATTAATTTTTCTTCTTTCCCCAAATAAGGCATGCACTTATTTACCATAGTTCACAATTCAAGACAGGATAACTATATTTAACTCTATAGAAACTAGCATGGTACTCTAGGACTACTACTACACAGTAAACAATAAAGATAAAATTTTATCCTTCCCATTCTCACATCAACCATCAACATACTATTTTCAGAGCCAAGCATTGAAACTAATAAGCATCAGACAATATGCAAAAGAAGGAAAGAGGGGAAAAACTGAGGAAAGACACTTCAATATTATGACATACATTTCTATCCACTATTCCATCCTCTAGCATAATGTTCTAGCTCAAGAGAAATAAAACCCCCAAATATTGAACTACATTCAATTTCAAAATGCACCACACACCAGTCAAAATAATGAGACTTTATATTCAAAACATTTCTTTAAAATTTTCCCTAAGAGTGGAGAGTAGCAGTTTCATTAATACTTCCGAACAATTCCTTTGTCAGTTTTTCCAACTCAATATTCAAGTAAACTTTTGTTTTCAAACTGAATCTACAAGAGGTGCAGAATATATGAAAAGTGATGTAAAAATACTCTAAGATTTTCCTTAAATGTGTAACAGAAACATGTAAATTTGATTTAGATGTCAACACAGCCAAAAGGACACCTTTTACTTTTATAAGCAATATAAATTCTATCAAAATGTGAATTCTCTTTCCATCAGTAAAATCTGATCAAGTTTTAACGTACTCATTTTTAGATTTTAATCACACTAGCTCCCTTAACAGACCTCCATTTAACTGACCTACTTTAGCCAACACCTTTTCCAGCCCTTTATTAAATATGCTAGCATACTGACCATTTTCAACTAGGATATTATACGCTACTTCAATATATTCAAGCACTTCTGATCCCACTAGCTGAGTGTGTGATTACTAAGTCGGTTGTTCCCAAACTTGTTTATGCCAGTTTATTTGTTGTAGTCCTTACATAACTTAATTAGACATTATGTAAGTCTGTCGAATACAAGTGCATAAAGAGGACTATTTCTATGTAAACTAAGTTGAACACAAACTAAGTAGAATGACTTGATAAAGGTGAGTCATTCTTTTAAAAGGTATTGAATAAGATAAAGGTGAGAAATCTGTAAAATATTAGGAAAAATCAAGAAGAATCTGTAGGGTTTTTCAAAAGTATCCGCAAGCTTTTCTTCCACTTTCTAGAGAAGTCAAAACTGGAAATTGCAACTCACGCATTACGTAGCTTATATAACTCTCAACTTCGTATCAAAGAGATAGTATTAGCTTTACATTAAAAAGTTAGCAAATAACATAGATTTATGTATTTTAACTTATTTTTAAATGTTATGGTATGTATATTTTTTTATTTTTCTTCTTTAACTTTTTCAATAACCTACTAAGTAACTACTCCATCTTGTCAGATGTGAAGCCCTCTAACATCTTTTTTCTGAAGCCCTTATTTAAGGGTTTGCTATACCAACCAGTTAACTACTATGTGCCTATATAAAACAGAAGTATATAATAATACACACTCTAAAATAACTTTATGGAAATAGGTATTGGACTGTATACTCCACAAGGCAAGGGTATTTATACACTTTGTTCACAAATGTATCCTAAACACCAACTAGAACAGTTCCTGGTTCTATCATGCAGCTAATGCACAATAAATTTTTGTTCAATGACAGTGAACAGGAACGTACCGTGATGACAGCCTTGCTAAGACAGATGGATCCTCTGCAGCCATACTCTGTCTCATCTTCAGATTTGTAGTAACTCAGTGTATTATTTTTCAAAACTACCCAACGATCCTGCCACCCATGAATGTAGTTTGTCCACTAGGGGGTAGGGGGGAGAAAAACAAAAAATTAAGTCAGTATTTTAGAAATCCAGCTTCCTAAAGCAGCAATCAATCAAACTTTAAAACCAAAATTTAGAAAGTTCTAAATTATAAAGTTAAAATTATAAAAAGTGGAAAATTGAGATTTTCCTAGACTGCATAATTTTCAGTAAACTTTACAAAATTATAAATAAAATAACAAACAAAATATAACACTTTCTTCTAACATTTGAGGGATAAAACGGAAGCAGATTGCAGCTAAAAATTCTTTGTTCTTTGTGTACTTTCACCCTCCCCCACCCCATGACACTTAAATTGTTTGGTCCCTGCTATAATTAACATATTCAACAGAAAATTAAGTTTGGTTATACCTACACCAAGTACTGCATGAAGCCAAGTACTGCATGAAAATTTATATTAATTACATCAAAGTAAAAATACCAGATGGATCATTAATAAATCTACAACTTTATTTTTTCTGTGAACAAAACTCAGTATTTCATACTTAAAATAGTTCATTCATTTTCCAAATTTCTCTGAAGATCTATTTTTCAAACCCAAGAGTAATTATGCAAATGTAAAACTGGTTTTCAAAAACATTCTTGGATTATCTGTTTCCAGTACCTATAAATGGTTTCTGTGTTGCTGGAGTCTTGCTGCATACTGATCACAATCAATAAACTTGCAAAGGCAGAAATGTAACCTCTATGCGAATTTTTGATTTTTATGCTCTGGGGATTTTAAGTATAGACAATTCCTGAAACAACCATCTAACTCCAAAAACTACCTGCCAAAGCCTGATTCAAAATGGTTTGTTAAAAATATACCGCATTGGCTCAGGCTCTTTACCCACTGAGAAATCTTTACTTTTCCTATTCCCTAATTCAGCATATTTGAGATGGTTCAGCTCTTAAATCCTCGAAGCTCCATCATTACAACCCCTCCTTGAAAGTTCATCCATGCTGGTGATTTAACTCATTCTTTCCTAAGAGCTCCCTAGTTACCACCTTGTTATTTCTTTTTTTTTTAAAGGTATCATTGATATACACTCTTATGAAGGTTTCACAAGAAAAACAATGTGGTTATTACATTCAACCTTATTAACAAGTCCCCCCAATACCCCACTGCAGTCACTGTCCATCAGTGTAGTAAGATGCTAGAGTCCCTATTTGCCTTCTCTGAGCTACACTGTCTTCCCCGTGACCCCACACAGACCATATGCACCAATCATGATAACCCACAATCCCCTTCTCTCTCCCTCCCCACCCACCCTCCCGCACCCCTCCCCTTTGGTAACCACTAGTCCCTTCTTGGAGTCTGTGAGTCTGCTGCTATTTTGTTCCTTCAGTTTTGCTTTGTTGTTATACTTCACAAATGAGGGAGATCATTTGGTATTTGTCTTTCTCTGTCGGACTTATTTCAATGAGCATAATACCCTCTAGCTCCATCCATGTTGTTGCAAATGGTAGGATTTGTTTCTTTCTTACGGCTGAATAGTATTCCATTCTGTACATGTACCACATCTTCTTTATCCATCTTGTTATTTCTAACTCCCTGTGACTTACCACCACTTAGACAGTGACTAGAAATAAAGATGGTTACATACAAAACTGAATTCATCTCCTCCTGTAAGGTGAACTTCTTTCCTGTGTTCCTATACTGATACTTCTGCAATCATTTAGACTATAACCTGGCTCAGGGTTTGTGTATTGTATGGACAGCAACAGTGGACACAAAATCACATACTCAAGTATTTTACTACTTGTGTGAGGAATTTTGACAAGTTAAACTTTTCTGAATTTCAGATTCTTTGCCTGTTATTTGAATGGTTGAATAAAATTATTTATAATTTACTGTATTCATAGGATATACTCAGTATCTGACTGCTCTTTCTCAACCTTTATAGCCCATCACCAACTCCTGTTCATCTTGCCATTATATTAAACCCTTAAATTTGGCTCCTCTTTTCTCTATTTTCAATCAATCCAATCAAATTATCAGGTTCCTGGATTCCTGAGAAGACTTAATAACCTTACCTCCAGTATCTTGGTTTTTTTTTTGCTTCATTACTCACATAATCTTATTTACTTATTAAGCTTATTTGCTTACTTATCTTACACATTAATCTCAATGGCTTCCAGCTCCAAAACTTACATTGCCTATAATACAAACTGTTTAGACAGGCATACCTTAATCCTACCTTGCTTCCAATTACTGTCTCTCAGAAGGCTAGTAACTGTGTGGCTGTGGTCAAGTTACTTACCTTGTTTCTTTGTCAAACGCTATCCCTTACAAGTTGTTAAGATTAAACAAGAATAGATTTAGAACACTGCCAGGCACACAGTATTTTCTCAGCCCAAGGCAGTTATGCATAACTAATGAAGCTTAACCTTCAGCACACCACACTAGAACAGAGTCCTTCCAAAGTGAAGGAAGGGGCCCCAGCAATTGTGTGTCCATAACTTCACAGTATTTTCTTATAAAGGATCCAATAAATTACATAAGCTTCAGGATCCTTTATTCAGTAAATGTTAACTCCTATTGTCACACCTAGAAGACAGAATTTTGCGCTTCTCTATCCTCATAATCTTCCCTCACTCTTCCCCATTTAAAAGAGACAAGGCAATAAGTTTAGACATGGCAGGAGAATCAAAGATTTCTGCTCCCAAAGGTCCAGTAAGCTTAAATTCAAGAGTGGAAAAAAAGTCTAGACTAAGAGAAGCCAATTACAAATAAAATGCTATGGAAAATCAAGGGAAGAAGATCTGAAACAGCTGGCAAAATAAGAAAAGGCTTCATAGAAAGAACAGTATTTGAGATAGACTCTAAAGGTGGATAAAATTCAGTCAACAATTAGGTGTGTGGAGAAATGGAAAATTTCTCTAAAGATGGAGGAAATTCAGAAGAAGCCACAAGAGATTTATTTATCCTGGCTTAGTTGCTCTCAAGTCCTACTGAGGCATGAATCTTTTTCCATCCGTGATTCAGCCTGATACTTGTTATAACCACTTAGACTTATTGTCTATCCAGTATTTTTGGAACTTAAATGCTTAAGAAGCAATTCTACTGAAAATACGCTTCATTGGTACTTCCATTTCATTTTAGATTACCATACAAAAATTTTTTTGACTGACAAATTTTGAATAAGTTTACCCCCACCCCCAATCAACATTCACTCCATTTTGGAGCAGAAGAAACAAAACAAATTAGACTGGGACTTACCTATGTTATTCAATACAAAGAAAAGAGAAGATGCTGAGTTCTAACTCTTGTTTAAATTACCAGGTGAATACAAAGGGTTCAAAATATATACGTATCAAATTTAAAAATATGTATTCAATATAAAATACTCCTGATTAAAAAGCTTCCAGGAAACATTATATATAATTATAATTTGTTATACTTCAGGAAAATTTCCTTTATAGCTGTTAAGAATACCAAAACCTATATTCCTAATGATTCCACATACATCAAAACTGAAGTTCTACCACAGAAGTGGTCAAATACTACATTTCTATGCATTTAAATATCAAGGAGATAGTGTTTCATTTTTTGGTCATACAGCAGTATACCTATTTCAACTGCTCTGCATACAGTGACTATTCAAGAGTTCTAGTGACTCTTTCCACCAGACATTCCAATCCAGTCCTC
The DNA here is from genome assembly GCA_032199065.1 of Smutsia gigantea. NCBI lineage: Eukaryota > Metazoa > Chordata > Mammalia > Pholidota > Manidae > Smutsia > Smutsia gigantea. The sequence continues at coordinate 169,178 of JAVSCE010005858.1, read as the reverse complement.
CTGCCAACAGGTCAAAAGCAAAGCTTGTTTTGTAAAATACTTAACACCACCACAATACTAATTTGGAAGTCTTCTCATTTAATGAGAAAAGCAATGAAGTAATAGAATCACTGAGAAGCAAAGAACCCATTTCATAACAATGCCACCTGAAAATGCACACCTATTACACAATGTACTCAATACAGATTCCTAAATTACAAAATAAATTTAAAGAAACCCCAGGGAGCTTCACTTTACTGAAAACTTGTCACTGAAATTCCAATAATGATCACAGTATATCATACACACCATAATTTTTCTGCTATGCAAAGAAGAGTTAAGAGTTGCAAGTCTTAGTTCTGACATACTCATGTCTTTCTCATGAGTCTTCTCAAGACAATATAAAAGCCTAATATGAAAAAATTCCACAAACGATGTCCAAACGCTTAGCTAAAGTATGTATACTGGAAGCAGGGTGCTTTCTTATTAGCCAGTTGCTGCACATGACCTAGTATCTTATGACCAGCTGGTTGAGGGATGGCCACAGCTCCCCCTCTCCAAGTTAACTGTTATCTCCAGCCATTTCTAAAAGTTTAACAGGAAGGGAGAAGGAAGTAAAAAAGGCAATGTGGATCTTCTCATAATAAAACTCAAAAAACGCGAGAACCTCCCCCAAACACCCCAAACCATGTACTATCAAAAGAAAAGATCGCCCACCCTCTTTCTTAAAAAGGGTCTCATCGATTTTTTTTTTGGTATTGTTAATGTACAATCACTTGAACAACATTATGGTTACTAGACCCCCTATTATCAAGTCCCCCCGGTCTCATCGATTGTTTAACTAGTTATAGTTAGCCTTAGAGTCCTACAACTGACTACTGCTTTGCTAAAATATTGAAAAAGTGGTTTTAAAAACTGTAGTTTTTAAAGGGAGGGTAAGATGTGTTTCCTTACTCTGGCACTCTGTCTTAAAGAGTATTTTATTATTAAAAAACGCTCTTCTTCCTGAACTAAAAGGTCGGTCTCAGCTCTGACAGTCCAAGTTACTTTATTTTTTGTACCTATCATATGCGGATTCAATAGCTCTTCTGACTGAGGTAAAGAGTGAGGGAAAGAGTACCTAAGTCCTCTTCATTGACATCTTTCACTATATCTAACCTGGCACAGTTTACCACTTCAGGTTTTAGCAGCAAGCCAAGTTGCTCCGGCTTCTGCCTATATACAGCTGCGTCCAAAGAACACCTGCCCCACGTGCCCCCCAACCCTACTCTGCTCTACACCTCCGGACTAACCTCGTTTGAGAGGTCCGTTTTTGCACCGCTTTCATACCAGTCATTCGGGAACCGCTGTAACCCAACCAAGATTCCTGTACCCAGGACAGCTGCCACCCTGGGTCCCAAGTCACTGTTCGCATCGCGCTCCCAAACTGGATCCGGATCTGGGACACGTTTTCCTCGGTCCTCGGCCGCCGCCGCCACCGGGCTCCGGGGCAGACGAAGAAGATAGTCCCCTTCCTCCCAACCCCCACCCCACTCCTCGCCCGGGCACTCCTGCGGCAGTTAGCCCCGCACCCGAGCACATTCCGCAGCCTCCGCCCCAGGACTGTCCGTGCTCCCGCCTAGCCCCACCCCGTGCACTCGCAGCTCGCCTTGCTGCAGGTGAGTCTGGGCAGGGGGCCGCAGGTTGCTCACCTTGCTGAGGACGCCGCAGCGCTCCACAGGCGGCCCGGACTCCGTCTCCGGATCCTCCTCCGAGCCCGACGAGTTCCAGCTCTGGTTATCCGACATGGAGGCGCGACAGCCGAGCAGGAGACCGGCCCCCGCTCCCCGAGCTCAGCGGGAGGAGGCGCCCAGTACCCGGGGTGAAGGGTCGGGGGATGGCGAAGAGAAAAGTGCCCGCTCCGGCGCGGGGTGAGCTGGAAGAGGGACTAAGTCAGCCCGCCGCGCCGCCGCCACCGCCGCGCCTGACACCGAGCGGACCAACGAAGGAGGACGAGAAGCGAAGGAAGCCTGCCTTCCAGTCGTCAGCCGCCGCCGCCGCCGTCGCCACCGCGACCTCTGCGCTGCGCCCGTCGCCACCGCCCGAACTCAATCCTCTCGATGCCAATCGCAAACAGAGAAGGAAAAGGGATGTAAAAAGAAGAGAAATATCCAGCTCCAGAGACCCGGGTCCACTCACAGCTCCGCTACCGCCGCCATCTTCCTGCCTGTCCCACTATTTACCCTCCCCTTCTCTCTCCCCTCCCCTTCGTCCTCCCATTCTCCCCCTGCTCCCCGCCCCGTACGCCTCCCAGCTTTGACGCGACACGCCAAGGACTCGGGGTCCCCTCCCGCGCAATACCTCTGGCCCTCCCGGATGACGACGGGTAAAAAAGGAGGAGGAGCGGAGGAAGGAGCAGGAGGAATAGGGACGCCGCTGTGTTGCATTCTGGGAAGGACGCGGCTCTGTCAGCTGCGCAGCCTCCTGGGAGTTGTAGTCGCGATCCTGAGGCACTTGGTGAGTGTTCCACGCAGGGGAGGCTAGTTGCTTTGGGGACGGTCAAATGGTGGGTGGGCTTCGTTTGACAGTTGTATGCCCATCCCTTCGGCCGCTCTTCTGTCTCTGCCTTGCGTTTATGATGAACTCTCCGGAATTGCGGGCCCGGACGTGAGATAACTCCGCTGAGGATTCCGGGCCTGCTTCCTAATCCCGAGAACATCTGCTGCTTGCGCTGAGGCGGTTATACTGGGCGCTTCCGCCTCAACCGCTGGCCGGGGTTTGCGACCTCTCTAGTGACAAGGGGGTTTCTTTCCCCAAACCACCTCTGCAAATGTCGGAGGTCTTCCATGTCGCTCTCTAAAAGTTAGACTTCACACCTGAGGTTTCCTGCTTTGAAGGAAGAATTCTTAGTACTTTTGCACCGGAGCAAACATTTTGCATTAGATTTACAGAGTTTTTATATATGTGGAAAAGAGTTCTGAAGGTGACAGAGAATAAATGACGATTGAAGAGTTTTTAAAGTAAAATAAGAATTCGATGTAATACCCTGCAGTCTTCTCTTAGTTATAAGTGAGTATCTTCCTAAGACCCAGGTTAATCATCTCTACCTACCTAACTTCTCTGAAAAACTAAAGGTTGGAGTAGAAACTTTCTTATAGAAGAAAGACCAAAGTGCATAGTAAATAATAAGGGATTAGGCAATAGGAGGCTGGCTTTGGCTTAAGGGTAGAGATTAATTAGTGCAAAGATCAATAGAAGATCTAACAGATCCTGTCTAGTATTTTTGAATACGTTAAGGATAATTTTTATGATGAGATTTTTTTAACTTTGAAGCTTCAGTTCTTTCCTCTCGTTTGCTGCTTTTACTTCTTGTCAATTTCCTAATACTTGCTAAGAGCAAAATTCCTTATTAAACCTGAGAAAGAATGAATACCTGCTTACTGCAGGAGATGGGAGTATAGAGTGAAAGTTTGAGTCGGGAAAAGGTACAGTGATGAAATAACTCTGGTGGCTATAGAGGCCAATTTAACTGGGATCTAAAAAAAAGTAATCATGGGAAGTGTCTCTGAGAAGTATCTATGACATATTTCATTCCCTTAATTTGGTATTGTATAGATGCTGAATCAGTTGTAAATAATATGTTGTAATAGTATGTTACAATTGTTTTTCCATTGTGAAATCAAGTGATAGTGAATAATTGAAAGCCATTCATATGAATAAAAACTTGAGGTAAAGCTTTTGAAAATACTTTGTCAACATGTTAATTAAAACATAACCCCAAGGTTGTCATTCAAAAGAGGAAAAAAAATCCACTTAGCTCATTTTTTTCCTCTTTCCTGAATTACTTAATTATACCTTTAAAATGTTGACTACTGTAGCAAGTAAGTTTCTGATTACCTAATTCATATAGGCTTCCTATTTCTGATTCTTTAAGCTCTAGATTTTAAAAGATATTAGTCCTTAAGAAGTGATTGTGAATTGTTGAGAAATCCACTTAATGCAATTTAGAATCATGGGAGCATAGTATATATTTATTTTGAAATTGTCTATTCTATACATTTCTAAATTGTGTGTGATTGTAACCACTACCAATTAGATTATGGAGGTGCCCATTTGGTAGGAAATTGTTTTGTTGTATTAAGTGTTAATATGAAAGAAATTGCCTTTTTCAAAAAAGATTTTGTTACAGTTTTCCTCTATACTTGCAAGACTATTTAAAAATAATTTTTGTAAGGAAAGGAGGATTTTTGTATACTGATTAGAATTCCACAGTATAGGTTGGGATTCACTTCATTTCTGTTGATAGGAAGAAATTGCAATACAAGAATAAAATATGTGAGCTTTCTCTTTATCCTATGGTGAGAGTGATAACTTCCGAGTTTTCTCTCTTATCTAGAGCATTCACCAACCCTCTGTAAATGTTCTGTACTTTTTCTTAGTAATTTTTTTTTTTACTTTGAGAACTTGAATCTGTCTGGAATTTATTTTTGTATATGGAATCAGGTAGGAATTTATTTGGGCTGATAAAGTGTTAGCCCAACACTTTATCAAATAGTCTGTTCTTACTTTTATATCTATGTGATATGCAAAATCTCTATCTACTTTGGTCTGTCTTTGGACTCCATTCTTTTTCACTGATCTATTTGTCTATTATGCTACTATCATAATGATTTAATTACTTAACTTTATACTATTTTCATATATATAGTAGCAGAATTCTCCAGATGTTCTTTTTCATTTGGATATTTTTGTGTATCTTCTCTTCCAGATGAATTTTAGAACAGCTTGTCAGATTGCATGAAAATTTTATGGGGATTGAGATTGAGAATGCACTTAAGTTGTTAAGAAAATGACATGTTTACAATATTAAATCAGCCTTGGTCAGCACTTCACATACCTTAGTCCTTATAAACCATATAAGGTGAGCATTGTTGCCCTCATTTTAAGGATAATGAAATTGAATGTCAGGGAAGCTAAGTAACTTACCCAATGTCATATAGCTACTAATTGACAAGAGTTAGGATTTGAACACAGATCTTATTTCTAAGACCATATCCTTTTCTTTGCTTCAAAATACCTCTAAAAGTGGGAAGAATTACCTTGTAGGTAAGGATAGCAAAGCAAATATGCTCTTAATTCAGCTAATGATTTTGAACATCTTTCATTTATCCAGTATACCCCAATGTAGAATATATTATTTTTATTCTATTACTATTATTCTTTCTGTATCTAATATTTAACATGAAGAAACTGAACCAAAGAGAAGTTATATAACTTTCAAAGGTCATAAAGCTAGTAAAGAGCATGGTTGCAGTTTGAGCCCAAGAATCCTGATTCCAGTATTCATTCTCATCCCACTAGAGTTCTTCGATTCCTCTTCTGTCTCTTTATCATCCACCTCATCTCATTCTCCCAGCTTTTATCTCCACTAAACCGCAATCCCAAACCAAAACCTTCATCCCTGCCCTTTACTCCCACTGCCAAGCTAGAAGCCAAAAAAGATATAGGTGTTGGAACTGAGAATATTTGTAATTTTGCTGATAAACAGATAATGAGGAGGAATATCTGTTCCTGATGCCAGAGCTATAGCAAGAGAGGATGTCGCAAGTTAAAACTGAAAACATTGTCTAATTTTGTTTAACAATATTATAAAGAGCCCTTATTTTCAGCTCAGGCTGTTGTAGCAAAACAACCACAGACTGGCTGGCTCTGGTTCCTCTTCTTATAAGAACACCAATCCTATTGGATTAGGGCCTGCCATTTTGAACTCACTTAACCTTATAGGTCCTATCTCTAAATACAGTTACATTGGAATTTAAGCCTTCAAATATGAATTTTGGGGGAGACACAATTTAGAACATAACAGAACTTACATGTTCTATATTCCTACAGTATTTATTATGTTAAAGATGCATTTTGAGTTAATAGTCCTTTTTAGCTAACCAGGGACTTTAACTGTTATTTTATTTTGCTATTCCAAACTAAACCCAACCAGTTAAAAATTGGGGATTGAAAGGATTGGATTAAGGATGGTGGCGTGAGAGGTGAGACAGAGACCTCCTCCTAAAACCACATATACTACAAATATATAATTAATACAACTAATACTGAAGCAGCTACAGGAAAGAAGGCTGCACCAGACTGCATACACCTGGAGAAAAGAGCAGACCTCATGGAACAGGGTAACATACCAAAGGTGTGACCCGGTGGGGCCCAAGCCCTTCCCCGACCCCAGCTCACCGGCAGTAGGAAGAGAAACAGAACTGGGAGGGAGTGGAGGACTGGTACTGCTGAACATCTAGCCCTGCAGATCTGCTCTGGGAGCATGAAACTACATTGCATGGTGCTCTGATGATTTAGTGGGGTTGGAAAGCTAAGACAGATGGAATACCTGGAGAGACGGAGATACCAACTGCTTGTGGAAAACAGGAATTCATATCTGGCTGATCTGGGTGGGCAGTCTGAGAGACTTCCTAAAAGTGAGAGGGCTGCTAAAGTGGCAACAACTGCACAGTGCTTATTGCTCAGGAGAAAGGACAGGTAGACAAAATTGTCTGGGTGCACTCTGCCCAGCAGGTTGGGAATTTAAATGATCTTCAGTTGCTCCATCCTCCTAGCTGGCTATGCAGCTCCAAAGTACCCCACTGTGATATGCAGCCTGCTGTTTCTTCCTCCCGGTGACCCTGCACCTGGCTCAGGCTGGCAAACCAGCAACCTCTGCCCTGGTGTCAGGCCACCCAGAGGGAAACCCCAACTACGGAAACCACAAACACAAAGCATAGAGGCTTACACCTGTGTGTTCAGCCCACTGGTTCTGGCAGTGGAGGCAGGCATAGCAGCCCGGAAGCAAGAAACAGCTCTTTCCTCCCCCGAAGCACCAACTCCGCTCCACTGCGACACCCAACATTGCTCCAGGGGCTAAGCAGCTCCAGAGAGTAGAGCTTCTAGGCACTAGAGGGCACCACAAAGTATGAAACATCAAAGGACCTGGTTCACAGCAAAATTATGAATACACCTGAGAAAGATTCAAATGAAATAGACCTCATGAATCTCCTTAAAAATAAATTTCAAAATAAAAATCATTAACATGCTCATGGAGGTACAGAAAAATATTCAAGAACTCAGAAATGAATTTACTACGGAGATCCAATCATTGAAGAACACATTGGAGGGTATTAAAAGAGGATTAGATATGGTGGAGGAGACAATAAATGAAATAGAAATTAGGGAAGAGGAATACAAAGAAGCTGAGGCACAGAGACAAAAAAGGATCTCTAAGAATGAAAGAATACTGAGAGAACTGTGTGACCAATCCAAATGGAACAATATTCGTATCATAAGGGTACCACAAGAAGAAGAGAGAGAAAAAGAGTGTGTCTTTGAGGGAGTAATTGCTGAAAACGACTCCAGTCTCGGGAAGGAGATAGTCTCTCAGGCCACGGAGGTGCACAGATATCCCAACACAAGGGACCCAAGGGGGACAACACCAAGACATATAATAACTAAATGGCAAGTATCGAGGATAAGGACAGACTATTGAAAGCAGCCAGAGAGAGAAATAAGATCACATACAAAGGAAAACACATCACGCTATCATCAGACTTCTCAGAAGAAACCTTAAGGCCAGAAGGGAGTGGTATGATATATACAATGCAATGAAGCACAAGGGCCTCGAACCAAGAATACTCTATCTGGCAAGATTATCATTTAAATTTGAAGGAGGAATTAAACAATTTCCAGATAAGCAAAAACTGAGAGAATTTAGCTCCCACAAACCATCTCTACAGTATATTTTGGAGGGACTGCTATAGATGGAAGTGTTCCTAAGGTTAAATAGCTGTCACCAGAGGTAATAAAAAGGGATAGACAAAGAGTACAGAATATGATATGTAATATATAAAGAAGGGAGGAGGAAGAAAAGGAGGGGAATAAAAGAACCTTTAGATTGTGTTTGTAATAGGACACTAAGCAAGTTAAGTTAGACTTTTAGATAGTAAGGAAGTTACCCTTGAACCTTTGGTAACCACGAATCTAAAGCCTGCAACGGCAATAAGTACATACCTATCGATAATCACCCTAAATGTAAATGGTAGGAATGCACGAATCAAAAGACATAGAGCCAATGAATGGATAAAAAAACAAGACCCAACTATATGCTGTCTACAAGAGACTCACTTCAAACCCAAAGACTTACAGACTAAAAGTGAAGGCACAGAAAAGGATATTTCATGCAACTAATAGGGAGAAAAAAGAAGACGTTGCAGTACTTCTAGGATACAAAATAGACTTCAAAACAAAGAAAGTCACAAGAGACAGAAGGACATTATACAGTGATAAAGGGGTCAACCCAACAAGACGATATGCACCCAACACAGGAGCACCTACATATGTTAAACAAATACTAACAGAACTAAAAGGGGAAATAGAATGTAATGCATTCATTCTAGGAGACTTCAGCACTCCACTTACTCCAAAGGACAGATCAACCAGACAGAAAATAAGTAAGGACACAGAGGCACTGAACAACACATTAGAACAGATCGACCTAACAGACATCTACAGAACTCTACACAGAAAAGCAGCAGGATACACATTCTTTTCAAGTGCACATGGAACATTTTCCAAATAGACCACATACTAGGCCACAAAAAGAGCCTCAGTAAATTCAAAAAGGTTAAAATTGTACCAACCAACTTCTCAGATCACAAGGGTATAAAACTAGAAATAAATTGTACAAAGAAAACAAAAAGGCTACATGGAGGCTGCACAACATGCTCCTAAATTAAGCAATATATGGAGACAAATGAAAACAAGAGCAAAATGCCCCAACTTCTGTGGGATGCAGTGAAGGCAGTTCTAAGAGGGAAGTATATAGCAATCTAGGCCAATTTAAAGAAGGAAGAACAATCCCAAATGTATAATCTAAATTCACAATGATTGAAACCTGAAAAAGAAGAACAAATGAAGCCCAAAGTCAGCAGAAGAAGGGACGTAATAAAGATCAGAGAAGAAATAAATAAAATTGAGAAAAATAAAAAAATAGAAAAAATTAATGAAACCAAGAGCTGGTTCTTTGAGAAAATAAACAAAATAGATAAACCTCTAGCCAGACTTATTAAGAAAAAAAAGAGAATCTACTCGCAGAAACAGAATCAAAAAGGAAAAGGAAAAATCAGAACGGACACCACAGAAATACAAAGAATTTTTAGAGAGTACTATAAAAATCTATATGCTAACAAACTGGATAACCTAAAGAAATGGACAACTTTCTAGAAAAATACAACCTTCCAAGACTGACCCAGGAAGAAAGAGAAACTTTAAACAGACCAATTACCAGCAATGAAATTGAATCAGTAAAAAAAAAATACCCAAGAACAAATCCCGGACCAGATGGATTCACTGTTGAATTTTATCAGACATTGAGAGACCTAATACCTATTCTCCTTAAACTTTTCCAAACACTGGAAGAAGAGGAAATACTTCCAAACTCATTCTATGAAGCCACCATCATTCTAATAGCAAAACCAGGCAAAGACACCACAAAAAAAGAAAGCTACAAACCAACATCCCTGATGAACATAGATGCAAAAAACTCAACAAAATATTAGCAAACCAAATTCAAAAATACATCAAGAAGATCATACACTATGATCAAGTGGGATTCATCCCAGGGATGCAAGGATGGTACAACATTCGAAAATCGATCAACATCATCTACCATATCAACAAAAACAAGGAAAAACACCACAAGATTATCTCCATAGATGCTGAAAAAGCATTCGACAAAATTCAACATCCATTCATGATAAAAACTCTCAACAAAATGGGTATAGTGGGCAAGGACCTCAACATAATAAGGCCATATATGACAAACCCACAGCCAACATCATACTTAACAGTGAGAAGGTGAAAGCTTTTCCTTTAAGATCAGGAACAAGACAAGGATGCCCACTCTCCCCACTTCTGTTCAACATAGCGGTAGAGTTCCTAGCCATAGCAATCAGACAACACAAAGAAATAAAAGGCATCCAGATTGGTAAGGAAAAAGTCAAACTGTAACTATTTATAGATGACGTGATATTGTACATAAAAAAACCTAAAAATCCACTCCAAAACTACTAGATCTAATATCTGAATTTGGCAAAGTTGCAGGATACAAAATTAATACACAGAAATTTGTTGCATTCCTATACACTAATGATGAACTACCAGAAAGAGAAATCAGGAAAACATTTCCATTCACAATTGCATCAAAAAGAATAAAATACCTAGGAATAAACCTAACCAAGGAAGGGAAAGACCTATGCCCTGAAAACTACAAGATACTCTTAAGAGAAATGAAAGAGGATACTAATAAATGGAAATTCATCCCATGCTCTTGGGTAGGAAGAATTAATATTGTTAAAATGGCTATCCTGCCTAAGCAATCTACAGATTCCCTATCAAAGTACCGACAGCATTCTTCAACATGCTGGAATAAATAGTTCTAAAATTCATATGGAACCACAAAAGACCCTGAATAGCCTAAGCAATCCTGAGAAGGAAGAGTAAGCAGGAGCATCTTCCATCCCAACTTCAAGCTCTAATACAAAGCAACAGTAATAAAGACAATTTGTTACTGGCACAATAAACAGACCCATAGACCAGTGGAACAGAATAGAGACTCCAGATATTAACCCAAGCATATATGGTCAATTAATATACAATAAAGGAGCTGGTCAATTAATATACAATAAAGGAGCCATGGATATACAATGTGGAAATGATAGCCTCTTCAACAGCTGGTGTTTGCAAAATTGTACAACTACATGTAAGAGAATGAATGTGGATAACTGGCTCACTCCATACACAAAAGTAAACTCTAAATGGATAAAAGACCTGAATGTAAGTCATGAAACCATAAACCTCTTAGAAGAGCTTCAAGATGGCAGTGTGAGAGGTGACACAGAGAACTCCTCCCAAAACCACAAATAGTAGAAAAATGTAGTTCATTAATACAACTAACCCTAAAACAGCAAGAAGAAAGAAGAATGAACCACACTGCATACAGACCTTAAGAACAGAGCAGACCTCACGAAGCAGGGTTAAGTACAAAAGCCAATCTGGCGGGACCCAAGCCCTTCCCCCACCCCACCTCCCCGGCAGAAGGAACAGAAACAGAGAGGAGAGGGTGAGGAAGCCTGGGACTGCAGAACACCCTCCATGGAGATATGCTTTATGAGCAGAAGCCTATACTATGTGGCGCTCTGGACGTTGGTGAGCCCGGAAGGGCGGAGGGCCTGGGAGACTGACAATCCAGCCGTTATTGGAGGACATGATCCACACAAGGCCGCTCTGTGTCAGAGGCAGGAAGGGCAGTCTGAGAGGCTTCCTAGCAGCAAGAGGGCTATTCAAGGGGTGGGATTTGCACAGAGCTTTCTGTGCAGAAGAAGGGAGAGCTGGACAAGGTAGTCTGGGCACGCTCTACCCGGCTGGTTGGGAACGTTGAGGAGCTTCAGGTGCTCCAAACCCAGGGCTGCCTACTCAGCTCCGAGGCCCCCCACTGTGACACGCAGCCTGCCGAGCTGTCCTACTGGCCTGGAGGCACCTGCTTGCAAACAGGCAGTCACTGCACTGGCGTCAGGCCAGCCAGAGGAAGGCCGTGCCTACAACACCTAGAGACGCAAAGCACAGAGGCTTACACGTGTGTGCTTGGCCTACAGCCTCTGACACTGGAGACAGGCATCACAGACGGGAATCAGGAAACAGATCTTTCCTCCTCTCAGGCACCAGCTCTGCTCCCCTATGACCCTGAGCCTCACTCTAGGAGCTGAGGAGCTCCAGAGACTGGAGTTTCTGCGCACTAGTGGGCACCACACAGAAATATGAAACATCAAAAGAACATGCTTCAGACCAAAATCTCACAAACCCCAGAAAAAAGGCCAAATGAAACTGAACTCACCAATCTTCCTGAAAGAGAGTTCAAAATAAAAATTATAAACATGCTTATGGAGGTACAGAAAAACATTCAAGAACTCAGGAACAAATTTAATTTGAAGATTCAATCATTAAGAAATTCCATATCAGTAATGAAACATACAATGGAGGGATTTAAAGGCAGATTAGATGTAGTAGAAGTTCCAGTAAATGGAACAGAAATAAGAGAAGAGGAATACAAAGAAGCTGAGGCACAGAGAGAAAAAAGAATCTCTAACAATGAAAGAATATTGAGAGAACTGTGTGACCAATCCAAATGGAACAATATTTGCATTATAGGGGTACCAGAAGAAAAAGAGAGAGAAAAAGGGATAGAAAGTGTTACTGAGGAGGTAATTGCTGAAAACATCCCCAAACTGGGGAAGGAGATAGTCTATCAAGCCATGGAGGTGCACAGATCTCCCAACACAAGGGACCAAAGGAAGAAAACATCAAGACATATAATCATTAAAATGGCAAAGATAAAGGATAAAGACAGACTTTTAAAAGTAGCTAGAGAGAGAAAAAAGATAACATACAAAGGAAAATGCATCAGGCTATCATCAGACTACTCAACAGAAACCTTATAGGCCAGAAGGGAGTGGCATGATATATTTAATGCAATGAAGCAGAAGGGCCTTGAACTAAGATTACTCTACCCAGCAAGGTTATCATTTAAATTTGAAGGAGGGATTAAACAATTTTCAGGTAAGCAAAAGCTGAGAGAATTTACCTCCCACAAACCACCTCTACAGTGCATTTTGGAGGGACTCCTATAGATGGAATTATTCCTAAGGCTAAATAGATGTCAGCCAAGGGATAGGCAAAGAGTACAGAATATGATTCATAACATGCAAAGAATGGAGGAGGAAGAAGCAGGAGGGGAAAAAACCTTTAGGTTGTATTTGTAATAGCATAGAAAGTGAGTTAAATTCAACTCTTAGATAGTAAGGGAATTGCCCTTGAACCTTTGGTAACCAAGAATCTAAAGCCTGCAATGGCAATAAGTACATACCTATCGATAATCACTCTAAATGTAAATGGTCTGAATTCACCAATCAAAAGATAAGAGTTACTGAATGGATAAAAAATCAAGACCCATCTATATGCTGCCTACAAGAGACTCACTTCAAACCCAATGACATACACAGACTGAAAGTAAAGGGATGTAGAAAGATATTCATGCAACTAATAGGAAGAAAAAAGCACGAGTTGTAGTATTTGTATCAGACAAAATAGACTTCAAAACAAAGAAAGTCACAAGAGACAAAGAAGGACATTACACAATGATAAAGGGTCAGTCCAACAAGAGGATATAACTATTATAAATATCTATGCAACCAACACAGGATCACCTACATATGTGAAACAAATACTAACAGAATTATAGGGGAAAATAGAATGCAATGCATTCATTTTAGGAGACTTCAACACACCACTCACTCCAAAGGACAGATCAACCAGACAGGAAATAAATAAAGAGACAGAGGAACTAAACAACATATTAGAACAGATGGACCTAACGGACATCTACAGAACACTCCATCCAAAAGCAACAAGATACACATTCTTCTCAAGTGCACATGGAACATTTTCAAGAATAGATCATATACTAGGCCGCAAAAAGAACCTCAGTAAATTCAAAAAGATTGAAATTATACCAACCAGCTTCTCAGATCACAAAGGTATGAAAGTAGAAATTAATTACACAAAGAAAATGAAAAAGCCCACAAACACATGGAGGATTAATAACATGCTCCTAAATAATCAATGGATCAATGACCAAATAAGAACAGAGATCAAGCAATATATAGAGACAAATGACAACAGTAATTCAACACCACAAAATTCTGGAACGTAGCGAAGGCCGAGGTAAGAGGGAAATATATTGCAATACTGGCCTACCTCAGGAAAGAAGAACAATCCCAAATGAACAGTCTAAACTCACAATTAATGAACCTAGAAAAGGAACAGGAAATGAGGCCCAAAGTCAGTAGAAGGAGGGACATAATAAAGATTAAAACAGAAATAAATACAATTGAGAAGAATAAAACAATAGAAAGAATCAATGAAAGCACGAGCTGGTTCTTCGAGAACATAAACAAAATAGATACACCCTTAGCGAGACTTATCAAGGAAAAAACAGTCTACACACATAAACAATCAGAAATGAGAAAGGAAGAATCACTATGAACACCACAGAAATATAAAGAATTATAAGAGAATACTATGAAAAAGTATATGGTAACAAACTGGATAACCTAGAAGAAATGGACTTTCTAGAAAAATACAACCTTCCAAGGGTGACCCAGGAGGAAACAGAAAATCTGAATAGACCAATTACCAGCAAAGAAATTGAATTGGTAATCAAAAAACTACCCTAGAACAAAACCCCTGGACCAGATGGTTTCACTGCTCACTTTTATCAAACATTTAGTGAAGACCTAATACCCATCCTCAAAGTTTTCTAAAGAGTAGAAGAGGAAGGAATACTCCAAAACTCATTTTATGAGACCAACATCACTCTAATACCAAAACCAGGCAAAGACATCACAAAAAAAGAAAATTACAGACCAATATACCTGATGAACACAATGCAAAAATACTCAACAAAATATTAGCAAACGAATTCAAAAATACATCAAAAAGATCATCCATCATGATCAACTGGGATTCATCCCCTGATACAAGCATGGTACAACATTCAAAAATCCATCAACATTATTCACTACATCAACAAAAAAAGGACAAAAACCACATGATCATCTCAATAGATGCTGAAAAAGCATTCAACAAAATTCAACATCCATTCATGATAAAAAGTCTCAATACAATGGGTATAGAGGGCAAATACCTCAACATAATAAAGGCCATATATGACAGACCCACAGCAACATTATACTTAACAATGAGAAGCTGAAAGGTTTTCCTTTAAGATCAGAAGCAAGACAAGGATGCCCACTCTCCCCACTTTAATTCAACATAGTTCTGGAAGTCCTAGCCATGGCAATCAGACAACACAGAGAAATAAAAGGCATCCATATTGGCAAGGAAGAAGTCAAACTGGCCCTGTTGGCAGATGACATGATACTGCACATAAAAAACTCTAAAGAATCCACTCCAAAACTACTAGTTCTAATATCTGAATTCAGCAAAGTTGGAGAAACAAAATTAATGCACAGAAATCTGTTGCATTCCTATACACTAACAGTGAATTAGCAGAAAGAGAAATCAGGAAAACAATTCCATTCGCAATCACATGAAAAAGAATAAAATACCTAGGAATAAACCTAACCAAGGAAGTGAAAGACCTATACCCTGAAAACTACAAGACACTCAAGAGAAAAATTAAAGAACATACCAATAAATGGAAATACATCCCATGTTCATGGATAGGAAGAATTAATATTGTCAAAATGGCCATTGTGCCTAAAGCAATCTACAGATTCAATGCAATCCCTGTCAAAATATCAACAGCTTTCTTCAGTGAACCAGAGCAAATAGTTCTAAAAACTGAAGGAACAAAACAGCAGCAGACTCACAGAACCAAAGAATGGACTAACAGTTACCAAAGGGAAAGGGACTGGGGAGGATGGGTGGGAAGGGAGGGATAAGGGGGGAAAAGGGCCATTACAATTAGCACATGTAATGCAGTGGCGGAGGACGCGGGAAAGGCAGTATTTATAGAGAAGACAAGTAATGATTCCATAGCATCTTACTATGCTGATGGACAGTGCCTGTCGTGGGGTATGTGGGGGGACTTGATAATAGGGGTTTTATTAACCATAATGTTGTTCAAGTGATTATACATTAATGATACCAAAATAAATAAATAAATAAAATATATTTTAAAAACTCTCTTGAATATAAACATGAGAAACTCTTTCATGAACATATCTTCATGGGCATGGGAAACAAAAGCAAAAATGAACAAGTGGGACTATGTCAAACTGGAAGGTTTCTGTACAGCAAAGGACACCATCAGTAGAATAATAAGGCATCCTACAGTATGGGAAAATATATTTATAAATGACTTATCCAATAAACGGTTGACATCCAAAATATATGAAGAGTTCATGCACCTCAACAAACAAAAAGCAAATAAGCCAATTAAAAATTGGGCAGAGGATCTGAATAGACACTTTTCCAAAGAAGTTCAGATGGCCAACAGGCACATGAAAAGATGCTCCACATCGCTAATCATCAGAGAAATGCAAATTAAAACCACAATGAGATATCACCTCACACCAGTTAGGATGGCCAACATACAATAGACAAACAACAACAAATGTTGGTGAGGATGTGGAGAAAGGGGAATCCTCCTACACTGCTGGTGGGAATGTAAGCTAGTTCAGCCATTGTGGAAAGCAATATGGAGGTTCCTCAAAAAACTAAAAATAAAAATATCATTTGACCCAGGAATTCCACTCCTAGGAATTTACCCTAAGAATGCAGCAGCATAGTTTGTAAAAGACATGCATTCCTATGTTTATTTCAGCACTATTTACAATAGCCAAGAAATGGAAGCAACCTAAGTGTCCATCAGTAGATGAATGGATAAAGAAGATGTGGTTCATATACACAATGGAATATTATTCAGCCATAAGAAGAAAACAAATCCTACCATTTGCAACAACATGGATGGAGCTAGAGGGGATTATTGTCAGTGAAATAAGCCAGGTGGAGAAAGACAAGTATCACATGATTTCACTCATCAGTGGACTATAAGAACAAAGGAAAAACTGAAGGAACAAAACAGCAGCCGACTCACAGAAACCAGGAATGGACTAATAGTTACCAAAGAGATAGGGACTGGGGAGGATGGGTGGGAAGGGAGGGATAAGGGGGAAAACGGGGCATTATGATTAGCAGACGTAATTTAGTATTGGGGGACACGGGAAAGGCAGTATTTATAAAGAAGACAAGGAATGATTCCATAACATCTTACAACGATGATGGACAGTGACTGTAGTGGGGTATGTGGGGGGGACTTGATAATGGAGGGAATCTAGTAACAACAGTGTTGTTCATGTAAGTGTTTATTAATGATACAAAATAATAATAAATAAGTAAATAATTGGGGATTGACTTTAGAAACATGATTTTTCAAACTAAGATATATTAATCTATGAAATAGAGGTAATCTATGATAGCAACAATCTGAAACTAGAAGACAAATGAATAAAATACAGCATGTGAATAACAGCTTCTTTATTTGTCCTGTTTTAATGTCTTGAATAATTATCTGGCTATTGAATTATAGGCCCCTTGAATTTTCTTCTTTATGCCATTTTGTATGGAAAAAATTCATCCATATATGTGTATGTGTATGCATGTGTGTACCTATCACTTTTGTGATAGAAGAAAAGGTAATTATAAATCATATAATCTAGTTTAAGGTTAATTAATCTCACATTAGAGTCTTCTAAATTTTCAACCCAAAGTTGTTGAAACACTGTTTTCCATAGATTTTCCTCTTCACCAATAAGAGGTTTGATTATTTTGACATTTCTTAAGAATGCCCCATTTTGTTTTCAGTTTTTTTTTCCCCTGTCCACTGACACCTATTCTTCATGTTTTGCTGCATAGGTAATGACAGTTATGCTTCACTGGCAAGGATTATGTGTGGCATCCCAATCTCAGAGATGTTGAAATGTGAAAAAAATGGGTGTCCTTTTTTTTCTTTAAGCATACCTCCCCATTTTTTTCCTAAGAACACTGTGATTTTCAGAACATAAAAAATAGATGTATGTGATATATGTGTGTATAGAGAGAAGGGAGAGAAATTCACTATTTATACCATTGTAAAAATTACATTTTTAATTTATCGGCATCCTGTGGACATTTATTTCATAGCATTCTTTTTAATGACTGCATGGAGGTCCTCTTTTGATGGACAATGAAAACTTCATTTTTTGCTATTGTCTTCATATTTGCAAAAATGGTATAAGGAACATCAGTTTATTAATGTTTGTGTTTTTGGACCATGATTAATGTTTGACTTTTGGACACTTTAAGGAAAGCATTTTTTACAGAAATGTCAGTGAGGTGATTTCCTTTTAGCTTCTGGAGACAAGCTAGAATTCCCAGGGACGTTAAGAATAGCTGAAGCAGCATGTAAGAGTATGGCATCCAAAAATTCCTAAACATAAGGGACATTTTTAATTTTATCCCTGCTGGAAGTAAGGAAGCTATGTTTCCATAACATTCCAAAATCTTGAGCCACTCCCAAAGCATAACTAATATTGGTATAAAGGTTGCAGTTTTGCCTTTGCTAGGATACAGGCCTATTAGAGTGCATATGGCTTGGTATATTGGGCCAGAGTAGCCAGATGCAAAGGTGCTGCTTCTGTTTCTTCAAAAAAAGGTTGATGTTGCACCTCCACCACAATATTTACTATGAAAAATCAGCATTATCCAAAGGAGTTATCTGTAAGTCATCACCGGGGGTTAGAAGGTGATCTGTCAGTATTAAGCAGTGATTCAGGGTTTTGTTGGTAGAGGTGGGGAGAGGATTAGCAGGGTTAAGGTTATTATAGTAGGCAGAAGTGACATAAGTGGCACTTAACAGGAGAATTTCATAGAAAATGAGATGGCTTATTGAAAGATGAGTACAATTACAGTTAAGAGCTTCAACAGCATGTGGCACAAAGATGGTTAAAGATAATCTCATGACCATTTCCTCAGTGACCTTTACAGGAAGGGCAGTAGCTGGTATAACTCTGAGGCAGGGTGGTTATCTCTTGGCTATAGGATCTACTTGTTGGCTGTAATATCCTATGGGTTGGTGGTGATCCTCACGCTTTTGGGTTAGTACCCCAAGGGCATTCTCTTTTTCTAAACAAAAAGGAAGAAAGGGAGTTGATAATTGGGGCATCCAAGGGCAGGGCAGCTTATTAAGCTTTCTTTTAAGATTTGAAAAGTCATGTCATCTTCCCAGATAATAGGGTCAGGTTTACTGGTTTTTAACAAGGCACAAAAAGGTTGGGCCACAAGGGAAAACCTTGGAATCTAGTTGTGACAATAGACTGCCGATCTGAGAAAACCTCACAGTTGATGTTTGGTTTTGGGTTTTGGGAAGTTCAGGATGCTGCAAAGCTTGTCTGGATCTAAATGCAGTCCTTGTTCTGAGATTAGCTGTCTTAATGAACTTGAGTTGGAACACATTGTAATTTTTCCTTAGAGACTTTACGTCTAGGAGTTTTAGCAAATGAATGCTATCTTCTTGTGTTAAGGCTTGGGAAGGGGAGCAGAGAAAGTAAGCCATCCACATATTAAAGTGAAGCCTTCAGGGAACTTGATATCATTTGGTCAGTCTTTAAAGTTTGTGAGAAATAAAAAGAGCTTTCAGTGGAACTCTGGGGCATTACTAGTGTATCTAGTGCAGGTATATTGCTCTCCTTTCTAAGTAAAGGCAAAAGCTACTTACTGCAGTACTGAAGAGAGCACTACATAAATCAATCAAACACACACACTCAAATGCTTTCCATAGGGATAGAGGCTAAAAAAGTGTGGGGACTGTGGACAATGGGGTGCTGAGCGATGACTATTATTCATGGCTTGGAGGTCCTGGACAGCCTCCCCCCATGGCCCTTGGTTTCCTCAGAGGTAAAATAAGAGTGTTACACAGGGACTAGTACAGGAAATAATTGGATTTTGCCCATGAAGAGGGTGGTAGCTGATCCAATAAGAAGAAATGATTAGTGTATTTGGAATTAACTTTAGTGCCATCAGAGACAGAGGAAATAACAGATGTTGAGAGGCCATTTGATTTACCTACATGGCTATTTTGGTGGCTGCCGTCAAACTCTAGAATTATTTCCCCCTTTAGAGAGAAAGAAATTCCAATATGATATTTTTCCAAGAAATCTTGGCCCAACAAATAAATAGCGGCAGAAGAACTAAGGAAAAAAGGGGGGATATCTCTTGAAGGACCTAAGCAAAAGGGGAAAGATTTATAAGTAGGAACCTATCAAGGATTATTAAAGACCTTCAGAATTTGAACCACTTTAATTCTTCAAGGCAAGGGCTGTTTAATGGTAGCGAGGTTGAGCACCAAGAGTGTAGCTCTGGTGTCAATAAGGACAGAGAGATTCATTCCCAGTTTGGAGAGTGGTTTCTTCTAGTCAATTAAGGAAAAGAATTGGGGAAAACTCCTGTAGCTTCTTGGACTCCTGTCATTGGGGATTAGGAGAGCACTAGAAAGGTTGGTTATAGGGTTAAAAGAACCTGGTGTGCTTAAGCTTATATCAGTCTTTATTCTAGTGTCCTGACATTTGCAGTAATGGCAGAGACCAGGATGATTTTGTTTTTGTTTAGGGGCCTTCATTCATTGGAGTTGAAAATTGAGGATTTTGGTCTTCCTTTCAGTTGAATCATCTAGGGTGTGGGCAAGCTAGTTTGCTAAATTAACTGAGTCTGCAGTGGACTAGTTTCCTATCCCATCTTGGTCCTTTTAAGAGAAAGATCCTGGTTCAGTCCATTAATGAGAGTTAAAGGCTATCCAAGTGGATTCAACATACAAAAGAAAACCAGGCTTTTCTTTAAAGACAATTTGGAGCCAGCTATAATAATTATGTGTGGGCTCATGGAGCTTGTGGGTATTAGCCTGAATCTTATTCCAATTGACCGGCTTTGGGAAAGCCCACAAATTGCCAAATGGGTCACTTGGTGATTACCCAAGCCTGATCATATAATAAGGTTACAGGGACAACAAATGCTGGTGAGGATGTGGAGAAAGGGGAACCCTCCTACACTGCTGGTGGGAATGTAAGCTAGTTCAACCATTGTGGAAAGCAATATGGGGGTTCCTCAGAAAACTAAAAATACAAATACCATTTGACCCGGGAATCCCATTCCTTGGAATTTACCCAAAGAATACAACTCTCAGATTCAAAAAGACATATGCACCCCTATGTTTATTGCAGCACTTTTTACAATAGCCAAGTATGGAAGCAACCTAAGTGTCTATCAGTAAATGAATGGATAAAGAAGATGTGGTACATAATACTATTCAGCCATAAGAAGGAAACAAATCCTGCCATTTGCAACAACATGGATGGAGCTGGAGGATATTATGCTCAGTGAAATAAGCCAGGTGGAGAAAGACAAGTGCCAAATGATTTCCCTCATGTGTGGAGTATAACAACGAGCAAAACTGAAGGAACAAAATAGTAGCAGACTCAGAGACTCCAAGAAGGAACTAGTGGTTACCAAAGGGGAGGGGTGTGGGAGGGTGGGTGGGGAGGGAGGGAGAAGGGGATTGTGGGGTATTATGTTTATTACACATGGTGTGGGGAATCACTGGGACTGAATTGGGGTATGAGTGAGGACTTGATAATATGGGTAAATGTAGTAACCACATTGTTTTTTCATGTGAAACCTTCATAAGAGCGTATATCAGTAATACCTTAATAAAAAATATATAAGGTTACAGGGTTTCTCTATCCCCAAGCTGTAATTCTGAAGACTTCTTGGAATCATTCTAACTGGCAGTTTTCATCCTGTGTTGGGCCTGGCCTTCACCAACAAGCATGTGGACTAGCTGATAAAGTCAGAGAAGCCAGGTCAATAAATTTGAATGACTATATTAAATTCCTTAACAAATCCGTTGGGATCCTCAGTTACTTGGGAAAACCTTTGATTATAGCTCATAATTCAGCTTTAGTCCAGGAAACATAAGAAATTAAGGGCTTAGCATTTGGATCCTCAGGTGTATGATTTTAGGGCTGGTTTTAATAGGACTGGAAGAGGAGGAAGTAGGGGGAGGTTCAGAGAAAAAGGGAAGTGAAGGGATTATTATAAGGAAGTAGAGGGTGTAAAGGAGATGTGGACAGTGCAAAAAGAAAAGAGGAAGCTGATAATCACAGACAAAGAGGGCAGGAGAGGGGGAAGAAGAGGCTTCAGAAGCTTTCTAGTCTTTCAGTTGTTTGTTGCCTCAGTTAATTTAGAAATAAAATATATTTTAGAGTCAACTTTAGACTCTTGGATATGTTTGGAAGTCTCCAGGCAACAATCACATATCCATTTGGTGTGTTTAATTCTAGAGCCATGGTCTTCTAGCTTCATTCTGATAAAAACAAGTTTGGGGAGGTCAAAAGTTCCCCATAATGGCCATTGGAGTCCTATATTATCTTTAGTTAAGTTGGTCCGTTAGAGGCAGGATAATAATTTTGGAGAAGAACCCTCCTGAGAGAAATTAAAGAATTGAAACCCCACACTTCAAAGCCAGAGATTCAGAAAACAAATTTTGAGTACTCACCAAAATGCCTTCAAGAAAACGGTTCCCAAATAAAGTCAGAGAGCTCAACCAAAAGGAGAGAGCTCAAATCTGAGAGGAGACTTAATGAACCAAAAGGAAGATGACCCATGGAAGCAGAGAGCTCAAAGGGCTCAAGTGGTTTCTGTTCATGGTTCTGGAGGTTGTTAGTTCCTCAGGGATTCAGATCCCACTTCGGACACCATGAAATGTCAGCCCTTTGAAAGAAAAAGGTAAGCAATTCAGCCAGAAATAGTTTTTTAAGAATAGCATAGAAATCGCAACTTGGGACAAGCAAACTATGACAAACCATAAGCAAGTTTGAAGAACAAAGGAGGAGAGCATCCTTTTATAGAGGGAAGGAGGAAGTTGGGTTATTTTGAACAAAACTTCATTGGACGAAAATGAGAGTTCAAAGTGGTGGTGGCCTTTCATTGGGCGTAGGTTAGGGCAGCCTGCTTTTGCCAGGCCAAGAGGAAATCTTTCTTCCTGCCAGACTGTGTAGGCTGCAACAGGTGATACATATGTGAGAGCCTTCCCTTCATGGTGTCCTGAGTCCAGTTTTGAGTCAGGTTTCCTTAACACAATTTTACAAGATCTTGTTTTTTAAACAGTATAACGAACCTTGATAATTGCTGAGAAAAAAAACAAAAGCTATCATAAAACCTAGTTGTAAGTAACTGACCAATTTGTGTGCATTCTTTACCAATGAATGCTCCTCACACCTAGACAACTGCAAAATTTCTCTCCTTCCTCATATCCTGGTACTATTTTCCTTTTCCTCATTTCTCCCCTTCCCCTGCATTACTATTGTTTATATGTATTGCATATTACTATTTTCTTTTACTGTTTCCCCTCTTCTTTATCGTAGCAATCATTGGCAGCAGTGATGAGAAAAGCAGAGGAAAGAGTAGGTGAGAACGAGTGAGAAGCTGAGAGAAGAGTAAGTTATGAATCTTCATAACATGCCTTCTATCCTGTTGTAATTCACTCATAGGAACAAAGAAGAGAAGCTTATGTTATGCCTATTCTTAACTCTTCAATCCTGTTTCCCACCTCAGTATTCCAAGAGCCCCTAATCTTCTCACTATGTTTCCAGGCCCTTTGATTGTTCTTTATATCCTGGTCTCAAATCTAGGCATGATGTCTTTTTCTTACATCCTAATATCATATTTTTATTTTCTTCCTATGGGAATAATTATGATTCTATGTGGTTAGTAGCATTAAGTTAGGTCATTCATTTTATGAAGGTGGATATTTAAGAAAGCATTGCCAATATTTACCTTGCTTACTTTTTTTTTCTAACTACCCACATTCCATTTAGGTGAAAAGACTGTTATTTCATTAACGCCAATTATTATTACTGTATTATTCTCATATAGCCAGGTATTATTCTTTGATCCTTAAGGTGACTTTGCATTTGTATCTTAAGCTCCCTTATGTGTTGATTTTTACCATTTAACTCTCCAAAGATAGCTGTATTGGGGTGGGGGGATACTCATTCATACCTAAATACACTGCATACAGCAACTTAGGAATATGTCATACCCCATAAGAAAGTTCTAACATTCATCAATTAGTAATTTCAAAAACAGAAAAGGTTGCATAGGCTACCCTTGGTCCTGTATCCTATTGTACAGATGAAAGTCAAGCCAGGTATGTTCCAAGCAGAAATAGTCTTCTTTCTGTTAAATAAAATTGAAATTGAATTTATAATTCCATTATCTTGTATTTATATCCGTTTGGTTTTATGGGGTAAAAACTTGTCAAGCATAGTTGGTATTTCATAGGTTTCACTATAACAGTAAAACTGTTTAATCTCAAAAGTACACAATATATGTCTGTAATAGATGAACAGTGATTAGTGTCTACTCTATGCACATACACAATTTCTTTCTGTTTTTTCCAAAGGTTTTGTGTCTCCCAACTTTCAACCTCTTTTCCTACTACACTGAAAAATTCTTTGGTTAAATGTTAAAGTTATGCTATTTAAGGCAGTATGGCATTTTTCAGTATTAGTAGGATCTTCATTATAGTTATTTTGTAAATATGTTCTGCTTCCTTTTTTTTCTCCAGCAATTTCATTGTTTCACTTTTACTATAATTTCAGATCCTCCTGGTAGTCAAATATGCAGGATAATGTTGTTACAGAATATACATGTTACTATAGTGATATATTTTATGAATATATAGTTTATCTTCATCCTCATTTAAGATATTTATTAAGATCTGATCTATGATGATCCTGACTGGGGTACTATAAAAATGAAATATATACCACATCTTCCATAGACTTACTGTTTTCTAGCATTTTACTATCTAGGAATATAGACAATAAATGTGTAAAGATACTAATATGTTTTTAACAATTACATTATTGTTAAAGTGCAAATAAAGATTTAAAATTATCATAGTAAGTGTTAAGTAAATACTTATTGATGAATGGAATGAGTTTAGGTGGTTGATTGAAGGGAAGCTGTAAGAATTACAGTTAACAAAGGTGAAAATTAATGAGAAATTAAAGAACTCACTTCCACCATAGCTTTTTTTTTTGATTTCGTTAATGTACAATAACTTGAACAACATTATGGTTGCTAAGCCCCCTATTATCAAGTCCCCGCCACATAGCCCACTACAGTCACTGTCCATCATCGTTGTAAGATGCTATGGAATCATTCCTTGTCTTCTCTATAAATACTGCCTCTCCCATGTCCCCCAATGCTGCATTACATCTGCTAATCATAATGCTGCGTTTTCCCCCTTATCCTTCCCTTCCACTCATCTTCCCCAGTCCCCTTCTCTTTGGTAACTATTAGTCCATTCTTGGGTTCTGTGAGTCTGCTACTGTTTTGTTCCTTCAGTTTTTCCTTTGTTCTTATAGTCCACTGATGAGTGAAATCATGTGATACTTGTCTTTCTCCACCTGGCTTATTTCACTGAGCATAATCCCCTCTAGCTCCATCCATGTTGTTGCAAATGGTAGGATTTGTTTTCTTCTTATGGCTGAATAATATTCCGTTGTGTATATGAACCACATCTTCTTTATCCATTCATCTACTGATGGACACTTAGGTTGCTTCCATTTCTTGGCTATTGTAAATAGTGCTGAAATAAACATAGGAATGCATATGTCTTTTACAAACTGTGCTGCTGCATCCTTAGGGTAAATTCCTAGGAGTGGAATTCCTGGGTCAAATGATATTTTTATTTTTAGTTTTTTGAGGAACCTCCATATTGCTTTCCACAATGGTTGAACTAGCTTACATTCCCACCAGCAGTGTAGGAGGGTTTCCCTTTCTCCACATCCTCGCCAACATTTGTTGTTGTTTGTCTATTGTATGTTGGCCATCCTAACTGGTGTGAGGTGATATCTCATTGAGGTTTTAATTTGCATTTCTCTGATGATTAGCAATGTGGAGCATCTTTTCATGTGCCTGTTGGCCATCTGAATTTCTTCTTTGGAGAAGTTTGTGTTCAGCTCCTCTGCCCATTTTTTAATTGGACTATTTGCTTTTTGTTTGTTGAGGTGCATGAGCTCTTTATATATTTTGGATGTCAACCCCTTATCATATATGTCATTTATGAATATATTCTCCAATACTGTAGGATGTCTTTTTATTCTACTGATGGTGTACAGAGCTTTGCTGTACAGAAGTTTGTAGTTTGATATACTCCCACTTGTTCATTTTTGCTTTTGTTTTCCTTGCCTGGGGAGATATGTTCATGAAGAAGTTGCTCATGTTGTATTTAAGAGATTTTTGCCTATGTTTTCGTCTAAGAGTTTTATGGTTTCATGACTTACATTCAGATCTTTGATCCATTTTGAGTTTACTTTTGTGTATGGTGTTAGACAGTAGCTGTCCAGTTTTGCCAACACCAGCTGTTGAAGAGGCTGTCATTTCCCCATTGTATATCCATGGCTCCTTTATAGTATACTAATTGACCATATATGGTTGGGTTTATATCTGGACTCTCTATTCTGTTCCACTGGTCTATGGGTCTGTTCTTGTGCCAGTGCCAAATTGTCTTGATTACTGTGGCTTTGTAGTAGAGCTTGAAGTCAGGGAACATAATTCCCCCTGCTTTATTCTTCCTTTTCAGGATAGCTTTGGCTATTCGGAGTCTTTTGTGGTTCCATATGAATTTTAAAACTGTTTGCTCTGGTTCATTGAAGAATGCTGTTGATATTTTGACAGGGATTGCATTGAATCTGTAGATTGCTTTAGGCACGATGGCCATTTTGACAATATTAATTCTTCCTAGCCAAGAGCATGGGATGAATTTCCACTTGTTAGTGTCCTCTTTAATTTCTCTAAAGAGTGTCTTGTAGTTTTCAGGGTATACGTCTTTCACTTCCTTGGTTAGGTTTATTCCTAGGTATTTTATTCTTTTTCATGTGATTGCGAATGGAATTGTTTTCCTGATTTCTCTTTCTGCTAATTCACTGTTAGTGTATAGGAATGCAACAGATTTCTGTGCATTAATTTTGTATCCGCAACTTTGCTGAATTCAGATATTAGATCTAGTAGTTTTGGAGTGGATTCTTTAGGGTTTTTAATGTACAATATCATGTCATCTGCCAACAGGGACAGTTTGACTTCTTCCTTGCCAATATGGATGCCTTTTATTTCTTTGTGTTGTCTGATTGCCGTGGCTAGGACCTCCAGAACTATGTTGAATTAAAGTGGGGAGAGTGGGCATCCTTGTCTTGTTTCTGATCTTAAAGGAAAACCTTTCAGCTTCTCACTATTAAGTATAATGTTGGCTGTGGGTCTGTCATATATGGCCTTTATTATGCTGAGGTACTTGCCCTCTATACCCGTTTTGTTGAGAGTTTTTATCATGAATGGATGTTGAATTTTGTCGAATGCTTTTCAGCATCTATGGAGATGATTATGTGGTTTTTGTCCTTCTTTTTGTTGATCTAGTGGATGATGTTGATGGATTTTCGAAGTTGTACCATCCTTACATCCCTGGAATGAATCCCACTTGATTATGATGGATGATCTTTTTGATGTATTTTTGAATTTGGTTTGCTAAATTTTGTTGAGTATTTTTGCATTGTGATCATCAGGTATATTGGTCTGTAATTTTCTTTTTTTGTGATGTCTTTGCCTGGTTTTGGTATTAGAGTGATGTTGGTCTCATAGAATGAGTTTGGGAGAATTCCTTCCTCTTCTACTCTTTAGAAAACTTTAAGGAGGATGGGTATTAGGTCTTCACTAAATGTTTGATAAAATTGAGCAGTGAATCCATCTGGTCCAGGTATTTTGTTCTAGGGTAGTTTTTTGATTACCAATTCAATTTCTTTGCTGGTAATTGGTCTATTCAGATTTTCTCTTTCCTCCTGGGTCACCCTTGGAAGGTTGTATTTTTCTAGAAAGTTGTCCATTTCTTCTAGGTTATCCAGTTTGTTACCATATACTTTTTCATAGTATTCTCTCATAATTCTTTGTATTTCTGTGGTGTCCATAGTGATTTTTCCTTTCTCATTTCTGATTCAGTTTATGTGTGTAGACTCTTTTTCTCTTGATACATCTTGCTAAGGGTGTATCTATTTTGTTTATGTTCTCAAAGAACCAGCTTGTGCTTTCATTGATTCTTTCTATTGTTTTATTCTTCTCAATTGTATTTATTTCTGTTTTAATCTTTATTATGTCCCTCGTTCTACTGACTTTGGGCCTCATTTCCTGTTCTTTTTCTAGGTTCATTAATTGTGAGTTTAGACTGTTCATTTGGGATCGTTCTTCTTTCCTGAGGTAGGCCTGTATTGCAATATATTTCCCTCTTACCTCGGCCTTCGCTGCGTCCCAGAGATTTTGCGGTGTTGAATTATTGTTGTCATTTGTGCCCATACATTGCTTGATCTCTGTTCTTATTGGGTCATTGATCCATTGGTTATTTAGGAGCATGTTATTAAGCCTCCATGTGTTTGTGGGCTTTTTCACTTTCTTTGTGTAATTAATTTCTACTTTCATACCTTTGTGATCTGAGAAGCTGGTAGGTATAATTTCAATCTTTTTGAATTTACTGAGGTTCTTTTTGCGGCCTAGTATATGATCTATTCTTGAAAATGTTCCATGTGCACTTGAGAAGAATGTGTATCCTGTTGCTTTTGGATGGAGTGTTCTGTACATGTCCGTTAGGTCCATCTGTTCTAATATGTTGTTTAGTTCCTCTGTCTCTTTATTTATTTCCTGTCCGGTTGATCTGTCCTTTGGAGTGCGTGGTGTGTTGAAGTCTTCTAAAATGAATGCATTGCATTCTATTTCCCCCTATAATTCTGTTAGTATTTGTTTCACATATGTAGGTGATCCTGTGTAGGGTGCATAAATATTTATAAGAGTTATATCCTCTTGTTGGACTGACCCTTTATCATTATGTAATGTCCTTCTTTGTCTCTTGTGACTTTCTTTGTTTTGAAGTCTATTTTGTCTGATACAAGTACTGCAACTCGTGCTTTTTTCTCCCTATTAGTTGCATGAAATATCTTTTTACATCCCTTTACTTTCAGTCTGTGTATGTATGTCTTTGGGTTTGAAGTGAGTCTCTTGTAGGCAGCATATAGATGGATCTTGATTTTTTATCCATTCAGTAACTCTGTGTCTTGTGATTGGTGCATTCAGACCATTTACATTTATAGTGATTATCGATAAGTATGTACTTATTGCCATTGCAGGCTTTAGATTCTTGGTTACCAAAGGTTCAAGGGCAATTCCCTTACTATCTTTAACAGTCGAATTTAACTCACTTTCTATGCTATTACAAACACAACCTAAAGGGGCTTTTTTCCTCCTTTTTCTTCCTCCTCCATTCTTTGTATGATATAAATTGTATTTTGTACTCTTTGTCTATCCCTTGGGTGACATCTATTTAGCCTTAGGAATAATTCCATCTATAGGAGTCCCTCCAAAATGCACTGTAGAGGTGGTTTGTGGGAGGTTAATTCTCTCAGCTTTTGCTTACCTGAAAATTGTTTAATCTCTCCTTCAAATTTAAATGATAACCTTGCCGGGTAGAGTAATCTTAGTTCAAGGCCCTTCTGCTTCATTGCACTAAATATATCATGCCACTCCCTTCTGGCCTGTAAGGTTTCTGTTGAGTAGTCTGATGATAGCCTGATGCATTTTCCTTTGTATGTTATCTTTTTTCTCTCTCTAGCTGCTTTTAAAAGTCTGTCTTTATCCTTTATCTTTGCCATTTTAATGATTATATGTCTTGATGTTTTCTTCCTTTGGTCCCTTGTGTTGGGAGATCTGTGCACCTCCATGGCTTGATAGACTATCTCCTTCCCCAGTTTGGGGAAGGTTTTAGCAATTACCTCCTCAGTAACACTTTCTATCCCTTTTTCTCTCTCTTTTTCTTCTGGTACCCCTATAATGCAAATATTGTTCCATTTGGATTGGTCACACAGTTCTCTCAATATTCTTTCATTGTTAGAGATTCTTTTTTCTCTCTGTGCCTCAGCTTCTTTGTATTCCTCTTCTCTTATTTCTGTTCCATTTACTGGAACTTCTACTACATCTAATCTGCCTTTAAATCCCTCCATTGTATGTTTCATTACTGATATGGAATTTCTTAATGATTGAATCTCTGAGTTAAATTTTTTTCTGAATTGTTGAATATTTTTCTGTATCTCCATAAACATGTTTATAACTTATTTTGAACTCTCTTTCAGGAAGATTGGTGAATTTAGTTTCATTTGGCCCTTTTTCTGGGGTTTGTGAGATTTTGGTCTGAACCATGTTCTTTTGACATTTCATATTTCTGTGTGGTGTCCACTAGTGTGCAGGAACTCCAGTCTCTGGAGCTGCTCAGCTCCTAGAGTGAGGTTGGGGGTCGTAGCGGAGCAGAGCTGGTGCCTGGGGGGAGGAAAGATCTGTTTCCTGATTCCTGTCTGTAATGCCTGTGTCCATGGTCGGAGCCAGTAGGCCAAGCACACACGTGTAAGCCTCTGTGCTTTGTGTCTCTAGCTGTTGTAGGCGGGGCCTCCCTCTCACTGGCCTGACACCAGTGCGGTGACAGCCGGTTTGCGAGCAGTTGCCTGCAGGCCAGTAGGAAGGCTCAGCAGGTTGCGTGTCACAGTGGGGTACCTCCCAGGTGAGTAGGCAGCCTGGGGGATGGAGCACCTGAACCTCCTCAAAGATCCCAGCCAGCTTGGCAGAGCATGCCCCAACAAGCTTGTCCAGCTCTCCCTTCTCCCAGTCAGCAAGCTCTGTGCAAACCCCGCCCCTTCAGCAGACCTCTCGCTGCTAGGAAGCCTCTCAGACCACCCACCCTTCCTCTGACACAGAGCGGCTGGGTGTGGATCCCGTCCTCCACCAACAGATGGTACCAGGATTTATTTCTTTTTTATGGTTGAATAATATTCCATTGTATATATGTACATCTTTATCCATTCATCTATTGATGGATCTTTTGGATGCTTCCATATCTTGGCTATAGTAAATAATGTGGCAATAAACATAGGGGTTCATTTATCTCTTTGAATCAGAGATTTTATTCTCCCTCCGGTAAATTCCTAGACGTGAAATTACTGGATTGTATAGTATTTCTATTTTTAGGTGATTGAGAAACTTCCATACTGGTTTCTGTAGAAGCTGCACCTGTTGACATTCCCACAAACAGTGTAGGAGGGTTCCCATTTCTCCACGTCCTCACCAGCATTTGTTGTTTCCTGTTTTTTGGTAGTGGCCATTGTGCCTGGTGTGGGGTGATATCTCATTGTGGTTTTGATTTGCATTTCCCTAATTAGTAATGTGAAGCATCTTTTCATGTGCCTGTTGGCCATCTGTATTTTTTCTTTGGAAAAATTTCTGTTTAGATCCTCTGCCCTTTTTTTGATGGGGTTATTTGATTTTTTGGTGTTGAGGCATGTGAGTTCTTCATATATTTTTGGATATTAACCCCTTATCATTTATCATTTATGAATATATTCTCCCATACTGTAGGTTGCCTTTTTTTCTGCTGATGGTTTCCTTTGCTGTACAGAAGCTTTTTAGTTTGATGTAGTCTCACTTGTTTGTTTTTTATTTTGTTTCCCTTGTTTTGGGAGGCATGTCTAGAAAAAAATTAGTTATGCTTATGTTCAAGAGATTTTTGTCTATGTTTTCTTTCAAGATGTCATGGTTTCATGTCTTCTATTTAGGTCTTTAATCTATTTCAAGTTTACTTTTGTGTATAGGGTTAGACAGTAATCCAGTTTCATTCTCTTGCATATAGCTGTCAGATTTTCCCAACACCATTTATTGAAGAAACTGTCTTTTCCGCATTGCATATCCATGGCTCCTTTGTTATATATTAATTGATGATATATGTGTGGGTTTATTTCTGGGCTCTCTATTCTGTTCCATTAATCTATGGGTCTGTTCTTGTGCCAGTACCATTCTGTTTTGATTACTGTAGCTTTGTCGTATAGCTTCATGTCAGGGAATGTGATACCGCCATCTTTATTCTTCTTAAGATTGTTTTGGCTATTCTGGGTCTTTTGTGGTTTCATATGAGTTTCAGGATTATTTACTGTAGTTCATTGAAAAATGCCTCAGGTGCTTTGATAGAGATTGCACTGAATGTGTAAATTGCTTTGGGCAGGATGGCCATTTTGACAGTATTAATTCTTCCTATCCATGAGCAGGGGATAGATTTCTATTTATCTGTTTCTTTAGGTTCTTTTCATCAGTGTCTCATAGTTTTCAGAGTATAGGCCATTTACCTCCTTGGTTAGGTTTATTCCTAGGTATTTTATTTTTTTGATGCAATTGTAAGTGGAATCGTTTTCCTGGTTTCTCTTTCTGCTAATTCATTGTTAGTATATAGGAATGCAACAGATTTTTGTATATTGATTTTCTATCCTGTGACTTTGCTGAATCTAATTGTTTTAATAGTTTTTTGGCAGAGACTTTAGGGTTTCTATATGCAATATTATGTCATCTGTAAACAGCGACAGTTTTACTTCTTTCCTACCAGTTTGGGTGCCTTTTATCTTTTTCTTGTCTGATTGCTGTGGCTAGGACTTCCAGTACTGTGTTGAATACAAGTGGTGAGAGTGGGCATCCTTGTCTTATCCTAATCTTATAGGAAAAGCTTTCAGCTTTTTGCTATTGAGTATGATGTTAGCTGTTAGTTTGTCATATATAGCCTTTGTTATGTTGAGGTATGTTCCCTCTACCCATTTTGTTGAAAGCTTTTTATCATGAATGGATATTGAATTTTGTCAAATGCTTTTTCAGCATCTATTGAGATGATCATGTGGTTTTTATCCTTTTGCTAATGTAGTATGTCGTGTTGATTGATTTACAAATATTGTACCGTCCTGCGTCCCTGGAATAAATTCCACTTCGTCATGATAGATGAGCCTCTTGATGTATTTTTTAATTCACTTTGCTAATATTTCGTTGCAGATTTTTGCATCTATTTTGTTGAGGATTTTTGCATCTATGTTCAGGGATATTGGTCTATAATTTTCATTTTTTGTAGCGTCTTTGTCTGATTTGGATATTAGAGTGGCCTTATAGAATGAGTTTGGGAGTATTTCCTCCTCTTCTGCTTTTTGGAATACTTTAAAAAGGATGGTTATTTGTGCCTCTTTAATGTTTGGTAGAATTCAGCTGTGAAGCTATCTGGATATGGACTTTTATTTCTTGGAAGTTTTTTGATTACCAGTTCAATGTCGTTACCAGTTCTGTTGGTCTGTTCAGGTTTTCTGCTTCTTCCTGGGTCAGTCTTGGAAGGTTGCACTTTTCTAGGAATTTGTCCCTTTCTTTCACTGATTTTTTTTCATACTGTTTTCTTAATTTATATTTTATTTATTTCAGCTCTGGTCTTTATATTACATCCCTCCTTTTACTAAAATTGGGCTTCATTTGTTCTTCTTTCTCTAGTTTCTTGAGTTGAGAGTTTAGATTGTTTTGGGGGGAATTTTTCTTGTTTATAAAGGTATGCCTATATGGCTCAGTACTTCCTGTTAAAACTGCTTTTGCTGCATCCACATGTTTTGAATTGTTGTGTTTCTGATTTCATTTGTGTTCGTGTGTTGTTTGATTTCCTCTTTGGTTTGTTCATTGATCTGTTGATTATTTAGAAACATGTTGTTTAGTCTCCACGTGTTTATGGGGTTTTTTTGGTTTACTTCATGTAATTGATTTCTTGTTTCATACCATTGTGGTCTGGAAAGATGCTTGATACAATTTCAATCTTTTTTAATTTATTGAGGCTCTTTTTGTATCCTAATATGTGATCTATTCTGAATAATGTATGTACACTTGAGAAAAATGTGTATCCTGCTGCTTTTGCATGGATTGTTCTGTATATATCTGTTAAGTCCATCTGTTCTAAAATATCATTCAATGCCTCTGCCTCCTTATTTGTTTTCTGTCTTGATAATCTATCCATTGATGTAAGTACGGTGTTAAAAATACCCTAATATGATTGCATTGCTGTCTATTTCTCCCTTTAGGTCTGTTAGTATTTATTTTACATATGTAAGTGCTCCTATGTTGGATGCATAGATATGTTTTTTATACAATTTTTTTATTAAGGTATTATTGATATACACTCTTATGAAGGTTTCACATCAAAAACAATGCGGTTACTACATTTGGGTGCATAGATATTTACAGTTTTTATATCCTCTTGTTCCTTTATCATTATATAATGTCCTTCTTTGTCTTGTTACTTTTTTTGTTTTGAAGTCTGTTTTGTCTGAGATAAGTACTGCTGCTCTTGCTTTTTTCTCACTTTCATTTGCATGAAATATTTTCTAACCCTTCACTTTCACTCTATGTATGTCTTTAGGTAGGCAGTATATAGATGGATCTTGTTTCTTCATCCATTCTGCCACCCTATGTCTTTTGATTGGTGCCTTCAGTCCATTTACATTTAAGGTAGTTATTGATAGGTATGTACTTATTGCTGTTTTATTAATTGTTTTCTAGTTGTTTTTGTAATTCCTCTCTGTTCCTTTCTTCCTCTTTTATACTCATCTCTTGTTATTTGATGGTTTCTTTAGTGTTATGTTAGTGTTATGCTTGGATTCCTTTTTTAAAAAAAATTTTGTATATCTATTATAGACTTTAGGTTTGTGGTTACCTTAAGGTTCATAGAAAGTTTCCTATATATATAAAATTGTCTATATTAAGTTGATAGTCACTGTATTTCAAACACAATCTAAAATCACTACTTATTTATTCTTCTTTCTCCTCCATACTTTGTGTATAAGATGTCACAATCTACATCCTTTGTGTATTCCTTGGTTGATTTTTGTCAATAAATTTGATTATATTGTTTGATCTTAGTTGACTTTGCTACTTTTTTTTTAAATTTCTTACTTGGTTTGTAAGTAATTGGTCTACTGCCTTTACTGTGGGTTTATTTTTCACTGTTGAAAAATGTTTAGGCTCAAGATCATTTCCATTACAGAAGTTCCTTTAACATGTGCTGTAAGGCTGGCTTAGTGGTGGTGAATTCTTTTAACCTTCATTTATCTGGGAAACTTTTAATATCTCCTTCAATTCTGAATGATAACCTTGCTGAATAGAGGATTTGGGGTTGTAGGTTCAATATATTAAATATTCCATTCCACTCCCTTCTGGCCTGTAAAGTTTCTGCTGAGAAATTTGTTAATGGCCTTATAGAATTTCCCTTATAGGTAACTGTCTCCCTCTTTTGCTGCTTTAAATTTTACTCTTTGTCTTTAATCTTTGTCATTTTAATTACTGTAAGTCTTGATGTTGTCTTCCTGGGGTTACTTTTATTAGGAGCTCTCTGTGCTTCCAGGACCTGGATGTCTATTTCCTTCCCCAGATTTGGGAAGTTTTCAGCTATTATTTCTTCAAGAGACTTTCTACCCCTTTGTCTCTCTCTTCTCATTCTGGAACCCCTGTTGTGAAAATACTGTTGTGTTTGGAGTTGTCACAGAGCTCTCTTAGTATCGTCTCATTTTAGAAATTCTTTTTTCTTTCTGTTCCTCAGGTTGGTTGTTTTCCTGTTCCTTATCTTCTATCACATTGATTCTTTCATCCACTTCCAGCAATCTGCTATTCATTGCCTCCATTGTGTTTTTCATTTCAGTTACTGTATTTTTCATCTCTGAGTGGCTCTTTTTCAAATTTCCTCTTTGTTGAAGTTCTCTCTGAGATAATCAATTCTTTTCCCTAAGTCAGTGAGGATCTTTATGATTTTTACTTTGAAATCTTTATCAAAAAGATTGATAATCTCTTCATTTAGCCCTTTTCTGGTGTCTTATCATGTCTTTTTTGGTACATATTCCTCTGCCTTCTCATTTTGTCTGGGTTCCTGACTTTCTTCCTTTGTATTTGATACATCAGCTATGCCTCTTGGTCTAGAAAGTAATGGCCTTATGAAGTAGCCATCCTATGGTGCCCAGAAGCTCAAGACTCTTTGCTCACCAGTGCCGGGTTCTCCTCTGTGGTGGAGCTGCAGTTGCTGTTGCTAGGCTGTGGACAAGGCTGCCTTTCTGCCTGTCTCCTTGCAGTGGCTGATCGCTGTAAGCAGAGGCTGATAACTTGTCTCTGCAGGTCCTTTGTGTGCCATGAGGCACTTCTGCAGAGATTCACTGTGGGTGGGTCCACCCTCTGCCTGTCAGTCAGTAGTAGTGGCCTCTACTGGGCCAGGTGGGCCTGGTGTGCAGGGGAGTGCTGCTGTGGCTCTGAGCCTCCTGTAAGGGAGCTGAAGAGTTTAGCTCTTGAGTCCTGAAAGCACCCCACCAATTGGTCTGCAGGATGATTGGGAAAGCCAGGAGAAGTTTCCTCCCTTTGCCTGCCAGGCAGCATTCAGACCACTACTGGGCCCAGTGGGCTTAGTGGGGTGGGTGCGCAGGAAAACATTGCCACAGGGCTGAGCCTCCAGCAAGAGACATGGAGTGTTTAGAGCTGGCTCTCAACTTGTCTGCAAGTGCCTGACCAGTTGTGCTGAAGTAGGGCTGTCAACGTGCTGTTGCCTTTCCCTTTATCCTCTGGAGATAGGTCTCTCTGACCCCCACCACTCTGGCACACTTCCTGCCCCTGGTAAATCATTAAAACTACCACCTCTGGTTGGGTCTCAGCAGGACTGACAGAGCATGCCTGTTCTTCATAAGTGCCAGGAGTCTGAGTCTCCCAGAGTGCTCCAGCTCTCCCTGGTGTCCATCCCCATTAATCATCAAGCCCAGTGCAATACAGATCGTGTTACTAGAGCAGATCTCCAGGGCCAGGTGTGTCGGATTCCTGAGTGTTTATCCCCTCCCAGCTCTGTACCTTTCCTTCCAGCTTGTGGGCTTGTGTGGGGGAAGGGCTTGGGTCCCGATCTCATAGCTCTGACCCTTTACTGTTTACATTGTTGTCCTCTCTCTTCACCAGGGATAGATGGTCTGTTCTGCAGTCTTCGCATCATTTTCAGCATTAGTTTTATTTGCTCTAGTTACTTCCTCAGTGTGTATGTAGAAGGAGGTTTTCGCCTTGCCATTCTACATTGCCATCTTTTTGCTTTATGCCTCCCTGCTCTTTAACTTTTATCCATGATCTTGGAACTGTCCATCTTGTAAATAAAGTTGCCAGATTTCATATGCATCATTAGTAGATACCAGCTAATTATTATTTCTGGTTCTTTATCTTGTATTTATATCATCAAAATGCAATAACATTGAAAGCTTTCAGATCTCATAATCTTGTTAATGAGAAGACAACCATTTCCTTCTTCCATAATTGTAAACCATTTTTATTTTTAAACACCAATTAGAATTATAAGTCCAATAAAGTTTTCATTTTACAAATCTGTTTCCTTCCTATCCCCTTTATATACACATCTGTCTTAAGCATTTGTCCACTTAAAACTTTATTAGAAACTTTTAGTGCACAAATGTCATACTGGATGAAAGAACACTGTCATACATTCTGTTAGTAAAATGAGATGTTCCAAGTTATTGTTGTGGAATACTCTGTGATAAAGTCCTTCAAGTTGAATGACTAGCTGGATGAGAATGCCACATTTGCTTCTTGGTCTTAAAAATGTATTTTTCATTCATTGATTCTTAAGTTTGAGAAAGTATATCTATTTGAATATCTGAAAACTCATAGTCCGAGATTTTGCTTGTAAGATCTTTTCCACCATCATAGTCTAGAATGCTATTAGTCTCTTTGCATTCATCTTCTGATTTTTCTAATAATTGTGAAACTTTTCTGTCAATTTTTTTGACATGACATTAAATGAGCAGTTCAGAACTCAGCTATGTTTAATGAAAGCTACCTAAAAAATAAAAACCCTGCAAAAGTGGGGTCCCTATAATTTTCTCATGCTCTCTCCCAAAGATATGATACTGTGGGCAACAGAGTAATAAAACTGAAAGATGACATAATAATGATGATTTATTTCACTACTAGATCAACTTTCTAGACAATTCCATTTTTTCATTTTCTTTTTTAGCATAACTGCTAAAAATAACTGATGAGTGGTGATTAAATAATTCCTAGAATAATGAAGTAGCAAAATACTCAAGATATAGGAAAAGTAAGATACTTTAGATACCATAATATGCCTTCAGTTTATAAAGGGATCACCATAATGTGTCTTCAATATATAAAGGAGTCAAATAGATCCATATAAAAATTGTGAGATAGAGTGAATTTTACTCTATTAAAAAATGAATTTTTTTGTTCTTTGGAAGATTTTTAAGAAAGAATAAGATATGAGATATCAGTGCTTACAGATAAAGTTGCTCAAATAAGAAATTCAAAAATTAAAATTGAGTCTAATAGACCTTGTATCACAAGGGTTGATATAACTATATGCCTTAATTTTGTTTCATAACCAAACCTGGACTAGTTTGCATTTCCTTCTCCTATCTCAGATGAAAGGGTTAGCCTTTGTAATTCATTCCAAAATAATAATAACCAAAGAAGGCACTCATGTTAAAGATCAAAGCACTTTATTTTTTTCGCATTTAAAAAAAGATGTAAAATGTATAAAAATAGATGTATAAAAATCATGTATAACATATGTAATAAACATTTGCCCATTGGGATATCTGAATAGGTATTTTTGTTAGAAATACCTAAAATATTATCAGAATTCAGAATTTTTTAGTTTTTTAAAAGAAAAGCATGAGTATCATGTAGACCCCACTGTAGCAAGCATTTCACAGAAGAACTTTAGTCCTCAAGCAGACATGTGAAAAATATGTGAAGAAATACTGGTAAACTCCAGAGACAAAGACCTTCTCCAAAATGACCATTGCTTTTTTTCTAGGGATTCTTCCTAGTTTTTCATGGAATAAGAACCCAACTATTTTGTGATGAAGATTAGTGTAGTGCTTGATTCTGCAGATAGAAATGAAACAGGTACAAAAATCATTTTTGTAGGTCATATTCTTGAAAAAGGGGTTGGGAATTTTTGAAGCCTTAGAAAGCCTTGTTTTTCTTTCTCATTAGAGGATATTTTGGAAAAACAGGAAAAAAAATTTATGCAATCTGAGGCAGGAAGGGAGGAGGAAAGCTCTGCTGAATTTCAGGTACAGAGAAAACCCTCAGATCTTTAAAAGGGCAGATCAAAAGGAAGCGGGAGTAGGGGAAAGTGTTCACAGATGATAGGATAATGCATGTAAAACAGTGTAAAATCTAAAAGTCAGCTTTTATAATTACTAGCATTTAAAAAAGATTTAACTGAGGTGTTACCATTAATTTTATTACATTCTGTATGTTAATCTGCCCATCATTCATTCAATGTTCATTTATTGATAACAGGCTCAGTGGCCTAGCACTGTACCAGTTTTTGCCCTCTTTAAATTTATATTTTAGTTTTACTAAGTACCACAAAAAATATTTCATTTTTTCTTGCACACTTCTAGGACAAAAAGTTACTTGGCATAAAAGTTATTCAGTTGATCAGTTTATTAGTATGCTTTAAATTTTTACCTTTATTCAAATGAAAACATTAATAATCTTTAGTGTATAGCTGTTTTATAGCAGTGCTACTCAAAATGTGGTCTGCGGATCCGTGCAGATCCATAATGAGATAATTACAGAATTTGAGGGTTAGGTATAAATTTATTATCTCACAGTTTCTGTGGATCAAGGATCCCAGCATGGCATAACTGGGTTCTTCTGGCTCATGAGGTTGCAGCCTCCTGTTGTCCAGGGCTGCAGAAGGATCCACTTCCTAGTTCACTCACGCAGGCCTCCTTTCACGACTGCCTCAAATGGCAGCTGGTTTCCCCATTGTGAGTAATCCAAGTGAGAATGATAGCATCCAAGATGAAAGTCACGTTCTTTCATATTTGGATGTGATTTGGATATCCCATCACTTCTGCTTTTTCTGCATTCTCTTTGTAAAAAGTGAGTCACTTCATTATGCATTATATATTCATTTGTTTTACCTTTTTCTCTGTTTTCCTAGTGTTTGTGAAGTATTATTAAAGGTAATTATTTTAGTAGTATTCAGAAATGCATATTTAACTTACAAATCAAATTTTGTTTCTTGGTGTACTTAACAGTATAGAAATGAATGCTTCATATGCTGGAAGCTACTATCAATATTTGACTACTTTTCATAATGTTATTCCATGCACAAATTTAATAACAGGGTCAGAGTTAACTATGATAACTTACTGGCATTGGACAAGTGGTTTGGGCAAAATATATTAATGTAGTAGGTTTTGCAAATATGCTAATGCGATTGTGGTTTAGAATTCTGAAATCTAACAAATTAAAGTTCTTATCTTTAATAATGACAAACACTTTATTTTAACCTTTTAGAAATTGTAGTCACATAGTGAGAAGCCAGGTTTTATTCCTAGCTGTAAGCCTTTGAGTAAAGGAGGTAACATATTGTATGGTTCTAACCTCTGCTGAAATAAATGAATGTTTCAGAGTCTCTTGATTCACAACCTTTGAGACCTCATAAGAAAGGTAGAAACATTTCCAACAACTACCAGATTGGCAATTAAAAAGAAAAATTCCACAAAGGAACCAAGGCATAGACAGGATTCATTTTCCTTATTTTTAAGAACATTATGGTGTCCTCCAGAAGCAGAGATGCATCTTGCTTGCCTGTGAAGGTTATATAATACAAATGCATTTTTAGATTAGGGGATTAAAATAATCTGTTAATAGAGTCTAGTGGCTCCATTTATAAATTGCAGTCTAAGTATAAGGCCCATTTGGATGCATTTTTAGAAGAAGAATTCAGCACAAGACAGTAGAAGGACCTAGAATTAAAGTCCCAGGACCAGGATTCGAATCCCATGTCTATCATGAATAAATCTGTGACTCTGGAATTGACTTGGAGTTAGAGACTTTTGAGTCCTTGAAATTGAGCACAGGTCTGGCTTCTACCAATCATCTTGGGTGACCCTGATAATACTGCAACAAAATACAAGTACTGACATTTACTGAGTGATTGCAGTGTGCCAGATCTTGGATGGCATAACTTCAAAACCAAAGGAGATGGAATTTTAGAGGAGTAAAAGGCTACAAGAGAGATTTGATGAGTCACATCTCCAACGTCTTTGCTCCAAGGTTGCCCAATAGCTAAGACTGTTGAATGCAACTGTTGTTCTTCAGTTTATAATCACAAAGTGCAGGGTCACCTCTCTAGAAATACAAAGCAAGAAGGATGACCAGCTCTTACCTGAATTTTAGTTTCTAGGTAAAATGGGAAATCCCCTCTGGTGTGTGTGCATATGTGCACAAATACACACACATCCACATGTGCATTCTGGATTATGTCTCGTATTCTTTGGCTCCTGAGTACATTCTCCATTACCATGATAGTCATCTTCATCATTGGGTTAGCATCTAAAAAACTAAACTGAAAGAATCCTTTCCTGGCAGTTGAGTACTCTTAATAATGGACACAAGCTTTATTCCATTGTTTATAATGGATGTTAAAGGGAAAAAGGATTGAAGTACAATGTGTGATACGCTTAAATATGGAAACATCTTGGATTCTACCTAGAATAGTTTTAAGGGGTTATGCTGTGGAATTGTTGCCCCTGCACCATGCTTTTTCCACACTAAAATAGACTGACATGGCTTGAAATAGTTTGACTGTAACCTACAGATAGTGAAATAGATAGTTGCTTATGAATTGGTTATTAAAATAGCTGCACTTTGCCATGTTCTAGGTTGGCAGATTTAGTCTTGACTATATCACCATGTCATCCCCAGCTTGCTCATCCTCAGAAAAAGCAAAAATAATGATATAGATTCTATAAGGCATGGACATACAGTTTTATAACCACATCCTAAAATATGAAAGAACAGTCCACATTTTAACTAATGCTTAACTGTAGATGTTGTGTGATGAAGAACAGCTTCTAATTATGAAATGAACCTTGATCAAGAATAGTTTATAACTATGAAATAAGCACAAAATAATAGAATTTTGCCTAATATCTTTATCATACATACAGTAGGACAAAGAAGACCAACATGATTCATGATTTTATCCTTATCATATGTAAGTTTGACACTATCAGGAGTGTCAGGAAATCTTTATACTGGAATATACAATCATTTTGGAGAGCAATTTGGAAATATCTAAAGCAAGCTGAACATGTGCATACCTTAAAATTTTTTTAAATTCTCTCTTTGACATATGTCCTAGAATAACACTTACATACTCAGGGAGACATGTGTAAGTATTTTCGTAGTAGCATTATTTGTAATCGCAAAAATTGGAAATAACCTAAAGTATTAAGTTCTTATGAAGGAGTACTTTACATATTATCAATAGTGAATGCATTTTATAAGCACAGTGTTGCTTTTAAAAAGTAAATTGCAGAACAGTATATGCATTGTGATATGTTATGTGTTACAAAAACATGCAAACAATACTTAAAATTGTGCAAAGATAAGTATAAATGTAATAAAAGTATAAATAAATTCAGGATAATGAAAAAATTATCTGTTAATATAATCATTTGGCATATATTTATGTTTTTTGGCATATATTTATGTTTTTAAAATATGCATGTTCTAAAATAGCATTCCAGAGATTGTTTTGGGACTATTCTGGAGTTTAATTTAAAAACTGTACTTTGAAAACTTGATTTATTCCTAGAAGTATATTAATGTGATTTTTTATATTAAAATGTAATTATTTGTCAAGCTTCAATAATGTAAAGTATTTCTGAACATATTGTAGATAGTAATATTTGTGATTTTTAAATTAGTCATGCCAAACACATTATGGCAATGCATTCTTACAGCTAAGTATTATGAGATCAAATTCAACATTATGTAATAATGTTGAAATTTCATATGTGTCTAAGCTTGGTTGCCTTAATATTGTATTCATTGACTTGAGTAGACTGAAATATAACTGCTTGGTACCTTGATTTGAATTCTAGGATCGTGTCAATGGTAAAGTCTTAAAAGCCATGAAGAATAGTCTCTGATTTCCACAAGACCCAAGGGGTGGGTGTTCGTTCTGACCTCCCAAAAGTGGCATTTTGTGTGTGTGCATGTGTGTGTGATATTTTTCACTTGTCATTTATCTAAGTAATGAAGATTTTTTTTTTTGTTCTTCTTCAATTTCTCTATTAAGTGGTAACCTACATAGTCAGTGGTAGAATCAGACTGGGAAGAATTTGAGTATTTCCACATAAAATGTACTTTAAAATGCAATATGCTAAACCACAAGAACCAGAGTTCTTTCCTTTCAGTTGCACATTACTGTTTGTACTTCTGAGTTGAAGTAAATCAGACTATGTTCTGTAATATTAAGCTATAAAAATGTTTAACTGTATTCTTTTTCAAAAAATATTGTGTATAAAGTTACAGTTATATCCATTCATGGGCTTTGGGACTTCATATGTGATGGTATATAGTAACCATAAGACAAATACTTGGAAGCAAAGCAAATAAAATGGATACATATGATCCTTGAATTTTGGCTTTTTCTCAAGGATGCTTACAGTGTACCGTGTTTCCTTTCATAATCTTTTAATCTTAGAAGTAAGAAAAGTAAGACTAGTGATTTTCACACCTCGGGAAATTTGGCTTAACTTTAATAATAATAATTACTATTAATTGAGAGTTTATCTTGTACCAGACACCATACCTAGGTACTTAGACCTAGTATGCTACCCTCACAAGGCCACTTTGAAATAGTAATAAATATAATTTCCTAGAAAAATTTGGAAAATCATCATACTTTTGATATTATGTGATCATTTCTGCTAGGAGCTCCCCCTTTTCGTTGTATGGATTTCTAGATAAAGAAACTGAGAACTAGTGAAAAGAGCAGAGATAACCAAGAGTAACAAGAGATTTAAAAAATTTAAAAATAACAGAAATACTAGCCAATAAAAACAAAAGCAGGTTCACCACAGTTACATAAATGATAGTGCCAAAAGGAATTTATACAGATTCAAGTATACTAAAATGTGGTATGGTCCTTATTACCTTTCTCCAGTAATTTTTCTTAGGTTTAGATATAATTAGAAGGTATTTAATCAAATAAAGTTTTACGATGCAACTTAATTTCCCAAAGAATGAATATATGCTAGAATCTTTTGAATATTAAACTGATAAGAACAAATACTACACTTGATCTTAGCCAACAGGCGGAGAAGCAATAGAATCTTTAGAATATTAATGGAGACTAACTAGCATACTAATATGTAATTTCAAATATTCTTAAATTCTAATGCAAGTCTCAAAAATTTTAAGAAATGAATTTAACCACTAAATGTCTTAGGAAGATAAGGTTTATAAAATTGAAGGTTGTTTTGCTTACATAATTCTCCTCACATATTTAATAAGGAAAAAATAAACCTAGCTTTATATTATTAAATTCAGAAAAGCAGTTTTTCTCCCAAGCTTTTAATATGATAATGTGACCTTGCTATGTGAATGAAAGAATGAGAAAATGATATGAACTGTGTTCATTCATTCAGGAAATACTCATTCAGAACCTATTCTGTGCCCAGCATAAAAAGTTCCCTGCCCTCGTGGAGCTTACATCTTCAGAGGGGAGATACACAATAAACATA
Organism: Smutsia gigantea; assembly: GCA_032199065.1. Taxonomy (NCBI): domain Eukaryota; kingdom Metazoa; phylum Chordata; class Mammalia; order Pholidota; family Manidae; genus Smutsia; species Smutsia gigantea. Next base: position 125,019 of record JAVSCE010005858.1, on the reverse strand, counting down.
AGTAAGTAAACATATTTTATGTTAGGAAATGATAATGGTTATGAAAAACAAGAGGACATTGGGAAAAGGGGATGAAGGGGTAATCAGGCTGCAATTTTAAATAGGTCAGGGTAGGCCCTCATTGAGAAGGTGTCATTTAAGCAAAGACTTGAAGGATAAAGTAGTTGGTCAAGAGGATATCTGGCCAAAGAACCCTTCCAGGAGAAAGGAAAGCCAGTGCAAAATGCTTCTAGGTTAGAGTGTGCCTAGTGCCTTAGAGGAAAAGCAGAGAAACCAGGGTGTTTGGAGAGTAGTAAGCAAGGTGGAGAGTGTTAGACAGGTATGAGAGTAGACAGGCAATAGATATTTATAATCTAGATTTTGTAAGAATTTAGGGTTTTATTCTGGAGTAAGATTGAGCAGGGAGGGCATTGTACAGTTTTCAAGCAGAGCAGTGACATGACCTAACTTTGGTTTTAAAAGAATCAGTGGTGCTACTCTTGATAATTGACCGTAGGAGGGCAGGAACAGAAACAGAGACTACTTAAGAGACTATTTCAATAATCCAGAAAAGAGGTAAGTAAGTTTAAAGTATTTTTAAAAGTAAGGTTTAAGTATTTTTTAAATAATTTCTAATATTTCACTCTATTTGACTAAAGTGAAAGCTGTGAAAATAGTGAAAGGTGGTTAAAAATTCAGGATACATTTTGAAAGTAGAGCCCACAGGATTTCTGGATGGTTTGGATGTGGGATGGATGAGAGAGGTCAAAAATGACTACAAGATTACACACATAAACAAAATCAGAAATGAGAAAGGAAAAAATCACTGTGGACTCCACAGAAATACAAAGAATTGTAAAAGAATACTATGAAAAATTATATGCTAACAAACTGGATAACCTAGAAGAAATGGACAACTTTATAGAAAACTAGAACCTTCCAAGGTTGACCCAGAAAGAAACAGAAAATCTGAACAGACCAATTTCCAGCAACGAAATTGATTTGGTAATCAAAAAAACTACCTAAGAACAAAACCTCTGGACCAGATGGCTTCACCGCTGAATTTTATCAAACATTTAGAGAAGACCTAATACCCATCCTCCTTAAAAGTTTTCCAAAAAGTAGAAGAGGAGGGAATACTCCCAAACTTATTCTACTAGGCTAGCATCACCCTAATACCAAAACCAGGCAAAGACACCAAAAAAAAAAGAAAATTACAGACCAATATTCCTGATGAACATAGATGCAAAAATACTCAACAAAATATTAGCAAACCGAATTCAAAAATATATCAAAAAAATCATCCACCATGATCAAGTAGGATTTATTCCAGGGATGCAAGGATGGTACAATATTAGAAAATCCATCAACATCATCCACCATATCAACAAAAAGAAGGACAAAAACCACATGATTATCTCCATAGATGCCGATAAAGCATTTGACAAAATTCAACATCCATTCATGATAAAACTCTCAACAAAATGGGTATAGAGGGAAAGTACCTCAACATCATAAAGGCTATATATGACAAACCCACAGCCAACATCATACTTAACAGTGAGAAGCTGAAAGCCTTTCCTTTAAGATCGGGAACAAGACAAGGATGCCACTCTCCCCACTTTTATTCAACATAGTTCTGGAGGTCTTCACCACAGCAATTAGACAACACAAAGAAATAAAGGGCATCCAGATTGGTAAGGAAGAAGTTAAACTGTCACTGTTTGCAGATGACATGATACTGTACACAAAAAACCCTAAAGACTCCACTTCAAAACTACTAGATCTAATATCTGAATTCAGCAAAGTTGGAGGATACAAAATTAATACACAGAAATTTGTTGCATTCCTATACACTAACGATGGACTAGCAGAGGGAGAAATCAGAAAAACAATTCCATTCACAATTGCATCAAAAAGAATAAAATACCTAGGAATAAACCTAACCAAGGAAGTGAAAGACCTATATCCTGACAACTATAAGGAACTTATGAGAGAAATTAAAGATGTCAATAAATGGAAATGCATCCCATGCTCATGGATAGGAAGAATTAATATTGTCAAAATGGCTATCCTGCCTAAAGGAATCTACAGATTCAATGCAATTCCTATCAAAATACTAGCAGCATTCTTCAACGAACTAGAGGAAAATTCATATGGAACCACAAAAGACCCTGAATAGCCAAAGCAATCCTGAGAAGGAAGAATAAAGCCAGGGGGAATATACTTCCAACTTCAAGCTCTACTACAAAGCCACAGTAATCAAGACAATTTGATTCTGGCACAAGAACAGAACAATAGACCAGTGGAACAGACTAGAGAGCCCAGATATAAACCCAAGCATATATGGTCAATTAATATACAATAAAGGAGCCACAGACATACAAAGGGGAAATGATAGTCTCTTCAACAGCTGGTGGTGTTGGCAAAAGTGGACAGCTACATGCAAGAGAATGAAACTGGATTATTGTTCAACCCCATACACAAAAGTAAACTTGAAATGGATCAAAGGCCTGAGTGTAAGTCATGAAACCATGAAACTCTTAGAAGACAACATAGGCAAAAATCTCCTGTATATAAGCATAAGCAACTTCTTCCTGAATGCATCTCCTCGAGCAAAGGAAACAAAAACAAAAATGAACAATGGGACTACATCAAACTAAAAAACTTTTGTACAGCAAAGGACACCAACAACAGAACAAAAAGGCATCCTACAGTATGGGAGAATATATTTGTAAACGACATATCTGACAAGGCGTTTACATCCAAAATATATAAAGAACTCACACACCTCAACACCCATAAAGCAAATAAGCCGATTAAAAAAGTGGGTGGAGGATATGAAGAGACAATTCTCCACAGAAGAAATTCAGATGGCCAACAGGCACATGAAAAGATGCTCCACATCACTAATCATCAGAGAAATGCAAATTAAAACCACAATGAGATATCACCTTACACCAGTAAAGATGGCCAGCATCAGAAAGACTAATAACAACAAATGCTGGCGAAGATGCAGAGAAAGGGGAACCCTCCTACACTGCTGGTGGGAATGTAAGCTAGTTCAACCATTGTGGAAAGCAATATGGAGGTTCCTCAAAAAACTAAAAATAGAAATATCATTTGACCCGAGAATGCCACTCCTTGGACTTTACCCAAAGAATACAACTTCTCAGATTCAAAAAGACATATGCACCCTATGTTTATTGCAGCATTATTTACAGTAGCCAAGATACAGAAGCAGCCTAAGTGTCCATCTGTAGGTGAATGGATAAAGAATAGGTGGTACATATACACAATGGAATACTAGTCAGCCATAAGAGAAACAAATCGTACCATTTACAACAACATGGATGAAGCTGGAGGGTATTATGCTCAGTGAAATAGCCAGGCAGAGAAAGACAAATGCCAAATGATTTCCCTCACTTGTGGAGTATAACAACGCAGCAAAACTGAAGGAACAAAACAGCAGCAGACCCACAGACTCTAAGAAGGGACTATTGGTTACCAACAGGTAGGGATGTGGGAGGGCAGGTGGGCAGGAGGGAGAAGGGGATTGAGAGGTATTATGTTTAGTACACATGGTGTGGGGGTCACGGGGAAAACAGTGTAGCACAGAGAAGGCAAATAGTGAATCTGTGGCATCTTACTACACTGATGGATTGTGACTGCAATGGGGTATGGGTGGGGACTTGATAAGATGGGTAAATGTAGTAACCACATTGTTTTTTCATGTGAAACCTTCATAAGAGTGTATATCAATAATTACTTAATAAAAAAATGACTACAAGATTATTTGCATGAGCAATTGAAAAGAATTAAAGTTGCCCTCAACTAAGATGAGGAAGTCTGCCAATGGAACTGGTTTGGGGGATAAAGGCAGATGAGAAGGTCAGTTTGGGGTATGTTAAATTTGAGATACCAGACAGGCCTTTGGACCTGAGCTGTAAACTGGGAAGTCATTAGCATAGTAAACCTATGCCCATGAAACTGGACGTAAGCTACCTGGTATTTGGGCAACAAGAACACAGAAAGGTAGCTGAAAACTAATTTTACCCATTCACAACTTTGGTTCCTGTATTGCTGATTGCCCAGTTCTTCTGGCCCAGTTAAAGACCATTTTCAGAGTTTAGGGGCTATGTAATATACCATATGTGAAGTAGTAGGCATTCAGTAATTGTTTCTTTTCTTTTCATATATTTCATCCTGTACAAGAGAAGGCAGCTTAAATTTAAATGAGATGCCTGCCTTTCAGTATCTTCAATCTTCAGTAGTATTGGTTTGGAGAAATGATGAATGAATTACATTCCCCTGTTTTAAGTAATTGGATTACTAAAGCATAAGGCAAAATATATAGTAATACTGGGCTGAATGTGTTCAATGAAGAGAAAAAGCTTTCAAATGGTAAAAACAGAAAATCAGCCTTATTCCCTTAGGCACTGAGAATCATCATCACCTCCTCATCAGTGGTTGTTGTACTTTGGGGCATACTGGAATTGCCTGAGAATGTCTTTAAAATAGTATATCTGGCTCCTAGCAAATAAAACAAAGTTTGGGAACTACTGTGATGTATACCTTTTTTTTTTCTAGTGGAACTATCACTAATAATAACTATTCAAATTCTTCCATAGTATTTTTTAATTAAATTCTTTGCTGGTGCCATAAATGGAAGCAGCATTAAGAAAAGGTCCTCTTAAGGGCATTGTGCTACGTGAAATAAGCCAGACAAAGATAAATACCATATGACCTCAAGTGTGGAGTATAAAATGAAAACAACAATAAAAAACAAACTCAGATACAACAATAGAATGCTGGTTACCAGATCCAGGGGTTGGGGGTGGGTGAAATGTGTAAAGGTGATCAAAAGGTATAAACTTCCTTTTATAAATAAGTCATGGGATGTAAAGTACAGCATGGTGACTATAGTTAATACTGTATTGGTTATTTGAAAATTGCTAAGAGAGTAGATCTTTAAAGTCCTTATCATAAGAAAAAAATTGTGTAACCGTTGGATGTTAACTAGAAAAAAAAAGTAAAGATCCTCAAGACAAAGCAAATGAACCCTCTTCTAAGTCATACAAATAAGAGACCACTGTCATAATTTGTTGTTAAAGTTCATGGCAGCTGTTCACCTGGCCATTTATTTATAGCATAACTGAACCCTAAATTGGAGGCAGCTGTCATGTCACAGCAACTGCATTAGACTTGGAATAAGAAGAGTCAGATTCACATCCCAGGTCATTCTCTTATTAGCAGAGTTAATGGTGTAAATTCATTTAACCTTCCTGAAATTCCAGTTTCTTTCTCCCTAACCAAAGCTATCTTGCATGACTGTTATACATATTTTTAAATGTTAATGTATGTGAAAGTAAGTTATAAATTATAAAGATATTAAAGAATTAGTATTTGAAAGGATTTTTCTTAACTTTAGAAGTGACATAACATGGTAAAATTAATAATTTCTTGCAGGAATGTTAATTCTTTTCTTCTAAGAGTACAGTAATCTTGGGATAGTAATTTTTAAATCTCATTAATAATTTCTTAATAGCTAAAAATAGTTAGCTATCATATCATTTCAAGTTCCCCTGCCCGCCCAAACAAATGCTTTGAAAAGCAGTGTTTGTTTTGTATGCTTTTTCAGATGAAAGAAGCCATTTTAACTTCATAAGTGTACATCATGGATAGCACAAAGGAGAACAATTGCAAAAATGATCTTCTACTTCGGGTGGGACTTAATGATAATAAAGCTGGAATGGAAGGATTAGATAAAGCAAAAATTAACAAAATTATAATGGAAGCCACAAAGGTATGTTTCTTGTTTTTCTCAATATTTTATATTTAGTAACTTTTAACTCTTTGTTTAAAAGAAAGTAAGTTCTAAGTATTTTTATTATAATTTTTAATATTGTAGTATTTAATATTATTAAGCAACAAATGGGTATGAAATAATCTCCTTTCTATTCTGTTGCTCTAGCTATCATTTTCTACTTCATATGCACATGATATGCAAGTAAAAGTAAAATGATATGCATGTTCTTTTTCATGCTTTTTTTTAACCCCAGTAAGAGAATACTATGATTGGTGTGTTGTTTGGTTTTGTTTCAATTAATACAACTTGGAGGTCTTTTTATGTAAATAATTAAAGATCTTCATTCTTTTTTATGCCTGCATGTATAGATATAGTATGATTTAAGAACTAGTCAGAATCTTTATGGTTGAACATATAAGTCATTTCTAGACTTTTGCTTTTACAAACACTTCAGTGAGTAACTTTGTATTTCATAGCTTTACATATGTGTGTATGTACATATAACTATAGGAAAGATTCCTAGAAGTGGAATTGTTCCACCAAGTGCAGATACCCCAAGAGATATACACATGTGCAATTTTTAAATAAATTGCCCAATTGCCCTCCACAGTAGTTTACATTTCCACTGTCAATATATGAGACTATATTACTATTTCACAATGGTGCCAATACAGTGTGTTACTAAACTTCTGGATTTGCTAATCTACAGTAAAACAGTGTACCATTCATTTTCATTTCTCTTATGGAAAGTGAGATTGTGCATTTTTTCATATGTTTAAAAGCCACTTATATTTCCTGTTTTACGAACTGTCTCTTCTTATCCTTTCCACATTTCCATTTGATTGTTTTTTATCTTTTGACTTGGCTTACAGTGGTTTCTACTGTTCAGAAGTTTCTTGTTTGCTTCTTTTAATGTATTTGAATTAGTCAACCACATATGGCTTTCTCCAAGATTATAAAAGAATTCTTCAATGGTTTTTATCTACTACTCTTTGGTTTCATTTATATATTATGAAATACACATGCAGAAACATGTAAGATTTAGGAGAATATCCTTATTCTTAAAAAATTCATGCTGATATCCACAGCAACTTACTTTCAAATGGTTTAGCCAAAAAGGGGTTGGGAGGGACAGTGAGTGTGTGTGTACACGTGTGGATATGTGTGTGCACATGCAGTTGTGTGAGTGCATGTAGAGCAATTGGGGACTGTATGTGTTTACATCTGTGTGCATACATCAGAGTAGGGGTTGGAGGAAAAACCAAATGTAGCAGGATATTAACAGTTGGTATATCTAGATGAGGACATATGGGTGTTCATTGTACTATTCTTCCAACTTTTAAAGACCTGGAAATTTCAAAATAAAAACTTAAGGGAGAAATAATTTTTTAAGTGTGTAAACGTAGATAAAATTTTAAAAGTAAAAGAGAATTAGGAGATGAAATAGGTAAATACAACATATGGACCCTGATTGGATGCTGGTTCAAACAAATACATTTGGAATATTTAGAGGAATATGAATATGGAGAGCATACTAATAATTTTGAGGAATTGTTCATTTAATTGTTAATGTTATGTTAATTTTATTGTTAATTTTAGCTATGAAAATATTGCTATGATTATGTGAGAAAATGGCCTTATTTTTAAGGATGCATATTAAAATACTTTATGGAAGCTGTCATTATACCTATAATTTAGTTTAAAGCAGTTCACTTAAAAAGTCAGTGAAGGAAATGCAGCAAAATGTTAACAGTTGTTAAATCTCAGTGGCAGTTTTATTTATGTGTTTATTATACTAATCTGTTTTTCTGTTTAAGACTTCTTTGAAATTTTCATCATAAAAATTTTTTAAAAGAGTAATAACAAGTATGACCCTAGTTTTCAGGTTAAGAAATAGAATATTTAAGTTATCCTAGATTTCCCTACCTTCTCTCTTTCTGTGTATCCCAGGACCACTTACTAAATATTCCCAGCTTTTCCTACTGATCTTCAGTGCTTCCTTATGTTCTCCTGGGGATTATTTGTCTGTTCTTATATTCATACAACATGAGGTTAATTATAATACTTTATAATAAACCTTGATATCTGCTAGAACAAGTTCTTTTTTTTTTTTGCTCTTTGTTCTTTTTCAAGAGTATCTTGGGTATTCTTGAACCTTTGCTCTTCCATATAAATTTTATATATGATATATATATAAATCAGAAAAAATATATACATATATAATAATTGATATATATCTACCATGTAAGATACATACCTCACACATAATTATGTATTAATATATATTAAAATATTTACATATTTTATAGAATATATATTCCTCTAGTGTGGGGGGGGTTATCATAAATGTTAAGTTTTTTAAATTGAAATTTTCTAATCATTGCTGCTCCATAGCAATGCAATTTACATTTTTAAAACTTTTATCTGAAAATTTTAAACATACACAAAACTAGGATAGTTAAGTGAATCCCTGGGTGATCATTACCTAGCATCAACAGTTATCAATATTGTTGCAAATATTGTTTCATCTTTCTCATGTCTCCCTGCTGAACTTTGGAGGTAGAGGGTAAAGTATTTTAAATAATTGTGTTTTTTAATTGTTTTTAATTTAATTTTTTTAATTTTAAAACAAGAAAGGAGACAAATTTCTAGAAATTCAAAATTTTCCAAACTGACTCAAAAAGATAGAGAAAATCTAAATAGGCCTATAACAAGGAAAGAAATTAAATTAGTAATTAAAAATCTTCCCACAAAAACAAAACAAAAAGCACAGTCCAGGATGGCTTCACTGGTGAATTTTATCTGACGTTTAAACAAGAAATAATACCAATACTCCACAATTAGACCTATAACAAGGAAGGAAATTAAATTAGTAATTAAAAATCTTCCCACAAAAACAAAACAAAAAACACAGGCCAGGATGGCTTCACTGGTGAATTTTATCTGATGTTTAAACAAGAAATAATACCAATACTCCACAATCCCTTCTGTAAAATAATGAAGGAGGGGACACTTCCCAGCTCATTCTATTACTTTGATCCAAAGCTGGACAAGCAGATTATAGATCATTATAAATATAAAAGCCCCCAACAAAATATTAGCGAACTGAATCCAACAATATATGAAAAAGGATATGTACCAAGACCAAATGGGATTTATCATAGGAATGAAAAGGTGGTTTAGCATCCAAAAAATCAATTAATATACCATTTTAACAGAATAAAGTACAAAAAATACATGGTCATCTCAATCGATGCAGAAAAAGCCTATATGACAAGATACTACACCCATTTGTGCTAAAAATCTCTTAAACTTGAAATAGAAGGGAACTTCCACAGCCTAAAAAAAGACATCTAAAAAAACTTATAGTTATTGTCATACTTTATGGTGGAAGACTAAACATTTCCCCTAAAATCAGGAACAAGGCAAGGATGTCTACTCTCACCTCTTCTATTGAACCTGGTCCTGAAAGTTCTAGCCAGTGCAGTCATTCAAAAAAAGAAATAAATGGCATCTCCATTGGAAAGGAAAAACTACAACTATCCTTTCATAGGTAACATGACTTTACATATAGAAAATCCTATGGAATTGCAAAAAGAATGCAATACTTGTACTCTGAAAATTACAAAAAATTGCTGAGGGAAGTTAAAGATCTAAAAAAATGGAGAGATTTCCAGTGTTCAAGGAGAGACTCAATATTTTTAAGAGGATAGTTCTCCCCAAATTGATCTATAGAGTCAGTGTAATCCCCCATCAGTATTACAGGGACTGTTTTTCTGCAGAAATTGACAAGAAGATCCTGAAATTTAAATGGAAATACAAAAGACCTAAAATAGCCAAACCAATTTTGAAAAGGAACAAACATGGACATCTTTGACTTTCCTGTTCCAAAACTTAACTATAAAGCTACAGTTATCAAGGCAGTGTTGTACTGTCATATGGCTATACATATTGAACAATGGAACATAATTGAGTCCAAAAATAAAACTTTATAATTTATTGAGTTTTTGACAAAAGTACCAAGGCAGATGGATAGTCTGTTCAGCAAATGATGCTGGCACAACTGGATATCTACATGCAAAAAAAAAAAAAAAGATGACCCTTTCCTCACACCATACACAAATGTAACTCAAAATAGACTTAAATGTAAGAACTAAAATAAAACTTTTAGATGGTAAAAGAAAATCTTTGAGACCTTTGGTTAGGCAAACATTTCTTACATATGATACCAAAAGCACAGTCAATAAAAAAAAGTTGACAAATCAGACCTCATCAAATTTCAAACATTTGTATTTCACTATTAAAGACACAATTAAAAAATAAAAAGCAGCATTCTAGGATAAAATATTTGCAAAACATATCTGACAAAGGACTTACATCCAAAATATACAAAAAATTCTTACAACTCACTAATAAGAAGGCAAAGAACCCAACCGAAAAAGGGGCAAAAGATAGAGACATTTCACTAAAGAAGATAAGACATTTCACATAAACACCTGAAAAAATGTCTAACTTCATTAGTCATTGAGCAAATGCAAATTACAACCAGAATGAAATGCCATTCACACTATTATAGCCTAGACTGGCTAAAATAAATAAGACAAACAATTGCAAATGTTGACAAGGATGTGGAGCAGTTGGAACCCTCATACTTTGCTGGTAAGATTCTAAAATGGTTCAGTTACCTTGGAAAACAGTCTGGTAGTTCCTCAAAATGTTTAGTGTGGAGTTACTATATACATACAGATTCCACTCCAAAGTACATATCCAAGCAAAATGAAAACATGTCCACACAAGAATGTGTACATAAGTGTTGATTGCAGCATTTTTCATATAGCCAACAAGGGAAAATAAATGTGTCCATCACCCTGATGAATGGGTAGATACTATGTTCAGTGGTGGAATGATGGGTATTTTTTAAGTTATTGTCTACACTTTCTTTAATGACGAACATTAAATTTTTTTAAAAACTTCTTAAGTAAAAGTGAAGGAGGTAGCTGATGACCCAGCTGCTTAAGGCCTTGGATATGCCCTGTGGCTCTGCCTTGGACACACTGCTGTTTCCTGAGTGCAGACTTATACTCAGAGAATTTGTACTGTGCTAAGTATTGCCTCACAACAATCCTAGGATGTGGGTAACTATAAATTCATTTTACAGATTAAGTAACTGAGATATAGAAAGACTATGTAGTTTTAGGGTCATCCCACTAGTAAGTAGTGGAACTTAGTCTTAAATTTAACCTTTCTGATTCTAGACTCTGTACTCTTAGTCACCAGGTTATACTACAGTGATGTTTTCCTTCAGACATTTTTCTTACACTTTTGTTTCCTTACACAGGGGTCCAGATTTTATGGAAATGAACTAAAGAAAGAAAAGCAAATCAACCAAAGAATTGAAAATATGATGCAACAAAAAGCTCAAATTACTAGCCAGCAACTAAGGAAAGCACAGTTACAGGTATTAGTTAAATTCCAAATGAATTGGAAGCTGGTATGATAGTGACAGTTGAAGTGCATCACGGTCAAATCATAACTGAAAGCAAGGTAAAATGGTAACTGAAAACAGGCCTACTAAAATTTTCATTCCATTTACTTTGTTAAACATTGTTCTGCTTTTTTACATCAAGACCTCATACGTGGACATTGTCATCTCCATTATGCTGAAGAGTAAGTGGAGCCTTAATTAAGTTAAATAACTTGCCTAGGTTCATGACGTGGAGTTGGCAGAGCTAGGATTCAATCCAAATTTTGTGTTCTTTTTATCATATACATACTTTGCAGTTAAAACAGGCCACAAGATAAATGTGACATGTTTCTGAAATGCTGATTTTGCAAAAAAAGATTGTGGGGAGCATGTTAACTACTTATGTTAGAAAGTAATTTAAAATGTTGCTGTTATAGTAAAGCAAAAATGTCATAGGGTGGAATGCCAAATGTGCCTGCACTTTTTAGATAAAACACAAGGCTTCTACAAATTTGGAGGCTTTAGGGTTCTGTAGCATCTCCTGGGAATAAACACTCAAGTTTTCACTAGTACTAAAGCTGTTTCAGGAAAAAAGTTTGAGTTCTACCAAGCTGCAGGATACCATGTGGTAGACTGAACTCAAAGAGGTCAAGGTTATGCTAGTAAAACTAAAGACACTTTTTTTTTTTTGAATTCTAACACTAGATTTCTAGGAGAAAATAGTGTTTTGCTATTTGTTTAATCCTCTATTTAGATATTTTCTCCACCTTGACTTCACTTTTTAAAAATAAATGTTAATATTTTCTTGTAATTAGTTTATATTCTAGTTCCTCAAGGGTCCTGTACCATTGGGTTCTTTTTTTATTAATATAATTTATTTTATTATCATTAAACTACAATTACATGTGCAATATTACGATTATTAAACTACCCCTTCATCAGGTCCCCCCCACCAACCCCATTACAGTCACTGTCCATCAGCGTAGTGAGATGCTATAGAATCACTACTTGTCTTCTCTGAGTTGGACTGCCCTCCCCGGGCCCCCCCAACATTACATCTGCTAATCGTAATGCCCCTTTTTCACTCTTATCCCTCCCTTCCCGCCCATTTTCCCCAGTCCCTTTCCCTTTGGTAACTCTTAGTCCCTTCTTGGGTTCTGTGAGTCTGCTGCTGTTTTGTTCCTTCAGTATTTTTTCTTTGTTCTTATACTCCACATATGAGTGAAATCATTTGATACTTGTCTTTTTCGGCTTGGCTTATTTCACTGAGGATAATACCCTCTAGCTCCACCCATGTTGTTTCAAATGGTAGGATTTGTTTTCTTCTTATGGCTGAATAATATTCCATTGTGTAGATGTACCACCCCTTCTTTATCCATTCATCTACTGATGGACACTTAGGTTGCTTCCATTTCTTGGCTATTGTAAATAGTGCTGCAATAAACATAGGGGTGCATCTGTCCTTTTCAAATTGGGCTGCTGCATTCTTAGGGTAAATTCCTAGGAGTGGAATTCCTGGGTCAAATGGTATTTCTATTTTGAGTTTTTTGAGGAACCTCCATACTGCTTTCCACAATGGTTGAACTAATTTGCAGTCCCACCAGCAGTGTAGGAGGGTTCCCTTTTCTCCACATCCTCGCCAACATTTGTTGTTGTTTGTGTTTTGGATGTTGGCCATCCTCACTGGTGTGAGGTGATATCTCATTGTGGTTTTAATCTGCATTTCTCTGATGATTAGCGATGTGGAGCATCTTTTCATGTGCCTGTTGGCCATCTGAATTTCTTCTTTGGAGAAGTGTCTATTCATGTCCTCTGCCCATTTCTTAATTGGATTATTTGCTTTCTGTTTGTTAAGGTGCATGAGTTCTTTATATATTTTGGATGTCAACCCTTTATCAGATACGTTTTTTATGAATATATTCTCCCATACTGTAGGATGTCTTTTTGTTCTACTGATGGTGTCCTTTGCTGTACAGAAGCTTTTCAGCTTGATATAGTCCCACTTGTTCATTTTTGCTTTTGTTTCCCTTGCCCGGGGAGATATGTTCATGAAGAAGTTGCTCATGTTTATGTCCAAGAGATTTTTGCCTATGTTTTTTTCTAAGAGTTTTATGGTTTCATGACTTACATTCAGGTCTTTGATCCACCTTGAGTTTACCTTTGTGTATGGGGCTAGACAGTAGTCCAGTTTCATTCTCTTACATGTAGCTGTCCAGTTTTTCCAACACCAGCTGCTGAAGAGGCTGTCATCTCCCCATTGTATATCCAAGGCACTTTTATCAAATATTAATTGACTGTATATGTTTGGGTTAATGTTTGGATTTTCTATTCTGTTCCACTGGTCTGTGGGTCTGTTTTTGTGCCAATACCAAATTGTCTTGATTACTGTGGCTTTGTAGTAGAGCTTGAAGTCAGGGAGTGTAATTCCCCCTGTTTTATTCCTCCTTCTCAGGATTGCTTTGGCTATTCGGGGTCTTTTGTGGTTCCATATGAATTTTAGAATTATTTGTTCCAGTTCATTGAAGAAAGCTGTTGGTAGTTTGATAGGGATTGCATTGAATCTGTAGATTGCTTTAGGTAGTATAGCCATTTTGACAATATTTATTCTTCCTAGCCAAGAGCATGGGATGCATTTCCATTTGTTAGTGTCCTCTTTAATTTCTCTTAGGAGTGTCTTGTAGTTTTCAGAGTACAGGTCTTTCACTTCCTTCGTTAGGTTTATTCCTAGGTATTTTATTCTTTTTGATGCAATTGTGAATGGAATTGTTTTTCTGATTTCTCTTTCTGTTAGTTCATCATTAGTGTATAGGAAAGCAACAGATTTCTGTGTGTTAATTTTGTATCCTGCAACTTTGCTGAATTCAGATATTAGTTCTAGTAGTTTTGGAGTGGAGTCTTTAGGGTTTTTTATGTACAGTATCATGTCATCTGCAAATAGTGACAATTTGACTTCTTCTTTACCAATCTGGATGCCTTGTATGTCTTTGTTTTGTCTGATTGCTGTGGCTAGGACCTCCAGTACTATGTTGAATAACAGTGGAGAGAGTGGGCATCCCTGTCTTGTTCCCGATCTTAGATGAAAAGCTTTCAGCGTCTCGCCGTTAAGTATGATGTTAGCTGTGGGTTTGTCATATATAGCCTTTATGATGTTGAGGTACTTGCCGTCTATACCCATTTTGTTGAGAGTTTTAATCAGGAATGGATGCTGAATTTTGTCAAATGCTTTTTCAGCATCTATGGAGATGATCATGTGGTTTTTGTTCTTCTTTTTGTTGATGTGGTGGATGATGTTGATGGATTTTCGAATGTTGTACCATCCTTGCATCCCTGGGATGAATCCCACTTGATCATGGTGTATGATCCTCTTGATGTATTTTTGAATTCGGTTTGCTAATATTTTGTTGAGTATTTTTGCATCTACGTTCATCAGGGATATTGGTCTGTAATTTTCTTTTTTGGTGAGGTCTTTGCCCGGTTTTGGTATTAGAGTGATGCTGGCTTCATAGAATGAGTTTGGAAGTATTCCCTCCTCTTCTATTTTTTGGAAAACTTTAAGGAGAATCGGTGTTATTTCTTCTCTATATGTCTGGTAGAATTCAGAGGTGAATCCATCAGGCCCAGGGGTTTTGTTCTTGGGTAGTTTTTTGATTACCAATTCGATTTCGTCACTGGTGATTGGTCTGTTTAGTTTTTCTGTTTCTTGCTTGGTCAGTCTTGGAAGGTTGTATTTTTCTAAGAAGTTGTCCATTTCTTCTATGTTTTTCAGCTTGTTAGCATATAGATTCTCATAATATTCTCTTATGATTCTTTGTATTTCTGTGGGGTCCGTCGTGATTTTTCCTTTCTCATTTCTGATTGTGTTTATGTGTGTAGATTCTCTTTTTCTCTTAATGAGTCTGGCTAGGGGTTTATCTATTTTGTTTATTTTTTCAAAGAACCAGTTCTTGGTTTTATTGATTTTTTCTATTGTTTTATTCTTCTCAATTTTATTTATTTCTTCTCTAATCTTTATTATGTCCCTCCTTCTGGTGACTTTGGGCCTCATTTGTTCTTCTTTTTCCAATTTCAGTAATTGTGTCTTTAGACTATTCATTTGGGAATGTTCTTCCTTCTTTAAATAGGCCTGGATTGCAATATACTTTCCTCTTAGAACTTAGGCTATATATTATTGTATGCTGAAATTTCTTGTGATCTTATATTTGATAGTTGGTATTGATAATAGAAATAATTTAAAATTTTCTCAAAATTTTCATAGCATCCAGCATTACTTGTGAGATCAAGAGAAATTCCATTTTAAAAAGGCCATTTTAAGAAGGAGGCCTCAACCCCGACCTAGTTCTAAGAAAACTGTGTTCCAGTTACTGGAACAACCACCTATTGTTCCAGTGACCCTCATCCTAGATAGTTCCCCTAGCAACAACCGGCCATCTGACCATTAAAGGCGAAGGTATGACCCCCACCCCAGATAGTTCCCCTAGACCTACATACCTTTACCATAAAAGGTACCTACATTCCTTTACCTACATACCTTATATGTTACATCTGCCAGCAACTTGGCACCAGCCGGACTCAACCAATGAAAAATGTACAAATCATGCTTGTTTTTGAATCCCCCAACCAGCGCATGCCAGGTTGGAGTTACTTTCTTCCTGCACCTTGTAATGCATAAACGCTTTGTCTGCCCTGAGCTCGGGGCTCACATTCCTGACCCACTGTGTCAGTGAAGGTTGTGGGTCCGAGCTCGATCTTGAAATAAATGACACTTTTGTGTTTGCATCGGAATCGGCTCCTTGGTGGTCTCTCGGGGACTCGCGACTTGGGCACAACGTACTCATTTCAAATCTGATGCCAGTTTTTCTCACATGTGTATGCTTTGTTTTTTTACCAAAGTAGAAATGCTTGAATCATTTGTCTTTTGTCTTCTGAAATTGTACAAAATTGAGTGTAGAATTGGTTCTTTTCATGTACTTTGGACCCTTTTGAAGATCTCTGTCTTTACTGTTAGGAAAAGTTTTCTACTTTTAATTTTATAATTTTCTACCCCCTATTTTCTTTGTTCTCTCTCTGGATTATTTACTAATTAGATGTTGGACCTCTTCAGCTGATCTGCTTCTTATTTTTATTCTACTTCCATTTTTTCTAATTTATGACAAGTTTTTCTTATTCAATGATGGTTCCATTTTTGAGAATATGTTTCTTTGTGTTCCTGCCGTGTACGTGGGTCTGCTTAAATAATCCTTTCTCTGAGCAAAGCGGCTGACTAATGCTCTTTGTGGGATGAGGTGATGAATTTTCTTTTTTTTTTAATTTTGGTATCATTAATCTACAATTACATGAATAACATTATGGTTACTAGACACCCCCCATTATCAAGTTCCCACCACATACCCCATTACAGTCACTGTCCATCAGTGTAATAAGATGCTAACGAATCGTTATTTGTCTTCTCTGTAAATACTGCCTTTCCTGTGTCCCCTGCTGCTGCATTACGTGTGCTAATCGTAATGCCCCTTTTCCTCCCTTATCCCTCCCTGACCACCCATCCTCCCCAGACCCTTTCCCTTTGGTAACTGTTAGTCCATTCTTGGGTTCTGTGAGTCTGCTGCTGTTTTGTTCCTTCAGTTTTTTTCTTTGTTCTTATACTCCACAGATGAGTGAAATCATTTAATACTTGTCTTTCTCCGCCTGGCTTATTTCACGGAGCCTAACACCCTCTAGCTCCATCCATGTTGTTACAAATGGTAGGATTTGTTTTCTTCTTATGACTGAATAATATTCCATTGTGTATATGTACCACATCCTCTTTATCCATTCATCTAGTGATGGACACTTAGATTGCATCCATTTCTTGGCTATTGCAAAAAATGCTTCAATAAACATAGGGGTGCTTATGTCTTTTTGAATCTGAGAAGTTGTATTCTTTGGGTAAATTCTAAGGAGTGGGATTCCTGGGTCAAATGGTACTTCTATTTTGAGTTTTTTGAGGAACCTCCATATTGCTTTCCACAATAGTTGAACTAATTTACATTCTCACCAGCATTGTAGGAGGGTTCCCCTTTCTCCACATCATTGCCAACACTTGTTGTTGTTTGTCTTTTGGATGTTGGCCATCCTAACTGGTGTGAGGTGATATCTCATTGTGACTTTAATTTGCATTTCTCTGATGATTAGTGATGTGGAGCATCTTTTCATGTACCTGTTGGCCATCTGAATTTCTTCTTTGGAGAAGTGTCTGTTCAGCTACTCTGCCCATTTTTTAATTGGCTTATTTGCTTCTTGGTTTTTTTTTGAGGTGCATGAGCTCTTTATATATTTTGGATGTTAACCCTTTATTGGATATGTCATTTATGAATATATTCTCTCATACTGAAGGATGCCTTTTTGGTCTATTGATGGTGTCCTTTGATGTACAGAAGATTTTCAGCTTGATATAGTCCCACTTGTTCATTTTTGCTTTTGTTTCCCATGCCTGGGGAGATATGTTCATGAAGAAGTTGCTCATGTTTATGTCTAGGAGATTTTTGCCTATGTTTTTTTCTAAGAGTTTTATGGCATCATGACTTATATTCAGGTCTTTGGTCCATTTCGAATTTACTTTTGTGTATGGGGTTGACAATGATCCAGTTTCATTCTCTTACATGTAGCTGTCCAGTTTTGCCAACACTAGCTGTTGAAGAGGATGTCATTTCCCCATTGTATATCCACAGCTCCTTTATCGTATATTACTTGACCATATATGTTTGGGTTAATATATGGACTCTCTATTCTGTTCCACTGATCACTGGGTCTGTTCTTGTGCCAGTACCAAATTGTTTTGATTATTGTGGCTTTGTAGTGGGGCTTGAACTTGGGAAGCAAGATGCCCCCTGCTTTACTCTTCCTTTTCAAGATTGCTTTGGTTGTTCAGGGTCTTTTGTGGTCCCATATGAATTTCAGAACTATTTGTTCCAGTTCGTTGAAGAATGCTCTGGGTATTTTTATAGGAATTTCATTGAATCTGTGGATTGCTTTAGGCAGGATGGCCATTTTGACAAAATTAATTCTTCCTATCCAAGAGCATAGGATGGATTTCCATTTGTTAGTGTCCTCTTTAATTTCTCTTAAGAGTATCTTGTAGTTTTCAAGGTATAGGTCTTTCACTTCCTTGGTTAGGTTTATTCTGAGGTATTTTATTCATCTGATGCAATTGTGAATGGACTTGTTCTCCTGATTTCTCTTTCTGCTAATTCATCCTTAGTGTATAGGAAAGCAACAGATTTCTGTGTATTAATTTTGTATCCTTCAACTTTGCTGAATTCAGATATTAGTTCTAGTAGTTTTGGAGTGGAGTCTTTAGGGTTTTTTATGTACAATATCATGTCATCTGCAAATAGTGACAATTTGACTTTTTCTTTACCAATCTGGATGCCTTGTATGTCTTTGTTTTGTCTGATTGCCGTGGCTAGGATCTCCAGTATTATGTCGAATAAAAGTGGGGAAAGTGGGCATCCCTGTCTTGTTCCCAATCTTAGGTGAAAAGCTTTCACCTTCTCGCTGTTAAGTATGATGTTGGCTCTGGGTTTGTCATATATGGCCTTTATAATGTTGAGGTACTTGCCGTCTATACCCATTTGTTGAGAGTTTTTATCATGAATGAATGTTGAATTTTGTCAAATGCTTTTCCAGCATCTATGAAGATGATCATGTGGTTTTTGTCCTTCTTTTTGTTGATGTGGTGGATGATGTTGATGGATTTTCGGATGTTCTACCATCCTTGCATCCCTGGGATGAATCCCACTTGATGATGGTGTGTGATCCTCTTGATGTATTTTTGAATTAAGTTTGGTAATATTTTGTTGAGTATTTTCGCATATATGTTCATCAGGAATATTGGTCTGTAATTTTCTTTTTTTGTGGTGTCTTTGCCAGGTTTTGGTATTAGAGTGATGCTGGCTTCATAGAATGAGTTTGGAAGTATTCCCTCCTCTTCTATTTTTTGGAAAACTTTAAGGAGAATGGTTATTATGTCTTCTCTAAATGTCTGATAAAATTCAGCAGTGAATCTATCTTGTCCGGGGTTTTGTCCTTGGGTAGTTTTATGATTACCGAATCACTTTCATTGCTGGTACTTGGTCTGTTTAGATTTTCTGTTTCTTCCTGTTTCAGTCTTTGAAGGTTGTATTTTTATAGAAAGTTGTCCATTTCTTCTAGATTATCCAGCTTGTTAGCATGTAGATTTTCATAGTATCCTCTTATAATTCTTTGTATTTCTGTGGTGTCCGTCATGATTTTTCCTTTCTCTTTTCTGATTCTATTTATGTGTATAGATTCTGTTTTCTCATAATAGGTCTGGCTAGGGGTTATCTATTTTTTTATTTTCTCAAAGAACCAGCTCTTGGTTACATTGATTTTTTTCTATTTTTTTATTCTTCTCAATTTTATTTATTTCTTCTCTGATCTTTATTATGTCCCTCTTACTGCTAACTTTGGGCCTCATTTGTTCTTCTTTTTCCAGTTTCAGTGATTGTGACTTTAGACTGTTCATTGGGGATTGTTCTTCCTTCTATAAATAGGCCTGGATTGCAATATACTTTCCTCTTAGAACTGCCTTCACTGTGTCCCACAGAAGTTGGGGCCTTGTGCTGTTGTTGTCATTTGTTTCTATGTATTGCTTGATCTCTGTTTAAATGTGGTCATTGATCCATTGATTATTTAGGAGCATGTTGTTAAGCCTCCATGTGTTTGTGAGCCTTTTTATTTTCTTTGTACAATTTATTTCTAGTTTTATACCTTTGTGATATGAGAAGTTGGTTGGTAGAATTTCAATCTTTCTGAATTTACTGAGGCTCTTTTTGTGGCCTAGTGTGTTGTCTGTTCTGGAAAATATTCCATGTGAGCTTGAGAAGAATGTGTATCCTGCTGCTTTTGGGTGTAGATTTCTGTAGATATCTGTTAGGTCCATCTGTTCTAGTGTGTTGTTCAGTGCCTCTGTGTCCTTACTCATTTTCAGTCTGGTTGATCTGTCCTTTGGAATGAATGGTGTGTTGAAGTCTTTTAAAATGAATGCATTGCATTCAATTTCCTCCTTTAATTTTGTTAGTATTTGTTTCACATATGTCGGTGCTCCTGAGTTGGGTGCATATATATTTATAATGGTTATATCTTCTTGTTGGACTGACCCCTTTGTCATTATATAATGTCCTTCTTTATCTCTTGTTACTTTCTTCGTTTTGAAGTCTATTTTGTCTGATATAAGTACTGCAACACCTGGTTTTTTCTCCCTATTGTTTTCATGAAATACCTTTTTCCATCCCTTCACTTATAGTCTGTGTATGTCGTTGGGTTTGAGGTGAGTCTCTTGTAAGCAGCATATAAATGGGTCTTGCTTTTTTATCCATTCTATTACTCTGTGTCTTTTGATTGGTGCATTCAGTCCATTTACATTTAGGGTGATTATCAATAGATATGTACTTATTGCCATTGTAGGCTTTGGATTCGTGGTTACCAAAGGTTCAAGGGTAGCTTCTTTACTATCTAACAATCTAACTTAACTCTCTTATTAAGATATTATAAACACAGTCTGATGATTCTTTATTACTCTCCCTTCTTATTCTTCCTCCTCCACTCTTTATATGTTAGGTGTTTTACTCTGTACTCTTGTGTTTTCTTTGACTGCTCTTGTGGATAGTTGATTTTATTTTTTGCCTTTAGTTAGTATTTGGTTGGTCTACTTTATTTGCTGTGATTTTATTTTCTCTGGTGACGTCTATTTAGCCTTAGAGTACTTCCATCAAGAGCAGTCCCTTTAAAATACCCTGTAGAGGTGGTTTGTCGGAGGCAAATTTCCTCAACTTTTGCTTATCTGGAAATTGTTTAATCCCTCCTTCAAATGTAAATGATTATCTTGCTGAATATTGTATTCTTGGTTCAAAGCCCTTCTGTTTCATTGCATTAAATATATCATGCCATTCTCTTCTGTCTTGTAAGGTTTCTGTTGAGAAGTCTGATGATAGCCTGATGGTTTTTCCTTTGTAGGTGATCTTTTTTCTCTCTCTGGCTGCCTATAATATCCTTTCCTTGTCTTTGATCTTTGCCATTAATTATTACATATCTTGGTGTTGTCGTCCTTGGGTCCCTTGTGTTGGGAGGTCTGTGGGTTTCCATGATCTGAGAGACTATTTCCTTCCCCAACTTGGGGAAGTTTTCAGCAATTATTTCTCCAAAGGCACTTTCTATCCCTTTTTCTCTCTCTTCATCTTATGGTACCCCTATAATGCGAATATTTTTCCATTTGGATTGGTCACACAGTTCTCTTAATATTCTTTCATTCCTAGAGATCCCTTTATCTCTCTCTGCCTCAGCTTCTCTGTACTCCTGTTTTCTGATTTCTATTCCATTAACAGTCACTTGCACCTCATCCAGTCTGCTCCTAAGTTCTATTGATTGTTTCATTTCTGTTATCTCCCTCCGAACTTCATCCCTTAGCTCTTGCATGTTTCTCTGCAGGTCCGTCCGCATGGTTATGACTTTTATTTTGAAATTTTTTTCAGGAAGATTGGTTATATCTTGACAGGCCCTCTCTCTGGCGTTGTTTGAGTGATTTTTGACTGGACCAGATTCTTCTGCCTTTTCATGGCGATAGAAGTGATCTTTGGCAGGTGGCACATGTGTCAGCTGGGAGAACAAAGTCCTTTCCTGCTAGCTGGTTGTCTTGCCCTTCTCCGCTGCCTGTCACAGTTCCCCACACAGAGGGAGCAGTCTCTCGGTTAATCCCCTGAGCTGCCGTGGGCAGGGCAGCCCTTGGGATAGCCTAAGGCACTGAGTGGGGTCAAAACGTGCTGGGTGTGTTCTCCTGCAAGAACAGTGCCCCTTTGTGCCTTCTGGACCTTGCTCCGGTTTCCTCTGTCTGTGCTGGGCAGCTGCGCACTGGTTGCAGCTTCTGGGTCTGGCCCGCTTAGCTGTGTGCTGTGAGAAGACTCTGTGTGGTTGCTGTGGACAGGGCTGCTCTGCAGCTGGTCTTCAGCAATGGCGAGTCAGCCAGTTCGCTTGCAGTGCCAGCAGGGGGGAATGAACGACAGGCTGTTTCGCTGTGAGGGGCTTCGGAGCTGTGTTGCCACCGAGGCGGTTAGGGTGCCTAAAGTTCCTCAAGATTCCCAGCCTGCTGGGCTGAGCATGCCAGGAAGATTTTGCCCACCTGTTAAACCCTTGTCCCTTTAAGACTTTAAAAGTGCTGGGTTTTCTTTTGTCCTAGGAGAACCCACCTGCAGTCTCTGTCTCGGATTTTACTTTTCTGTTTCTCTAATATCCAGTACACCAGGCGATGTGTGTCTGTGCTCCGGGGCTGATTACTAGGGGTGATTATTTAGCATTCCCGTGCTTCCACTCCCTCCCCATTCTGACTCCACCTGGTGATCTGCGGTGCGGAGAGTGCTGGCCCTGCCGGGTCACAGCTTTGTATTTTACCCTTTTTGTGAGATGCTGAGTTCTCACAAATGTAGATATAGCCTGGCTGTTGTACTGTATCTTCTGGTCTCTGTTTTAGGAATAGTTGTATTTGCTGTATTTTCAAAAATATATATGGTTTTGGGAGGAGATTTCCACTGTCCTACTCACGCCGCCATCTTGAGCACCTCCTTGAGGTGATCAATTTTGAGTCTTCACTTCACGACAAGTGGGTAGTAGGCAGCCACCAGCTTGGAAATGTGTTTTTCCTGACTAAAGTTTTGTATAGGGGATTATCTCCTATTTTTGCTTCCCATTTGCCCACTTCTAAACTTAGACTTCCATTAGAGAATTCATGAGGAAATTTCCAGCAAACTTCCAGCAATCTGCACACTCTTTGTTCCTGAGAAAAATTCATATATTTTATGAATTCTTATTTTCCTGTACTGAGTTGTTTTGGGCAATGTAGAAGAAAACCTCAAAAAAGCAAACAAACAAACAAAAAAACATTTTGCTGCTTTTTTTTTTTTCATAGTGTAATCAAATTGCTTTCAGTGTAGAGGTTTCAGATCTAAATTTTCTCCATTCTCAGCTCATGGGTTCTGGGTGGAGATCTGTCTACTCTTAACTGTAGAAGTAAAGCATGTGACCCAGAGTCAATGGAATTAGTTCATCCCATTTCCCTGGCTACATGATTCTTTCCAGGGTAAGCAAGTATCCATATGGAAAAAATATATATAATTAAATCAGTTTCCTATTACCTATAAATATCAATTCCAGATGTATTAAATATGAAAAAAGCAAAATCAAAAAACTATCAAAAGGGAAATCATTTTATGACCTTTGACTATAAAAGGATTTTTAAAAATATACTCTGAAATCACAAACCATAAAAGAAAATATTGAGGTATCTGATGACAATAAAATATAAATCTCTTGTATTTTGACAAGCGATAAAATGCAGGAAGAAATTGGCAAGACAATCTCTGTCATAAAACCAAAGCTTGTAATAGATATTATATAAATAATTCCAGTCAATTAGTAAGAAAAAGACAAACAACCCTGAATAAAAACTCTTAAATATTTACCAAAGGAAGTATGTGTAAGAATGTTTATTTCAACAGTGTTTCAGTAGTAAAAAACTGTAAGCAACTTAAATGTCCAATAATAGAATTAGAATATTATACTGATATTAGTTAATGTAAATCAACTATTGGTACCCATATTTACATGGATAAATGTCACAAAGATGTTGAGCACAAAAAACAGGTTACAGGAGAATATAGATTCTAATAGATTCTAAGACCTTTATAAAGCATTTAAGGCATGCTAAAATTATATGTATGCATTTCTTTACTTACAGATTCAGTACAAATAGTGAAAGCATGGACACTAAACAAGTTAGTGATAATTATCTGGGAGGTGGGGGGAGGCAGATGAGGGAAAAAGATCAAGGACATAGAGTGAACTTTAAGTATATCCGAAATGTGTTATGCTTTAAGCCAGTATGCCAAAATGTGTTGTATTTTAATGTCTGCTTGTGTTTGGATTAATTAAATAGAGCATTAACCTTTATGAACCTCATTTGAACTTTGCATCAAATGAGCCCCAGGCCAGCCCTAGGTCTATGGGAGGACAATGCATTTTCCCATTGTCAGTTGAAGCAGAAGAGCCAATATACAGAGGCAGGTATTATTATTGTTCACTTCCAGTTGAGAATTAGAGATTTAAATTTGCAACTGATAATTTTAGAATGTCTAAAACTTAATATTGAGATCTTGGAAGTACTTAATATCAGGCAGAGCCGCTTCTGTGAGGATGGGTCCCAAAAGGAGATCTCTAAACTTTCCTTAGAGTGAGCCACGTTTTGCAATTCTGAGAAACTTCATCAAGATCTTATCAAGTACACAAGTGGAAATTAATACACTGACTTCTTGTCTCTGTGTGTGTGTTTGAGATTCAATTCTTCAAGTTTGTGAATGGATGCTCTAATATGAAGGTTTGTCCCTTGTAGTCCAATGGCTTGTTAGAGTCCGAAAGATTCCTTCCAACTAGGTAATATGTTGTGTCCGTACAGTGTAAATTTCTGACATTTCTGACTTCAAACTTGTATCAGTACGTTGTTCAAGTAAAATCAGGTTCTTCATGATTCTCCTTTATTCATCTCATTTTAAGTGGTCAGTGGTGACTGTGACTAAAGTGTTAACACAGCACAGCATCATAACTACTAATTTTCCAAATATTTATATGACTACCTTATTAATATTCTCAGATCTTACCCTAATTATCTGAATTATAATCTCTAGGGATATAGTCTGGAAATACGTTCCTTGAAAAATCTCTCTAAATGGTTTTAATCATTAGCCATATTTGAAAAACAAAAAGGGTGGTTAAATGATGTGATTACCATTCATATTTAGACTTCGGGTTTTTACTTTATAGTTCATTTTTACTTGCATATTGATTTTATGTTGATTATCTGGTTTATTTGCATTGCTTGATTACAAGGTACATCATTCTGTACATTGATTTGCTTTACTGGGCCATGTGAGTAGAAGATTAATTTAGTTTTGTGAGCAATCATAAATGACAACTCGTCAAACCTCTCTCTCTCTCTCTTTCTATATATATATATATCTATAGTTACAAGCAATGTGTTATTTCACAACTCACAACCAGCATTTGCTATTTTTATCTCCCTAGTAAAAGACTTTTATTATTTAAGAAACTGAAGCAGGGTCTGATAAGTGCAGCTGAGCCAAATGGAGTTGAGATATTCAGACCTACGAACATCAGAAAATATTACAGTTTGTCAGACCAAAGGTGCACCCCAGTCTCCTGTGTCTGACAGGGGCGTCGGGAAGGACTGGTGAGATCAGTGAGCACTTCTTTATAGTATCAACCTCTAAAGTTACCAGAGAGATCCTGAACCCTCTTCTTTTTTAAGTGCTAGTCATGGACTAATTCTACCCATATATTTTCCAAGTCTCTCCATTTGTTTCTATTTCTTAGTTCTTCTGCTCTGCATTCTTAATGAATTCTGTATTTTTATTACCTACTCTATAAAATAATAGGGCTTGATTTTGCTTTAATTTGTTCTTTATAGCTTCAAGGATTGTTCCCTCATGTAAACATCCTGGATAATTGGGCAAGTTTGTGTCCATTTTAGTCACACTGTGATGATCTAGGAGACACCAAAACAGACTTTCAGACATTTTCTGGCTAGGAGAAAATTTTTTAGAAATGGAACTTACGGCACTCTTTGGCTATTATAATTTTCTGTTCTGTGGATCTTTCTAAATCATGTGTGTTCTCATTAAAACAATCAAGTAACCAGCACACTGAGTCTTTTCTTATTAGCATATACTTTCACTTTTAATTTTCAAGCCTCTTATAATGAACATTATTAATGCATTTATAAACATTTTGTATTTTCAATCTATTCAAACAGGAAACCAACTGGCTATGATTTTAGCCCTCTGTAAGTTCTTAACAGAAGAGTATGCAAGAGAATAAAAACCTTTCTTGACTAGGAAAAGAACCATTTGTCATTAACACATGTCTCTTGAGTGTCTATCACATATCAGGCACTCTTCTAGGTGCTGGGGATGATAAGGTAAATGATGAGGGAAAAAAATCCCTGTCCTCATGGTTTTTACATTGTATGTGTGTAGGAGATACAAAATAATTAGACAAGTAAATACTAGTGAGACAGGTAATGGTATGCAGGGATGTTTTCAGGAGAAAAAAGTAAAGGAAGGGTGTTATGAAAAAACACCCCAATAGAAATATAAGCAAAGAATTTTAACTGACATTTTACCAAGAAGAAATGTAAATGGCCAAAGAATATGTGAAAATACATTCAGTCTTCCTAGCATTCAAAGAAATAAAGTGAAAATAACAATGAGATGTCATTTTCACCTACTAAATTGTCAGTGATATTAAACATCATTATACCAAGTATTTAGACAAGAACAGTGAAAAGGAAGCTCTCTTCATAATGGTTAGAGTGTTCTGGGCTTATTGTAAGTATGTCTTTTTAGATTGAGGTTTTAACAGTAAGGATCCTGTTGCAGTTCTTTTTGTTGCTGAAAGTAAAAGAAACCAACTCTGGTAGGCTTAAGCAAAAAAAAAAAAAAAGCATTGTTGGGAGGGGATCCCAGTATCCTGTGGAATCTAAAATGGCACTGAGCAGCCAGGTGTTGGTCATAGCAGGAATTCGGCAGCTCTGAGAAGCTGATCAACAGGAGTCTTGACAATAGGAAGAATCAGGGCAGTTTTGGGATCCCCTCTCCCTAGAGCTCTGTCAGGGTCACTCTGCCCAGGACAGCAAGGTGCTTAATAAGATCCCTGGAAGGCTGTTTCCAGACTATGCAGTGGGACTGTACACTGAAGCGCTGTCATGCATGAGGAAGTGCAGGTCTAAAGGACTAAGCTGCCTCACATGTCATTTTTATGTAAACTAAGATAGAGATAGGGACGCAGAAGGAATCTAGTGGGATCATCAGTAGTACTGACACTGAAAATATTAACTCACATCTGAAAACCAACAAATTGGTAGTTATCTGGTGCTTAACATATGTTAAGAATTATGGTAGGCACTAATACACCCCATCTTTAGTCAGTGTTCATATTATTAACATAAATATCCGGCATACTGGAACAGTGATACACACAAACATGATTAAGTAGTATGTATTCCCCTAAATTAACCTATAATCAACTCAAGGCTTAAAGAGGTAGATTAATATGATAGTTCAGAAACTTGAAACAAGATCTATTGAATTATTGAGCCACATACAGTGAATGTAATACTCATTTTAAAAAAATTTAAGACTTTATTACATCTTAAAGCAGTTTCAGGTTTGCAGAAAAAGTGGGAGAAAGGCACACAGACTTCCCACATGCCACTGCCCGACACATGCCTAGCCTCCTCCAGATCAGCGCCCCCCCCCCCGCCAGATTAGGACATTCGTTACAGCTGATGAAACTGTATCGAGACATCATAACCACCCACATTCATAGTTTACATTAGAGGTCACTCTTGTTGTACATTCTATGGCAAATGTGTGAAATATATCCATAACACTGGTTTTTAGAAGTGTTAGTTGGCATTGTGAAGGGTTAAAATGTTGTCTATAATTGAATGTAGGCCATATTATCCAAACGTATTTTCTGGCCTTTGAAGGCATTAGTTTCCAGCGTAAGTAGCATTTGTGATGACAATTACAGAGTCTTAAGGATAAGCTATTGAAGAGGGGAAAATTTATTTATTCAGCCTTTATTTACCTAAGGTAGCTGTTGGTTGTTTTTCAGTTACCTCAAAAAAAGTGCTAGCAAACAGACTTGTTAAGGAAGAGGAAAATCCTCTGAATGGAGCAGTAAGGTTGTGAATTTAAAAGTAATAGGTAAGGAAAACTAAAGATTGAATAGATGAATTTTCAAAGGACTAACTTGAGGGAGAAAAATAAAACTAAGATTAGATATTCTGAACTAAATGCATTTGTTGGAATTCATTTGACAGAAAAAAATATAATGGGAAAGTAAAAACAAGAATGTCATGACATCAATGCATTTGATATTCACGGGATTTATTTGAATTCCCATTTAGAGGTTGAGTTAAAAAAATAACAACAGGAAAACTGCAAGCAGGTGGTGGTGGAAATTGAATGAAAATATTAAAATACCCTAAATTGAGTGAACTCCTGTAATTATAAGATAGGCTTCAGGCCACTTATCAATTATACATTTAAACTACTGAAGGACAGGGATTGCAGCTGACACATCTTTGTATCCCCCACAGCACTGAGCACGGTGACTTGCATAGAGCAGATATTCAGCAAATATTTGTTAAAAGCAGAAATCTTCATGGAATGTAAAATAAGTGTAATACATGTTCCTTACATTTATAGAAAACTTATGCTTTTCAGGGATATGCAAAACTAACAAAGATCCATTTACTGAATAACATTTATAAAATGTAAAATACATGACATTTTAGATAGTAATAAAGTAGTACATTTTGATTATGTAGTGTCAACAAATAGAATTTAAAAAATCAATGGGATTCTGAATATGTATAGAGGACTTGATGGAGAAGGTAGACGTTGACTTGGGTTTTGAAGAATGGGGAAATTTCAGAGTGGTAGAATGAGAAGACTAAGTAAAATGCTGTTTTAATACTATTAGCCTCAAGTTAAATTACAAAAAACATTATTAATATTCATGGTATTGGAATGAAAAAAGGAAACAAACAGCAATGAGTGGATATAAAAGTTTATTCTGTACTTTATCAATTCTATATGAAGCTATTTAAAGGCATCATAATTTATTTCTGCATGATGGAACTAGTAACTGTCACACTTCTAGATCTACTAGAAGGAAATATGTCTTTTGGTTCAGTTAATTCAATTCCACAAGTATTTATTAAGCACTTATCTGAGCAAAGCACTATGGAATCATCCATGTACAAGCAATTAAAATTTAACTGGTTCAGAGAATATTTGCTACATCATTTCACTTTAAAAAGAGTTAACTGTTACCATATCCCTTCTGGATTATTTTATAGAAGTGCCTTAATTTAGAGGTTTGAGATTAGAATAAATGTAATATCACCCAAGCTGAATAGCTCCATTTTCATATGCAAACTCAGTTTAGAGAAATGGCATTATTAAAACATAAAGCTTGTTTCTTTAGAATGCCAGTTATAATGTACCTTCACATATATTAACTTACTGAATTCCTAGAGCAACCCATTAACGTTGACTGGATATATTTACTTTGCATACCAGGAAATTAAGGCTAAGATAGTTAAACGATATTCTAAGAGCTTTCTACTGGTTGATTGTTTGGAAACCACACCTTGAACACAAGACCATTAGAAGAAAAATCTAATGTTCTTTCAGCTGCAGAACGCTACCACAGAAGTAGCCATTTGTCGTATGATGTAGTGAGGGATTCAGTTCACAGGTGATTTCTACTGTTTCTGAAGAGACTGAAGAGTAATTTTTAAGTAAAACTTGTTGAGATGGCTCTCCAAATGTTCTGTCAGCTTCATGCATCTAATTCACAAAGATACACCTAGATGAGTAAAACGAAGGGTAAAAATATATACATTTTTCAAAATATTTGACCCATGTAGACCAGTGGTTCTGACTCAGGACATTTTGTCCACTCTACCCCCAGGGGGTAACTGGTAATGTCTGTATACAGTTTTGGGAGGGGTTAAGTGCTGGCAGATAAAGGTCAGGGATACTATTAGATATTCCTACTGTACATAGGACAGAACACCACCACCACCACCACAACCATGACAAAGGTGTAACTGGCCTGAAACATAAATAGTGCTGAAGTGCTGAGGTTGAGAAAAACCTGGTGCAGACAATCAAGACAATTCTTGTAAAAACAAACTGGTCCTTAAAAAAAACTATGGGTTTTGATGTGCTTCTGATGGTTACATAATCTATATAAGTCTCAATGTTTTTCTGAGCTTTAAATCAGCTGAGATTTGGAGATTTGGGAGTTGCCAAATTCACTTATTTCCCTTCATAACAGTTTGGGAAATAATTGAAAGAAAATCATTCCTCATGCAGTCCCTCCCCTGACATTATTATTTTTAAGCAACATATAATGCTGCTGGCTGAAGTTTCTAACCCTTGAACATACAATTCACCTTTGTTCAGTTAGAAGAAGAATTCGGTAAAATGATCCTTGGTTCAGGAAGGGTAGAGTCACAGGACTCAAGAAAGAAAAAGTCATGTGACACAGATGTCCTTGTCGATTGGCTTCTTGTTTAGATTTCCTGTTGAAGCATCCCAGAGGCCAAGTTGTTTTGATCAGGTCATTTCTGTAGAGCATGGATACAGCTAGTAAAATGGGTTCGTTTAGGAATAATCAAACAACTGATGTTTGTTCCCATCAATTTAATATTTATGAGTGCAAATTTTGAAGACAAAGGAAAAAAAACAAAAAAATGAAAGCTGAAACCATTTCTTGGAGAATCCTGTATGACATAAAGGAGCAGAAACTTTGCCCAGTAGGTAACTCGAAGATATTACTTGGGTTTAATCAGAGGTGTGTCCCATGTGGTCAGCTCTCCTTTTTTGATAAATCAACTTGATCTATATGTGGATGATGGATCTGGCTCATCAAGATGGGAGAAGAGGAAACCAGTAGAGGATTCTAGGTCTGTTATTGCACCAATAAATATTGGATGAATGTATTAAAAGATTGTGTCTAACAAACTTTTCTGACCAGAGTATAGTGTATGCACACTACCTCAGTTAGCTTTTACTTATTCATATAAGCAACAAATATTACTGAGTAATGCATTTTGTCATTCTCTAAGCCAAGGCTGGGTGCCACTCACTGGGGAAATGTATAAGCTGGAAAAAGTTTCCTTCCCCCTACATTTCCAACACACAGGGTAAGAATAAAAGACAGCCATAAATATTCCCTTGAATAATCCTCTTTGAAGAGGGGGAAGAAATGGACTCTCACCATAGTCATAGATATGCAGCTATTCTGAAAACCCACTGGGCAAATATTGTAATGCCCTTGATTCTGAGCAGAAGGGATATTCCTTGATAGGCTCCCATTCTGGTCCTGTGAGTGAGTAGCTCTCAAGTTCATTCTCCAAGGCTTTGATTCTACCCTCGGCCGGTTGCCTATTCCATGATACTTCTTCATAACATCTGAGGGAGCAGGGAAGAAAGGGTTCTCCTTGGTGGGTAAGTTCATTTTCAGTCTAAACCTTGTCTTTAGAAAGTTGGAGCCAGTGGTGGTTTTACTTCTTAAACAGTCACAATCTTTTCTGGTCTAGCTTTATAGAACTTTTGGCAATACAGTTTTCAAAATCCTTTAAAAAATGTATTTAATACCAGTCACCACCATGTGCCAGTATATATAGACTTAAAAATATTTTGAGATTATTGAACTTCCATAGTCTGTATCCTTAGTTTCTTTATACTTTATTGAAAAAAAAATTTCCTGGAGGACATCTTAATCCAGTCAGGGGTCTTAACACAAGGTGGACAGTCTTGCCTTTGACTGGTCTGTCTCTCCAGCTGTCTTAATCTGACAGCCATTTAAAGCTTGAAGAGGCTGAATATGAGAATCAGTTGCATCTCTAAACTTTGAAAGTCCACGGATATTTCAATTCTCTCCTTCCCTTTCATGCCTTTTTATAAATAGGCCATTTCTTCCCTGAGCTCATCTCTTTCTCATGATATTTATCAACTGCAGTTAATAACAAACAACTCATGCTAGTAATATTCTGTCTGAAAATCTCCTTGCCCAAACCTACATATACTTAGGTATATTTTCTGCCTTTTGGGTTGCCACAGTTGACAGTTTTGCCAAGTACTTGGCCATAAATAATGTCCCCATAAATAATGCCACCATTTTTCTAGCCTGAAATATGTTTCTATGCTGCCTTCTACTCAGCTCCAGAATCACATGACATGTATTTTAGCTTCTGCTTTGCCAGCACACATCTTCCAGTTTTCAACTGCTCTATTTATATGCTATTGCTGCAGTGATGCTATGAACCCAGTACAGCCAAAATGTCAGTGGTTTGCAATAATATATATTGATTCCTCATTCATATATCTGCACAGCTCTACTTGAGGTTGTAGGTCAGGTTCTGGTTTACACCACATGACATCTCACTCGAAAACCTTGTCTAATGGAGCAGCTCTTACATGGATACACTGTGGTCATTGCTCAGTAAAGAGGGCAGGAGAGCTGGCAGAAACTTTGTTGCCCTTAAAGATTCTACTTGAAATTGGCATTCTGATTTTGACCTGTATTCCACTGGCCAGTGTACATCACACAGCCAAGCCCAACACCAGTGGGATAGGGGTGTATGCTCAGGGCAGGTGGGAAGGGAGAGTGGACATTACAGAACTCTAATCCTTTGTTAAGAATTTAATTTGTCAGGCATGGTATGTGTTGGGGTCTATGTGGATCCACAGGAATCAGTTTCTGTGGATTTGTAAACATTTATGTTTAAAAAGGCACAACATTTGAAAATCAACACCAGAGTTTCCTGCCTTCTGAGAATTCATATAAACATATTTCTACAATAATAAAAAAGAAAAGAATTTACCTAATTATTTTCATACACCTTAAAATACAACTTGGTGAGAAGGTATCCATTTTCTGTCAGCTGTTTTAAAAAGATGGCCCAGAGTTATTGTGTGTTCTTCAAGGTCACTTAGGCATTGTGAAACTCATAATTAAACTTAAAGTTTGGTTTGCTAGCTTAATGCTTCTTCTTAATTGAATGAGATTAATTACCTTTCAAAGAGAAGTTTTAGAAAAGACTGTTTGTTTTAAATTACACATGTCCATAAATGTAGCATATTTGCTAAGGAACAAAGAGCATAATTTGCAACAGATTTGGAGAAATAATACTTATGCTAAAACATCAAAGAAATGTTCAGGTTAATTCTGGTGCATCACCTAAGAGAAAAATAGAGTACTCAAGAATCAATTTAACATAGAAGAAAGATGACTTTGTCATTAAAAATCAATCAAAAGTAAACTTTCAAAGTTCAAAAGCGAGAACTATTAAAATGGAAATGGCTTTTATCAGTAATTTAATTTTAAAAATTTAATAAATTGATTAAAATAAATAGGATTTAATGTATGAGAGAATAACGCTGATATGTTGCCATGGAAAACCCCCCTTTGATACTATAGTGATAAAAATTTTTGAATTAAAGTTTTCAAGAGCAAGAAGAAAATGATTCAGTGTTGAAGAAAAGATATAGGAAGAAAGAAACTTATATCAACAGTAATATACTATTTACTGTTCATTAGACATCAGGAGGTTACAAGGTTATATAAGCAAAGCACTGACCGTCTTGGAAAGGATGTTTTCCTCCAGCTCTCATAAGTGTTCTTATACAGGTCAAGTCTCAAGCTTAGGACTGAACTGCACAAGAAAGGATCTGTGCCAACCCCTCAGTTTTGTTTAGTAGAACATCCAAACTAAATATGCTTGAAATTCTTGCTCTAGTTAACTATTCATGTAAGTGTAATGAGTTCTTACTGTACATTTTGATTATTTTCTTGTACATGACCCCCTTCATGTTCAGCCTGATGCATCCATCTGCCTCCAAGAGTGTGAGGAATGTTACAGTGTGTATGCAAAGAGAAAGGAAGAAACCATATTCAGCTCTGACACCTAAAATACAATTTTCAGGTTCTCAGTTAGGCAATGTCTTGCCAGTGGGTTTCAGCCCCGGGCAAGTTCGCTATGGATTCAATGCAACCAAAGAAATTGACAGCAGAATGTTCTTTGGGTTGAAAGGGTTTATTACCTGGCTTGTTCTCCTGGTGGTAGGTCGAGCACTAGTGTCTCTGCCTCAGCCCATAGCACTGGGCCGAGCTCTCTATATAGCACAATAATAGCTAAAGATGTGGAAGCGGTAGCCTAGCAACAGGCCAGTTATATCATCAGGTGATTTAAGTTCAGTGAGGATTCTGGCCATAGGAACCCCAACTTCCCCACTCTCTACCCCTCCAGGATTCTTGCCTAACAATCTACACGCTTTCCATCTTCCACAATGGTCCCTGTGCAAGAAAGCTGGAGCACTGTAACCAGATTCCACAATAGCAACAGAAGATAACAACAACTTAGAGATAATAAAAAATTAAGATACAGGTAACAAAAATTATAACAATCCTCAAGCCAGAGGAAGTTTCCAATCCACAAAGACTTTAGGGGCAATAAGACACATGTTTTAATGCCACCAACATAGGCAAATCTTGTCCATCACGTAGGATGCATGCAAGAGGGTGGTCCTGTGATAGGACTGTAGCAGGAAGGGGGTCCCTTCCAGGTCTAGTATACCATACGTTTACTCCTCTCCCCATGGGGTTTACTGAAGGGTCTATATATAGTGCTACTGGAGGTGCATGCACTGGCCATAATGATGAAACAAAACTCCCTGGTAAGATGCTCCTACCTTCTGGCCGTTCAGGATATACTACTGTGACCTTTGGCGGCCACTCTGCTGTTATTGCAGGAATACACAGGAGGCCAGCTTCCAGGCCTTGTCCCCAAGGTGCCAGGAGAGCCAGCCATCATTGGTCCATGTGTCGAAAGGTCCAAGGCCATGTCCACTCAAAGGAGTCTCCGGGATTCAGTGCAGTTGGTGCTGGCAGCAAGATGTTATTCTGATGGCCGAACCTTGGCTTCAGTGATTCTTCCTTGGTTTGCACTTGCAGTTGTATAGGGGAGGCTGCCATATGCGTTAACATGTCTAGGGGGCTCAGGGCTCCCTTTCAGGGTCTCTCATTCAAACGCAGTAGCACGGTCCATAAGCGGACTGACCATCCCCACAGACTGTTGGTATCTGATTTTAGTCCAGATTTTAACAAGCCATTGTGCCTCTCTATCATGCCTGCTGTGGGAGGATTGTGTGGCACATGAAACTTCCACCTGACTCCCAGCTGTCGCACCCATTCTTGCAGTGTATGTCCAGTAAAATGGGTGCCATGATCACTCTCAATTATGTGTGGTTGGCCATAGGCAACAAAGAGACACTCCAGGCCTCTTTTGGTCATCTGCTGTTCTGCACAACAGGTAGGGAAAGCAACCAGAAGTCCAGTAGCTGTGTCCACACAGGTCATCACATACTGATACCCTTCTGACACAGGTAGAGGCCCAATGTAGTCTATCTGCCACCTGATGAGGGCTATAGGCCTCTTAGCTATTGTCCCATGTTGCTGTGGAACTCCGTGTAAGTCCCTTTTGGAGCACATGACACACTCCTGCCAGACTCTAACTTCTTCGAAGGTCAAAGGCAAGCCCCACCGACAGGCTACAGCCCACATTGTCTTTTGCCCCGCATGCAACAAATGCTGATGTAGCCATTGGGCTACATCAGAGGCAGGCTTTCCTTCCAACCAACGTATCTGGGCCAATTATCTGCTTCATCATTTCCTGGGGATGCTAGTGGCAAATGACCTGTCACATGGTATACTGTAATTATTTCAGTCTGACCACAGGCCCATAAGTCTTACCACATTTCTTGCCACCAAAGGAGTCGGTGACCAACCAGCCAGTTGGCATGGTACCAGGTTGGTAGCCACAGGGTCAAGCCCCAATAGACAGCCCAGCTGTCAGTGCAGACAACTATAGGGGAGGGCTCCTGGCTGATCACAAGCCACACGGCCTGCAACTCTGCCCACTGGCTGCTCTTCCCCTCACCATCTTCCATCCAAATTGTCTCAGTCTTAGGATGGAAAGCTATGGCCCTCCATTTTGGGGGCTGCCCATGGCTGGAGCCATCTGTGTACCATGCATCTTTGGGTATAGGGGCTCTTCCTTCCCGATAGGGACTCTCTGCTACTAATGGTTCAAAAGCAAGTTCTTCCTGCTTTTCACTAGTACATATGTCACCGGCCCCAATAAGCATGAGAGTTCTTCACTCAAGGGGCTACTAGAGAGGGCACTATGCTGCTGTAGGTAAGCACCCCAATTGGCTAGTGTGGGCGTTTGTGCCACGCCACTCCTTGGCTTTTGGGTTCAGTCTCGTGCCCACCCAAAGATGGGATAGGTGGTTATTACCTTTATCGGGGCCATTCCAGTGATGGGTTCTGTAGCCAGCAAGGCGTGATACACAGCAGCCAGTTGTTTTTCTATCAAAGTGTATCGTACCTCTGCCCCTTTCCAGAGTTGTGACCAGAATCCAACGGGTTGGCAATTTCGTTCAAGCCGCTGCCAGAGACCCCAGCCATAACCGTCTTCAGTGACATGAACGTCAAGCTCACAGGGCCTTGATGGGTCTATCACACTCAAGGCCTGCAAGGGCTTGACTGCCCGTTTTGCTGTAGTAAAGGCAGGTGCACATGTCTCATCCCAGTCCCACCTGACGCCCTTTCGTACCAACTGGTATAAGGGCTTCAGAATTTGTGCCAAGTGCAGGGCAAACACTCTCCAGTAGCCTAGAAGACCCCAAAACTCCTGTATCAATGCTACAGTTGTGGGGGTAGGAAAGGCCTGGGATTTATTTATAACTGCTTCTGGTATAACTTTGGTCTTACCCGACCAGACGACCCCCAAGAATTTGACAGACAAACCAGGTCCCTGAACCTTGTCCCCTTTCTCCTGTGTATGTTGCAGCAGTCTAGGTGCTGCACCTACTAGATCTGAAAGAGAATTGGACATGACCATGACATCATCAATATAATGGTACAGCTGCACCGTTGTTGGTTTCTCCCATGTGGCCAAGTCCTGGGCTACAAGTCCATGACAGATGGTGGGGCTGTGGAGGTATCCCTGTGGGAGGATGGTGAAAGTCCATTGCTGTCCTTCCCATATGAAGGCAAACTGTTCCTGACTTTCCTGCTCAATGTTAAGGGAAAAGAAGGCATTAGCAAGATCTACCACATAATGATATGTTCCTAGTTCATGGCTGAGGGTATCCATCAAGCCTGCAATAGAGGGGACAGCAGCATGCATAGGGGGTATGACCTTACTCAGTTCTCTGTAATCCACAGTCATATGCCAGGAGCCATCTGGCTTTTTTACTGGCCACACTGGGGAATTGAACAGACTCTTGGTGGGCTTTATAATACCCACCTTTTCCAGCTCCTGGAGAGTTTCTCCAATGTCTTTATGCCCCCCAGGCAGTTTGTATTGTTTGGTATCAGTCACCTGCCAAGGCACAGGCAGAGCTATGGGTGGGTGCCTAGCATGTCCCCTCAGAACTGCCTTCACCACATGTACTCTCAGTCTGAACTCACCTGCAGTGGTCCACAGCCATAGACCCTGCAGAATATCAATCCCCAAAATATACTCAGGGATGGGAGCTATATACACAGTATACTCTTTTGGGAGTAGATGCCCTATTCCCAAAGGGGTTTGGGCTTTTTTCACTCTGATAGCCTTACCCCCATATCATTCAATGATAGTGGGGGTCCTGGGGAACTGCTCAGGGTTACCATGAATCAGTGAACATTCAGCCCCAGTGTCCACCAGAGCCAGGACACGTTGTATGTTCACTGGGGACCAATGGATAGCTATTTCAACATGTGGTCTCTGGTCCCCCCTGGCCCCTCAGGGCAGACACCTTGACCTTCCCCTCAGTCAAACAGTGTTCCCCAATCATCTTCCTGTGTGGGCTCAAGTGAAGTTGGCTCGTTCTCCAGCAGGAAGTCTTGCAAACACACAGGCCAGACTCGTGTCTCTGTCTCTGACCTCTGCCTCTTTGGTCTTAATGGCTGGAACTGCTGCTCTGGTTTCAGCTGTTGCCATAGCTCTAGTAAGATCCTATTTGACTTCCCATCTAATTTCCTTCCATCTGCTCCTGCCTGTATTAAATCCACCCACATCTGAGTCTTCATAACCTTCATGGGGCCCTATAAATTCTTCTTGTGAGTAACAAGTCTTATTTCTTTTCAAATTCTCATTGTTTCAGCCTCTCCTAAGTCTGCTACGTACATGTCACCTCGTTTATGGGATGCCCTAAGTGAGGGGCAAGAATGACCACTAGAGACCCAAAGATGGATGTGGGAGCCTTTTGAAGCACAATATTTCTCATCCCAGTAGTGAAAATCTCTTCATCTGGGCCATAATTCTCTGGACTAAAGATGGCATTTCTCATGCCTAGCTCTTGTAACACCTGTTGGAGCTCAGCATACATCTGCCATCTAACAGGAGAGGATGGTAGATCACCTGGATCGGGCCACACAGCATGAGGTGCAGCCATGAGCCAATCAAGGAGGGAGTGACTCCCTGGGGTCTGATGTGCTTTTTGTAATTGCTGCCTCAAGGCAGGCTGCACTATGAGGGAAGACAGCTTTCCCATCTCTGACCCTGACAGAACAATTCCATCCACCCCTAAGTCCCACAGACGCAGGAGCCAAGCTGATATTGACTCCGAGGGCTTCTGCCTAAACCCGGAGCCCAAATCCACCAGCTCAGCCTGAGTATAGGGGCAGACCATAGAGGGCTCCACGACCTGGGGAGGGGGCTGCTCCTCTCCTTGGGGAACCTTCAGCTGCTGGGTCTTTATTTTCTTTACCACCACTAGGTGTGCTTTCAATAGAGGAGGTGCCAGTGCCTCCTGCATCACCCCTTCATCTTTCTCCAGCTCCTCCATTACTGGGGCTGATGGCACCTTTCTTTCCCCTCCCCCGAGTGCCTCCTCTGCTACAACCTTTACCTTTTCTAGTGTACCTCGCAGCAATGCTACCTCAGTCTTCAGAAGGTCTCTTACCTTCAGCTCAATGCTTCGCAGCTGACGTTCTCGTGCCACCTCCACCTGTGCTTCCCTCAGGAGTTGTCCTTTTTCCTTGATGGCCTCTTCCTCCTTCAGAACACCTGGCAGCACTGCCATCTCGTCTCCAACGGCCCCTTGCTGCCGGTGCTCTTGTATAAGTGCCCTGTCTTTCTTCAGGGAATCCACGAAAGTGTGCAGCTCGGGTTCTCGTGCTGCCTCCTCTCGCATCAAAGCCATCTCCTTCCTCAGGGAATCCACAGAAGTTTGCAGCTTGCGTTCTCATGCCACCATTTCTTGGGTCTCTTCTGTAGACTTTTTTAATACTTTGAGAAGCAACCAACCCACAGTCCCTGCTGCCTCACGGGCCCTCTGCTTCTCAAAGGATCTGCTTACTATCCCAAGGGCCACCCCTACTGCCTCAGGTGTCACCTCCACTTGCCTCCAGTCCTGGGGTGGGGCCAAGTCCTCTAGAAGGCAAGCCACCCCAGACCACGTACCAACTGGGGGCAATCCACTGTCTTCCCATTCACAGGGGCAAAGGGCTGAAGCACCCCTCCCATAAGGACAGCCTGTCCTTTTCCTTGGTCAACAATGAACCCTGCCGACTTTTACCAATTGTCTTGCCAATGGGTTTCAGCCCCAGGGAATTTCTCTATGGATTCATTGTGGCCAAAAGATTGACAACAGAACGTTCTTTGGGGTGAAAGCATTTATTATCCGGCTTGTTCTCCCGGTGGTAAGTCGAGCACTAGCGTTTCTGCTTCCACCCAAAGCACTGGGCTGAGCTCTCCATATAGCACAATAATAGCTTATTGCCTAAAGGTATGGAAGTGGTAGCCTAGCAACAGGCCAGTTACATCATCAGATGATTTAAGTTCAGTGAGGATCCTGGCCATAGGAACCCCAACTTCCCCACAGTGACCAAAGAAATTGACAGCAAAACGTTCTTGGGCTGAAAGGGTTATACCCAACTTTATTTCCAGGCAGCAGGTCAGTCACTAAAATCCCATTCACTCAGAGTGAGTCTGCATGCAGCAAGCCGGTCTCTGCCTCTTGGACCCTCTGTCTGCACAGCCGTCCTCTGGGTCTCTCTGCCTGCACAGCCATCCCACACAGCCATCCTCTGGGCCTCTGCACAGTCGTCCTTCACAGCCATCCTCTGGGCCTCTCTGCACAGTCGTCCTTCACAGCCATCCTCTGGGCCTCTCTGCACAGTCGTCCTGCACAGCCGTCCTCTGGGCCTCTCTGCACAGTCGTCCTGCACAGCCGTCCTCTGGGCCTCTCTGCACAGTCGTCCTGCACAGCCGTCCTCTGGGCCTCTCTGCACAGTCGTCCTGCACAGCCGTCCTCTGGGCCTCTCTGCACAGTCGTCCTGCACAGCCGTCCTCTGGGCCTCTCTGCACAGTCGTCCTGCACAGCCGTCCTCTGGGCCTCTCTGCCTGCACAGCCATCCCACACAGCCATCCTCTGGGCCTCTGCACAGCCGTCCTGCACAGCCGTCCTCTGGGCCTCTGTCCTCGGCGCTGCCACCACTCCAGCCTCTGCTCTGCTCTCCTACAGCCTTGTAGCCGTGCCACTGTGTCATGCCCAGAGCACTGGGTGGAGCTCTTTATATAGAGTCAACAGCCATATATTGCCCATAGGTGTGCAGTGAGCTAGTCAGCCAGGGCCAGGTGAGAATCCTGGCCACAGGAACTCTCATTTTATCCACAGGCAATAAGCTTGCAGCTAGTTTTACCTGGAGGGAAAAGTATTTATTCTAAATTTCTTTGTTTACTTCTATAACATTATCTGGCCCGGCTTTCTTTATCTTAGAACTTTCATACTTAAATGGAGAGAAACTAACAACAGCCTAGGCCTGCTGTCCCACCTGGGAAACATCTGCAGCTAGAATGACCAGAACTCCAAGAAATAGTTATCAGCACCCCACCCAGTCATTGTCTCTCTCCATCTCTCTTCTTTTCATCTTTTGGCATGTCTCTCTCTATCTCTCATTCTTTTCATTCTCTTTTTGCAGAATAGTTCCTTCTGCAGGGTTGGAAGCCTAACCACCCTAACCATGGGTTGCCTCACAGCTGGGATCCTACTACTGTGATTTCAGAGGAAGGATAGTGATTGGCTGACAGATAAACTGCATTTTCAAAACGAATCGCAGCAGATCATGCAGCTGCATTCTTCCAGAGCCATGTGGAAATGCGGAACTGCAAGGTAACAAGAGAAGGGAAGAGGGCTAGGCAGGAAATACCAGAGCCATGCAATAGTAACTGAAGTAGTAATGTATTTTTCCAACTCAACGGTTGGTGGGAGTGGGGTTAATGCAGAATGAGAAAAGACCTGGAATAGGTCAGCTCAGGCACCTTTTAGAGGAGACTTGCTGTCAAAGGGAGTACAGAAATGGAATGATGGAATAAAGAGGCATATTTTTGTTTACTTGAGGCAATGATTCAGTAGAAAAAACTTGATGTAGAAGAGAGACTCTTTGGGGTCTTGGACTCTGATAGGTAGAAGGGCAGATAGGTTCATGGAGAGGGATTGTCTTTAGGTGTTTGGAGAGGAGTGTGAATCATCTTTGTACTCAGTATAAATGGGTAGCTACTGAATGGTGGGCATATATAAAACTTCTATGACTGCTTCTATTTTCATTGCAAAGGAAAGTAAGATTGCCAGCCAACAGTTAGGATAAGAAATCATTCTTAAGAAAAGCAATGAGGAAAATGAACAGGGTAGGGAAGTTTGTGGTCAGGGATATAAAGTGGTACCAGTTGTGAATTTTCTCCAGCTATGGTCAGTGCATGGAATTAGTGGAGTTTCAGAATGGTCCACAGCACACTAACAAAGTAGAGGAGTGTATTAATTTTCTGTGGCCACTGTAACAAATCACCACAAACTGGGTGGCTCAAAACAATATAAATATTTTCTCACAGTTCTAGAAGTCAGAAGTCTGCAATCAAAATGTCAGCAGAGCTGATCTTGCTGCAAAAGCAGTAAAGGAGAATCTGTTGTTTGCCTCATTAAGTTTCTGGCTGCTGTTGGCATTTCTTGACTTATGGCTGCAATCTTCCAATCTCTGCCCCTGTGGTCACGTTCCTCCTTCCCTTCTCTCTGGCTTGTGACCATGTCACTCAAATCTCTGCCTTCACATCGCCTTCTCTGTGTGTCTGTCTTCTGAGTGTCATTTCTAAGGACACTGTTTTAGATTTAGGGCCTACCTGGATAATATAGGCTGATCTCCTTATCTCAAGATGTTTAACATAATTACATCTGAAAAGACCCATTTTTAAAATTAGGTAACATTCACAGGCTCTTGGAATTAGGACATGGACATATCATTTGGGGGGCCTCCGGTAAGCTACTGTGAGAACAAGGAGCAGAGCCTGGCTACAGTCGAGCCCATGATTGCATAAACTATGAGAAGAGGAAAAAGAAGATTTCAAGGGGAAGGACTTACATGAAAAGAGGTGTTGGGATCAAAGGGCTGGGCATTGAGGTGATGTTGAAGGACTGTTGGAATCACAGTGCTACAAAATTTCATATCAAATTGAGACATGTTCATTAAAGAAAGATAAGGAAGTACTGAATATAGCATAAAATAAGGAAAAATATTCCCTAAAAATGTAATTTATCTTCCTGTCCTATTTTGTTCCAGCTGTCATAGAAACTCTATTTTCCCTGATCGTTACTGCAACTATACGTCTTAGCAAGTGTGGCCAGAGAGACTAAGAGGTCTAGTCTTTAGGAGCCTGGAGACATAAGTTAGATGGGATCTGCCTTTAAAAATACAACTGAAGGTAACACTCACTTGTTTCTCCATAGCGTCTCCCAGGGAGCGCGGTCTTAGGCAGGTGACGCTCCTTGTCTGGGGCACGCCTCAGGAGAGTGTTTTCCTGATTTCTATTTTTTCCCCATGAGATCTGGACAGAAAACTCCACTGAATTCTCTCTGTGGTCTTTAATAAGTGCATGAAGAATTTTTCTTTAGCATCACAACTCTTTTCTCTCTCCCTTCTCCCTCAATTCTGTTTTCTCTAGGAGGCTGAGGTCAGCTGAACTTAATCAAGTTTCTAAGAAAGAGCTTCCATCTTTGGTTCTTCTAATGCTGTATATGAAATGAGTTTAAAATTCATTTTTTCTTCCCAAGTCTCAGTTTAATTGATCCACGCCTGCATTTCTTCAGCAAAGAAGCAGTTACTGAGCTCTCATTAAGTGCTAGCTTTGGGAATACGAATGCCAAAAACGCAGGACTTCTGCTTTCAGCTCACTGTACTGCAGGGGTCAGCAAATTCTGACCCAGGAGCCAAGTCCAGCCACAGCCTGTTTTTTGAACAGCCCTCAAGATGAGAAAGTATTTCATTTTCTTCAGGGGTTATAAAAAAAATAGAGTATGTGACAGAGACCATATATGATTTGCAAACACACGAAGTAATT
The DNA here is from genome assembly GCA_032199065.1 of Smutsia gigantea. Taxonomy (NCBI): domain Eukaryota; kingdom Metazoa; phylum Chordata; class Mammalia; order Pholidota; family Manidae; genus Smutsia; species Smutsia gigantea. The sequence goes on along the minus strand of JAVSCE010005858.1, from coordinate 81,684 downwards.
ACTATCTGGTCTTTTACAGAAAGTTTGCTGACCCCTAGTCTACTGGGGAAATTGGTGGGGGAAATAATACCAACTTCACAAATTGTTGGAATTTGTTGTGGACTACTATGCTATTTTTGCCTGGCCAAGAACAGATCTTACTTCTTCTAATAAGAGATTATCTTTTGCCAGTAAACCTCACCCTTATCTCAGACTCTGAGGTATCAGTGTGCCTGACTCCATCAAGCTTAAATTAGGGCTTGGAGTTTAGACCTGGTTAATTCTGCTTTTCAGTATCTCTGGTCACAGAAAATCATTCAGTTGCCCCGAGTAGGTCCAATGTGATCCAATCATGGGACTTTTGCTGAAATTTTTGGAAAGAAAACCTATTTCTCCTGGAATCATAAGATGATTGATAATGAAAAAACTGTACTATTCAGGGGCACTGTTTCTAAGGGGGACTAAATGTCAGGCAGGCCAACCCTGAGCAATGTAGAGATAATGATGAAGACGAATGCGAGTGCTGAAGATACTGTTTAAACCCCGAATCCTTTTACACCTGAAGCTAATTCTTGGTGTTGGATGTAATTTTTTTGTTTTATTTTGTGAGGTAATAAAATTATTTTTTTATTTAAACTGTTTTAAACTAAGTTTCTGTTGCTATACCATAAAGTATTTCTACTAATATCAAATAAGATAACAAATGTTAAATAGTTTTATGTAATAAGTACTTAAGCTATCGTCTTCTTCCTTAAAATTGATACTTAGTATGCTATAAGAAATATAAAATATTTACATTTAAAAGGTGCACTGAAGGTCATCTAACACAACTTGCTTGTCTTGCCGAATTGGGGACTGTAGGGCCCCAGCAAATAAAAAAGAAATTGAAAAATTAACTTGAAAATCACGGTACTGTATGCTAAATCCTAATTGAGATGTATTAAGTGTTATGATGGTAATGAGGAGCAACTAATACTACCTCCATGTCAGTCACAGAAGGTTTCCTGAAAGCGATAATGACTTAGCCAGGCAGGTTTGAAGGAAGGTGTCTTTGCTCAGTTAAAGGGGTGAAGTCAGTTGGTCAGTCTTAAAGAAGGGAAACTATTCCCCACAGAAAGCTACTTTCTCTAAAGGTCTCAATATGCATAGGAACATACTACTTTCTGAGAACTACAGAGAGTTCAGTGCAGGGGAAAATTTCATAGTGAAGCATGAGTAAAAAGGATGAGATGATGGAAGGAACCCCGAGTCTATCAGGATAGCCCTTGTATGCTGTAGTGAAGAATGTAGACTATGAGAAGGTTCTAAAAAGAGGACAGTGTATGGGTAAGGGAAGCAAAAGCAAAAATGAACAAACGGGACTACATCAAAAAAAAGCTTCTGTACAGCAAAGGACACCATAAGTAGTACAAAAAAGCATCCTACAGTATGGGAGAAAATATTTGTAAATGACATATCCAATAAGGGGTTAACATCCAAAATATATAAAGAACTCAAATGCCTTAACACCCAAAAAGCAAATAACCCAATTAAAAAACAGACACTTCTCCAAAGAAGAAATTCAAATGGCCAACAGGCACATGAAAGATGCTCCACATCACTAATCATAATGGAAATGTGAACTAAAACCACAATGAGATATCACCTCATACCATTTAGGATGGCCAACCTCCAAAAGACAAGGAATGACAAATGCTGTCAAGGATGCAGAGAAAGGGGAACCCTCCTACACTGTTGGTAGGAATGTAAATTAGTTCAACCATTGTGGAAAGCGATATGATGTTCCTCAAAAAACTCAAAATAGAAATACCATTTGACCCAGGAATCCCACTCCTAGGAATTTACCAAAACAACACAAGATCATAGATTCAAAAAGACATATGCATCCTTATGTTTATTGCAACACTATTTACAATAGCCAAGATACGGAAGCAACCTAAGTGTCCATCAGTAGATGAATGGATAAAGAAGAGGTGGTACATACACACAATGGAATATTATTTAGCCACGAAAAGAAAACAAATCCTACCATTTGCAACAACATGGATGGAGCGAGGGGTTATTATGCTCAGTGAAATAAGCCAGGCAGAGAAACACAAGTACTAAATGATTTCCCTCATTTGCGGACTACAACAACAAAGCAAAACTGAAGGAATGAAACAGCACCAGACTCACAGACTCCAAGAGGGGACTAGTGGTTACCAAAGGGAAAGGGGGTAGGGCAGGTGGGTCGGGAAGGAGGGGAAAGGGGATTAAGGGGTATTATGATTAACATACATAATGTAGGTAGGTCATGGAGAAGGCAGTGTAGCACAGAGAAGACAGGTAGTGACTCTATAGCATCTTACTATGCTGATAGACAGTGACTGCAATGGGGTATGTGGGGGGGGATTTGTTAACATGGGTGAATGTAGTAACCACAATGTTGCTCATGTGAAACCTTCATAAGATTGTATATCAATGATACCTTAATAAAAAAATTAAATTAAAAAAGAAAGACAGAACAGTGTAGCAGTTCAGCTGCTATTAATCCAGGAGAACATTGGGAAGGTCTAAGGTATGACTGATCTGGGGATAGGAGGATGGAGAAGGGAGGGAGTCCATATGGATAGAGGAGTTGAGAGGTATTTAGGCAATAAACAGTCAACTTGTGTGCCTACTTCCATGTGAGAAGTGAGATAGATGAAGAATTGCTGAATGGCTTTAGGTTTTGGACTGTTGGCTGGCTGCTGGTTCTATCCTCTGATAATAGAGAATAAGGAAGAGAAACCTGGCTGTTTTTTATTCATTTCATTCAGTTGTGAGGTGTGGGAGAAACATGATGAGTTTTACTTGCGACATTTTGAGTTTGAGTTGCTCATGGTCATTAAGTAGTGTGGGTCTGGAGCACCGAAGAGTGATAGAGGTTGGAGATGCAGAGTTTTCAATAATCAGCATGAAGATGGGAGTTGAAAGCATGCGATGGAATGAGATTTTGTAAGGCAACAGAGTTGTTTCTTTTGATTTATCGCAGCTCTTTCTCTTTATAAAATTGAGTATGAGGAGCTAAATACTTATTTTAAATATAGAATATACCAGTGCATTTTGAACAAGTCGTCAGTATAGTTATCTCTATATAGCTCAATACTCCTGGGAATTCTAAAATTTCTATAAAGAGCTATAGATATTATAACAATTGTTCAGAAGGATTTTGAGTCCTGTAAACTCCACAGTGTTGTTCCCTATTGGAGAATGAGGAAATAACATGGTATTATAGATGGTGTCCCCTACAGGGAATCAGTAGAAACTCATTCTAGTCCTGCTTCTGATTGTGCTACTCTGAGAAAGTCATTTAACAGCAATGGAACCCTCTTCCCACCTACAACAGAACAAAGTTAATGCAAACGTTCTGTTGGTATCATCTCTGCTCAAACATTCTAAAAGTCTAAGTATTTATGGATCCGTGATTAATTTCATCCCAGTGACACTCTTGACATGAAGAGATGTGGTAAGAGGATTTGATGAGCTCAGACTTTGTGCTTTAAAAGCAAACTAGAAATATGTAGACATGGCCAACAATTTTAGCCCCCAAAATTTGTGGTTCTCATTTTAATGCCTACTATTGAATTTCCCTTCCTGATATTCTCAGCTGGAGGAGCCAGGGTGGGTATGGCCAGAGTAACCAGATCTCCCATTTACTCCATAGTCCCCGTTGCCAATGGCTCAGGGGTTTTAGGACTATATGTTTAGTGAGATTGCCTTGACACTTAGTGTTACACAAGTTCATTGATGCCATCGTTATAAATTATTCAGAATATCGAAAGCAGCACATCTTTTTCAGGCAAAAATTTCAATTTAGCCAAAACATTAAACATTCAACTATTAGAAAATTTCCAATAACTAGATAATTGTGTATACAGAGTATATTAATTTAAACCAAAGTAATTCAATTACAAAATGTACTTTAATCCTGAAAAACTGACAACATCATAGATATAAATTGTTTAAGGGAATGAACATATTATGAAAAAAAGAATGATTGACTTCTCAGAAGTCACAGAGCCTGAAAAACTATAAAACATAGATAAAATGTCGTTCACTTTTGAAAGTAGACAAGCAGATTCAATTTGAATATTTTACATAATATGTCTACTCCTCTCCGTAGTAAAGTAAAATACCCATTTAAGAAAAACATGGCTGTAAACTGTCAAAAGTCAGCTGAGCATGACTTATAGGTATCCTATATAAATTATAAAGCACCTATTTCTTTCCAGGTCTTGACAGAACTACAGCATTAGTGAAAAAAGGCCACGTAGTGGATGTAATATGTATTGATTTTAGTGAGGCATTTGATGTAGTGTTTAATGAAATCCTATTCCCAGAATAATTTAATTTGGCTTGGCTATGAGAGCAATCACATGTGTTGAAAACTGGCTGAAGGAGGAGGAACAAAAGGTGGTGTGAAATGCCTGACTGCCAGCACAGTGAGCTACACAGTTTCAGAAGGTTGAGTAGTAAGTCCCAGAAGGGAATAAAAGAGAATGAGGAGACAAATTTTGGAAACCTTTCAAGGATGAAGTGAATGTTTGGTCCATTAGTGTATTTGTTGGTCTTACTGGAATGAATAAAAATATACAATGCTTTCATTTGATTTTTTTTTCCTGTTAACATGTATAATAGCCTTTTGCCTGTGTTGTAAATCGGGCTGGAATGATCGCTAGCATAAAGAAAGGGGTCCTTTTGTTCACATTTCTGAGGCATTACGACGTTGTGTCTACCTTTTGGCATTTATAATAATGTGGCTTGTACTATCATTGTCTTATCTCTGTATTTTTTCTTTATTCATGACAGGTACTTATTAATTATTCCTTGAATGTATCACAACTATTTTCTGCCCTCATTCATAACTTTTCTTGACATGAACTTAGAAATAACCTCAAGAAAAAAAAATACTGAATTTTCTTAAAATTTTGAGCATGTTTGTAAGTGGAGAAACGTGGGAGAAGGAATAAGGAATCTGTTTTAATTTATTACATGAACATGCTGTATAAAACAATTTAAAAATATGCAAAGGTGATTCTTTAAAATTATCCTTTAACTCAAATATGTATTACTACTATTCTTTTTATTCTTCTTTTGATATCATATAAGAAAAATTGCTTAAAATAACTTCAACAACACATGTCCTAGTAATATTCATAAGACTGAAATATAATTATTAATGGAATGAAGTTGTTAACATTTATATACAATAAGAGAAATTACCACTGAAGGCTACATGAAGTATGTTTGAAATTAATGGCGAATTATTCATGGTGTTAACTTATTGCATGAAGTTACTAAAATTTTACACAGAAGATTCATAGCTCTTTTCAATCTACAAATTTTATTCAGATATATCAGTATTCTTTCCATTTTATGAAGAAAATTTGGGCATGGTCAGAATAAGTGAGCTCAGAAGGTATTGAAAGGAGAGTAAAATAAGGTCTGAAATTCATGTGTGATAGTCCATTATTTTCCAATTTTCAGGAAAGCAATCTTTCAAAATCAGTAGGTGTGTTCCCATCAATAGCCACTTCTTTAATTAAAATGTAGTCTATTTTTAAATATTTGAATTCTCCCTCTTTGTCATGGTAGTTCAATATAAATTGCTATAAAGTTATTATAATACTTGCTTTTGATTAATAAAATAGCTATTTCTTTTTGTTTATTTTGGTCCTCTGAAGGGATCCTTAGTTTGGTAAATTTACACAGTTTTATTCCTAGCAAAATTCCAGGTGATCCTCAAGGTAATAGGAACTATTCTTATAAGCCATAAAGGAAAATGCTGTTGTCTTAGAAACAGACTTTTCTCTGTTGTCTTCCTATATTGGCACATACATAGGCTGCCAGTAATAAACAGTGTTAGCATGGGGTTGGGAGAGCGCTCCTATAGGCCATGAGAACATTCCATTCTTTTAACTTATCCTGTTTTGTATCTCAGAGTATAATTCAAAAAAAATTGTGAGTTAAAATGTGAAACCATTAAATTTCTTTTAACCTTTCATCAACTGTGTATCCCCCTTCATGAGATGCTGTATCAGAGACTGTAGGTCCCAAAGGACACACCTAAGATTGCTGAACAATTCAATGATATTAGGATAGCATGATAGAAATGCTTATCAGCTCATGAGGCTCTAGCAGCATTTAATGAAAATTACTAAAGATGTTAAAACCATTTAGAACATGACTGCTGAATGTACTAAACATATTTAAACTATGATATGTTTAAAAAGTCAAGAAAACACAGGAGTTCAGAGGTCACAGGATAAAAAATTCCTTTTTTGATAGAATTTTCCAAATGAAATTGAGACAGAGACCATGGGCTACACAGAATAGGGTGAGGACCTCTGGAAAAAGCAAGGCAGAATATTTGCAGTCAGAGCAATGTAACTACATGCAAGGAAACCCCCTACCAAAACTCTGTGTTAAACATTAAGCTCTAGGGTCATTCTTCAGTAATATCAGTTAATGTTCCCCAGATAAAGAAGAGTACCCCATGTTTTTATTATGCTAATCATTTGTAAGATTCACTTTAGCATGCTAAAAGGCCCAGGCCTATGTGCTGTCTTTCCTCTTTCAGATCTGATGGGGTGATCTTACAAGCTGGGCAACTAATTTAGCATGCAGACCCAGCTGTAAACAACATATTAAAAGGCAAGAAAGATTCTACCTTAAAGATAAGATTGCATTTTAACACCCAGGAAGTTTAAGAAGTAAGATTTTTAACTTACTCTTTAGCAAACAGACAATACCTCAGCCCACCTTGGGGGCTGGGCAGGCTGCCTTTTGATATGCTCCTAGACCAGGACGCAGGTGTCCCAGAGAGAAGTCAGGTGGGAAATTCCTTGTGTTAAGTTAATTCTGGGTGTTCAGATACCACTTAGCAGGTCCACACCCCTAAGCCTTTTTTTTCATGTTCTTGAAAAATCCTCATCTGCCTATAAAACCCCATAGACAACGCACCACACCCGGCTCTCTTGTCCCCTCCTGGCATGAGCGGGAGCTCTGTCCTTTCACTTTATTTCCAAATAAAAGCCTGTACCTTGCTCTCCTACCTTGGGTGTTTGCCAAGGTCATTCTTCGGCTTCGTGAACAAGAACCCCGGCATCAAAATAATCTAAGCAATGGAAGATACTCATTTCAGCACATGCCTAGTGTATATTACCATCTCTCACTTGCTAGATGCCATTCTAGGCTCTGGTAATAAGATGCGAAAAAGAAAAAAACTGCCTCTGCCCTCATGAGACTTACACTCCCGTGGGAAGAGACAGGCAGTAACTCAATAAACAAGTAAAATAAATGATGTGCCATCTAGTGTTGTGATTCAGAGATGATAAAACAGCAAGAAATAACCTAAAGCCAGAGAAGAAAATAGGGAGAAAGAGAGAGTGTGTGTGTTGAGGGGCATAGGAAGAAAGGTTAGGTAGTGGGGGACTGCCAGTTTAGATGGAATGGTCAAGAAATGTCTCCCTGATAAGGGAAAATGTAAGGAGAGAACTGAAGATGATGAGAAATGAGTCTTTCTTGAGAATACTGTTTTTATATATAGCAACGTACCTCTCATCATTCTTAAAGCATTCAGAATAGACAGACAACTCAGATTTCACTTCATTCCGCCTATTATTTTTTCCCCAATCATTGTATTTCTACTGCCATATACTGAGTAGAATTAAAATGCACAGCATTTCAGGGTATGAACATAGAATTGATTAAATACATGGAAAGATAAGACATTACAGAGTCAACAGCGTGTTACCTGATGCACAGACACGCAGTGAAATGTAAAAATGCTGAATTCCATTTTGTAACACAGAGAGGTGTATATAGATGATGCTTTGTGGTTCTTTCATAAGTTTCATAATACTCTCAGATTCTACTAGGAAATGTTCTCGTACTATTGTTGAATTTCTTGTTTTCAGTAAAAACACAGGAGGAAATTAGCAAACCAAAAAAAAAACCCAAACAAACACAAGGATACTCTTGAGTCCTACTCTTGCCTTTAATCATTTCCATGGGTACTGGTCTCACTGACCCACACATTAATCATTCCTTTGAGAAAAGAGATGAGCAATACTATTGCCCCTGTTTTGTAAATAACAAAGAGGATGATAGGAAGGTTAAAAGATCTGCCTCAGGCAATTCTAACTATAAGGCTCTGGAAAGCCCTTAGAAGAAGCTATTTGTCTTAAGTGACAGTTCTGAGTTTTAACCACTAGGGTCCAGAGTGAACTAAATCTGAAACAGTATATTGGAATAGAAAGATAACAGGCCTGGGAATCATGAACTCTCATTTCTATTTGCATTTATACCACTAACTCTGTGCTTTTTACAATTATTTTTTTTAAGTTGGAAGACGATTAGATACTATCATTTATCCAAAATCATTTATTGAGAGTCTTTTCTATACCAGGCATGGTATGAGTTGTTGGTAAAGTTATGTTCCACATCCTGAAAGAGCTCATATACTAGTTGAGTAAATTCACAAACAAAAAAATGAGAGAGTAGTGTGCTCAGCACAATATAAGAGGCAAGTATAGTGTGATATAGAAGGGGGAAGAGGGGCACACAACTGAAACAGAAGCCAGGAGGCAGATGTGGCATCTCAGATACTTGACTGCAAAGTAACAGGCTGAAGTAAGCTGCAGTGAGGCTCGATTGATGCAGGAAAGTACCGCAGGCAGGGGGAGCCAGAGTGCCGAGGCCCAAAGGCAAGAACTAACATATTTCAGTGTGTGTGGACGAGAGAGGATCAAGCCAACAAAGATGTCAAAAGCTTGATTTTCAAAGATGGGTCAAGAAGTGTTTATTGACCACACAAAGGGATTTTGCCTTGAATGCAGAGGGATGTCTTGGGATTCAGTTTTGCATGGAAAGGGATCTATTGTGTTGAAATTTACAAGGTCATACTAGAGGCAGAATAAGGGATTTGAAACAGAAGAGTTAAGAGGTTATAACAAGACTCCAAGAGAAAACTATGAGGAACTCAACTAGAATAGATTGGAAAAAGCTGATTCGAGATAGTACTTACAAAGCAAAATCTATAGGATTAGATACACAAGTGTAAGTGAAGGAGGACAGATTGGATAAGTAGGATAATTTTGAGTAGTAATGTAAAAAAGGCAAAATTCTTAGAAATATCTGGTATTAGAAGAGATATTCTGGAGCCTTCTATAGTCTTTTCAGCTGTGTGTCATTGGGCAAAGGCATGGGTTAGGAACCATTTGTCCAAAATACACTAATTTTTATTTAAAGGTCAGGGACTCTGGAATTAGTGCACCCCAAGCTCCAAAGTTATCACAGACTCAAATTCCATCCATCCTCTACAATCATCCTAAAGACTGTTTTCTTCCAGAGATAGAAGATGGTTGTGACAGTTTCCAGAAAACACGTGTTGAAAGAGCCATGTTCAAAGGCACTAAGGAAGTCTCTATTCTCAGTATCACAGGAATCCAGAGTCATCCTATTTCTCAGCACACCTCCCAAGATATTGGGAAGACCTGGGTCACATGCAAACCACTAATAAGATGAAATGATGATGATTAGTTTCAGCAAATTGGGATTTAGTGTTGGGTAGAGGCTCAGCCTCTCCTGAGTCCAGTGTGATGAGAAGGTGGAGAAAAAGTCAGGTTCTGCCTGTAAATGAGGAAATTAAAATTATGACACAGCCTGTACCTAATATGGCTTAAGAATACCTATCTTGAATGTGTGTTGGAAATAGGGGAAGTGAACCTTATTTGTCAAAATAATGAGTTAGGGAAAGATTGTATATGTGTGCTCATGGCGGTGAGAAGGGGAGACAGGAGGAAATGAGAAAGAAGATGAAAGACTAAAACATTTTAGAGATTAACGCAATCAAACATACCTATAGTTTATTCATTTTCCTCCCCCACTGGACTTTTGTTTTAAAGTGTGTCATTACTATTCTCTAGGATAATTGCTTTTAAAATACTTTAATTTTTCTCCTTTGTAATTTTCTTCATCATTTCCCTAGAGCAGAAGCAGTGTTTCTGGTTTTTATTCTAAACAGCATGAAGAGATCTCTAAGTGTGAAGCATATCCAAGGGAAAAATAACCTTCTTAGATATAGATGTTATTGCCATTAAATTACTACCTTAAGTAGATGTACATATAGGAGATACAGTTAATTTCACATGAAGATGGGAAGGACCACTAAGGTAATGGACTTTATTGAAAGTGCTTTTAATCCCATTATGCACGTTTCAGAAGCTTTCTAAGCAGGGAAGACCACTGAGTTGATAAAAGAAGCATTTAGTTTGCAAATGCCTTTGTGCTTCCCAGCTCACTGGTATATTTACTTTAGAAATGAATGTTACCTGGTAGTTACAGAGATCTCTAACTGAACCGTCTCAGAAATAAAGTATGTGTGTGTGTATTGTTGGGGGGTGATCGGGGTCAGGACATCACTAAGGAATATATTGAGCAACTTCTCATGGATATGTGGATTGCATAATTTAAAACTATCCTGGAGCATCCATAAATTATGCATAGGTTTTATTTTCTTATTTTACATTTTTGTGGGGGAGAAAGATACATCTGCAATTTCTACACCTTTGGCATTACCTAAATCTCTGTTGAATGCTGAACATCCAGAAGGAGCCATACCGTCTGCTGTGTAGACTGTTTTCCTAAGATCTCCGTAGTACTCGTTCTTCCTCAAACCCTGTTGTCTTTTGAAAAGGAACCAATGTCCCATTGTGTATAGGATAATTCCATTAGATATCACATTCACTTGTGTTAAAACAATGGCAGAGACCCACTCATGAGTGATTTAGAAATTAACGTTTGGTTTGTTTTGCAGTATTTATGCATTATGTATGGTCATTTAAAACCATACGAAGATAGGATTCAATTAAAATATTACAGTGCATGAGTTAGATGGATCCTGAATTTTCCCTCTTTGTCAATGTTTTGGGATGAGTGGCACCTTCTGTGGCTGTACAAACTATGTTAGGACATGAGCTGTGTTTTATTTCAAAGCTGATCTCCTTTCCACTTATATTCACACTCCAAACTTGTCCTGAACTATGATCAGTATATAGCTAAACAACAGATGGTAAAAAAATATAACAGAAAGAAACAAATCACATTCTGAGAATCTGGGGGAAAAATTCAATATAATGATTTTATTTGCTTGGGTCACTTTGTTTTATAAATCAATTGGGAACACGATAATTAGTTACCAGCATAGTGCAATTTTTTTAGTCGTTTACTGTTTAAATAACTGGTGGCATTAAAACATTACTTTCAGGTCGCTTTTAATTACTACGCTTGAAGACATGGGGTATATATTTTAATTGTCTCCTTTTAAACTGCAGCCAAAGTTTAACAAGTGGATATTTCCCAGACCTATAGACATGTTTACGTTTTCCGATGGGCCGCTTTTGCTGTACCGCTAGGTGGCAGAAGAGCTTTACAGTTTTTGGCTCTGGGCTTGGGAGGCTGCACTCTGTATCCCCAGCTCATTCCCGCAGCAGCGGAGGCTAATTTAAATGTACAAACAAGCAGAAGGAATATGTGACACACACCACCATTACTAAAGCACAAAGCAGCGAGTCCAAGCCAGGTTCTTGGCTTACCGATGGTCTGGTGAAGGCAAGGCTATGCTGATGGGCTGAAGTAGAGGAAAGGTATCCTGAGAAATCTGGTTGTGTGATTTTGTACCATTGTCCAGACTAGTGAGTCAAAGGGAGACAGTTGGCAAACTCATAAGCCCACTGTTGCTGGGAAGACCACTGCTTCCGCCTGACCCCGCGTGGGTGCTATCCCTTGACCCCTGTTGGAAGCGGAGCCATGAGGCAACATAATGTGGAGGAGTGGCTAAAAATGTAAAAACTAAATCGTATAGATTGAAAGCATACAGCTTGGAGGCTTCTTAACAGCAAGAGGTTACTTATAGAGTTGAGTAGGAGTAGAATCTGATGGCCAATCATTTTATTTGTGTATATAAAAGTTTGTAAAGTTGATATCCAGGATATTACCCAGGAAATATGTGAATTTTTGCAACCTATGGAGTATTTGCAGTAAATTCAGGGAGATGCTGGGCTGCATGAAAAAGGACTTGCATACTTGTATTTGTAGACTATACATGGGGTTTGGAAGGGATGGGGATTTTTTTTTTGAATGAGAACCATTGTATTCCGAATAAATGAAGCTTTTCCACTTAGCAAAATATAAGAGGTGGTGAAAAGAAAGGGAAGGGCATGTGCTCCTATAGGCAGGGGAGAGCCACAGCAGCTGCATTATTCTGGAAAGGTAATGATCTGTATTTCGTATTCTAAGTTGATCCACCTACATCTGCCATCACAGCCGGCACCTGGTGCAGGACGAGTGCCACACAATACTCCCCAAATGTCACTGTCCAGCCGTGTCCACCAATTAAAACTAATAAACATTCCTCCCCAGGCCGAAGTTGTGCCGCCAGTCCAGAGAGCAGCAGAGCAGGCGATGGCAGAGCAGAATACCAGCCGTGGCCGCAGCAGCCAGAGCCCTGGGCAGCAGGTGTGCTTGGCCGGGAGCAGGGAAGGGCACAGCGTGGGGCTGGCACCGCCGGCTCACAGATTACGCAGGCAGAGCTGAGCTGTTTACAAATTGATAGCAGAGGGGATTTGGTCGGAGAAGGAGCTCAGTACACTGCAGTCAGTGCTCAGAGAGACCTGAGTGGGGTTTCATGCTGGTTGATTGGGGGCCATTCACCGTAGGGAAAAAACCCAACACAACACACCCTTACCAGGTTGCAGAGCCCAGTTCCATGGGCAGGCGAACACACCTGGTGAGAGTCCCAAGGATATTCAGCGTTGAAGGCCAGAAAAATCTCTTTCTCACTAAGGTAATCTCTTCCAGGTTCCATGGATATGCAGATCCCAGAGCAGCCCAGTGGATATAGCTTGGAAACTGGAAAAGACAAGGAATAAGAAGGGGCCACGAAATAGGAAGAAAATAAACCTCCAGAAAAGGTAAGGGCTGCAAGTACAAGGAGCTACAAGAAGGTAAGGGGTCTGCTGAAGGGTCTCAGATTTCTGTGGCAGTCAGGGGCTCTACATGCACCTCCATGCTGGCTTTTTCTGAGAAAGAGGTGGAGAATCCTAGGAGAAGGGCTTTTGCATGAGTTGGAGTTAGGGATGCAGGGGTCAGGAGTGCCAAGTTTCCGTGGGATGGATTGGAGGGGCTGGGGGGCACAGATGATACATTTCCATGTGCCTTGATCATGGATGGCGCTCACTCGCAATGGTGAGGCATCGTGGGTGAGTTTTTCTTGGTTTCAGTGTTATTTCTACCAAAGACAGGAAGAACATGTCCTTTTTCCATCTTGTCAGCAGTGCAGCAACCTATGTCAGTCTTTGTTTTCACCTCTGCTGGTTTCAACTCTGCTCTCTGGTGGAGTCAGTGCTCTCAATTTGACATGATGCTTCTCTCTGTGAGTGCTATAATGATACAGGACACCTGAAGGTGTCATTTTCCTGTGGTTAATTAACCTTGAGGCTGGAGGCACACCAGCCTGGCCCTTTAATTACATTTATGTGTAACCCTGCAAACACAAGGTGACGAGGGGCCGCTGGCACTGCTGTCATCTCCCCGTCCCACCTGTCTGACCCATCACCTGGGGATTGTTATACAGTACTGCCTTCTGTCCTCGACATGGATTGTTCTGCATTCTGAGTTCAGATGGCAAAGCTTTGAGTGTCTGAGTGGAACCTTTTGACAGGTGTATGCAAACACTTGTAGTGAAAAAATTCTTTTAACATTTAAAAGAATCAAAGCGATCTCCTTTGTCTCTGCTTGCCATGGTCACTGGACCCAAAACTGAAAAAATAGACATGATTATGACTGTGGTAGTAAAAACCTGTGGAAAGTATGTTTCTGCTACCACTGCTTTGAGAGTTTCTAAAATTGAGTCAGTTCTCTCATTGATACCCTAGAATCTCCATTTTCCACAATTTGAATGAACTGAGCCAAAGCTTTTTTCACAATGTCATCTGCCAAAAACATTTGACTCTAGCCTGCTGGGTCTTGAGCTATAGGGATGAAGTGGTTTGAAGCTGGCAATTGAGGTGATAGGCGGGAAAAGAAAAGAGAGTGGCAGGTGGTTGTGCTGTCCAATCAGAAGAGGTGGGAAGGAGGAGGAAGGGAGCAGGTGATGAAGACCTAGAAGTTCAAAGCATAACCTGGGAATCACGCCCAGTCTGGTAACCCAAAGTGCTGAGATTTTCAGGCTAAGGATTTGAGTCACAGGGAGTCAGGAACATGAGCCAAAAGCATACACCTTGTGCTTGGTTTGAACCTTCACAGAGGGACCAAAAAAGTGAAGTGTGACGTAGAATCAGCAGTGGAGACTGTTATTATCAAAGCGCATACGGAGTCCTTCTGCCTTGTCCTGTCACACTTAAAGTAGGTCATCATTCACTTATTTAATAACAAAACAAATCCACCAGTCATCACATGCTTGCTACATAAATTGCAAATAGAAAAAAGAGATTCCTTGTATTGCAAACCAGTTTGATTTTTTGGATTTCCTTGTACAACATTGCCACCGAATTGTTATTCATTTTCTGCTTCAGTGCATCCAATGGCCAACTCCTTTCCAGTTATCTATCAGTGGTTTCTGGATATTGATGGTTCTTCCTTTTGTTCATTTCAATACAGCCTCTGCAGAGTTCTGTTCACAGGACTCTTCTGATTTTGTAGCCATGTAAAGCAAGCCGTCACTCCATCATGTGAAAGTATTTCGCATATTTGTAAAGAGAGCTCACCGCCCATTATTCAATTCGTTATGAACCTCATAAACGCCAAGAGCTTTTCTACACTCTGTACGAGTAAGATGGGATCTCGGTCCTCATGCAATTTGTATTCTTGCTCAGGAAAATAGGGATGTATCTGCTTCTCAGGATGTGCTGTTGTCAAGGACCACAGGTGGGTCAGTAAGATGAGCCGAGAGGACGTGGATGGGTTGGGCTGACTGCAACGCCTGTTTGGGAAGGTGGATAGGCAGCACCTTGGATATAAAGTGGTTCAGTAGGCATGACAACGGCGAGTTTAAATATCTGGGATCTACAGGAAGAAAGAAGAGGAAATCCCTCCTACCCTTGAGCAGGAACAGAATAACCGTTCTGGGATCTCTTCTTGAAGACATTCACCACGTGAGCAACACCAGGTTTTTCCCAGGAGGAACTTTGGCTGACTCTCCACTTCTTTTGGCTTTTGAAATATATTTAAAGGGTAGTGATTGCAGTTGGCTGTCCGGCATAACATGGGGTTTAAAATGGAGGCAGTAACATTAGTTCTGCTCCAAGGGGAAGTCTGGGAAGAAGGCAGAAAGAGGCTTCTTCTTAGTTTTGTTTATTTTTGACTCTGGTTTGATGGAGCCAAAATGAGAGAGTAGGAGAAATTCATGAAGCTTTTTAGTCTACATATTTTGAGGACCGGGGCCAGATCTTAGGTATCTTTATGTTTCCTGTTACACCTGAAATTGTGCACAAAAAAGCCAACAAAAATATTTGTTGAATGAATGGCTATTTTAATACAGTGTAAGGGCAAAGTTAATGCTATCATGCCTCTTTTATAATTTGAATTGGCTTTCCTGAAAGCTGTAGTTTTATTATATGAATTATTATAAAATACTTACATACCCTGCTATCGAATGCCTTTGTGATTTAACTTTCAAATCTACCCCTCTCTGTGTTACAAATGGATCATGTAGAGATAGCAATGTTGGTTAATTTAAAGAGTATAAGATGTTAAACTGCTCATGGTTTATCCCAAGGAAATTCAGGAGAAGTCATAAATCACCATGGTGACAGAGCACATTGTGGTCCTTAGGGGGATAAAATACTATAAACCTTTTCTAATGATTTACAAATCTCTCAAATGAATTGTCATATTGACACAACTTGGGCCACAGTAGGGAATAATTGTTCTCAGTTATGCATCCTAGAACAGAGGGAAAGTCTTATATGAAAATCATGCCTGGTATATCCAACCACGCTTACTGTGATGTTGGCTCTTAGCTTGTTTAATAGTTTTAAAAGAGAAATACCATCCATACCCCTAGGGATTCTAACTAAAACAAGGTTTCCTTTTAAAATGAGGTGAAACAGTTTACAACATTTTAAGCAATCCTAATAATTTGTACTTTCATAACACTTCTTGATTGAGCCTCAGATTCTTAAACATTAAAATTGTATTAAGTCTGGATTCTCTGAGCATCCAAGATCCTCTGAGCACCAGATCACAGTAGCTCCATTTCAGAGACAGCAAAGCTGAGGATATTTGTCTTTAAAAATGCAGACCTGTGTCTTCAGTTATTTTTTTTCCCAAAAATATACTTAGAATCTTCTCATAACAGCAAGTTTTTTTTTAGCTTTCAATTATAAGCATGACAGTGCACAATGGAAAATGTTCAGTTTTTAGAAATTCAAGGAGATCGTAAAAACCGGTTTGTCACTGAAAAACTAAATCATAGTTGAGAGAAAAGTTTCTTCAATTGCTTTTATTTACTAAGATAAAATAATTCTGTACCAGATACTGAGCCCTGTAAGAAGCAGGGAAATTCTTCTCCTGGAAATAATTGTAAACTTACAGAAGTGCATGGAATATCTGCTTTAGAAGAGGTAAAGGGATGATTATCTTATGTTTTTCTTATTATCAAATCCTGCACCCTCAAGTAATCACAGTGGTCCACAAATACAGTTTCACCGTAGCTGAAACACAGCTGTCTCCTGGCATCCCTTGGAATCGTTCTACTTCTTTAATAATGCAACGTCCTCTTGGGACCTAATTTCTTCCTTAAATAATTCATAATGCACAGTTTGTATTAAATGAACAATTTTAATGAGAAAACCATATTTACTTGACTGGGGAATACTGCTGATTCGATTTGAATGTTATTTTGAATGAACTACATTGGGCTAACAAGATTTGACTATTTTTTCCCAGTTACATTCTAGCCTTGCTTTTTGGTCATAATTATTTATCTTAGATCATAGTAAGTTGACAAAGTGAGAAGAAATTGAGAGAATGAACTTTAGATTACATAATGGAAAATGTACAGGGGAGATTCATTGAAGACAATAAACATCATACAAATGCAAACTTTTAAAAGTGGACATCCTTTCTATTCTCTCTAACTTGAGGTTTTGTGAATGTTAACTGTGTATCAGGTCTGTTCCTCAATATGGATAAACAGTGAGGTCTTTGTGGCATTAATCTACTCTTCTTTAAACTGTTTATCAGTCAAAATTTTACATTTATTTGTGAGATTATTTGAATAATGGCATTAACTCTAATACAATACAAAATATAGTAAGGAATACATAACAGAGTTATGAGTGACTGTACAAATTGAAGAACTGTAAAATCCATGAGAACAGAGTAGAATGCTTTTGAGCAAATAGCACCTAAGACAGTGTTTCTTGCAGAGTTGGTACCCAATAAATATGAATGAATGAATAGTGGGCAAAAAAATAAGCAGTGTTAAAGGAAGCACTAATAATATGATAAAACTATGATTACTAAGTACTAGCGAATGAAGAGTAACCAGGTGCAGACACTGGTCAAAATGTTGGATACACATTTGTGTATAATCCTTATCAAACATATCCAATAATTATCATGATTATTGTTCCCATTCTATGGAAGAAGAGACCAAAGATTAAATGGGTGCGGTAGATTAAGTTCTTGTAGGAAAGTGTGAACATGAACCTAGGTTTTCCTCACTTTAAATATCATACTTTTAACTGCTAAACAGCACTAACTTAAAGGCCTATAGGGCTTGGTGTTTTCACGATGTCTCCCATACAAATATTGGAAGATGCAAATTTGCTTAGCACTCATTAGTTGAGGCTGGGTGTGTTCTGCATGGTGCAAATGGAGACATTATTTCTGTCTAATGTCAGACCACTGTTAAAATGCTTTTTCTTAGCTCTTGACTTCATCGTTTAAAGTATGAGAACATGAAGACAATTAACTGAAGTATCTGTGGAATATTAAAACCCTGCACAAGTAGATTCAGCCAGCCACATTTTGCTAAGATCTCACTGTTTTCATCTCTCAATACTTATATTATGAGGTATCACAAAAGGAAAATATGTTTCCCATCATGAAGACGTTTACATAGTATTTGAAATAAAGAATGAAGCATGTGGGGAAAATTTAAGAACGTTTCATGAAGCAGTTTGCAGATGAGCTTCAATCTCATATCTGGTTTATGCTGATTGGGGATTAAAATTGTTGCACATTTCTCAAAGTTCACAATTTAAATACAGAAAATAGAAGGTGAAAGTAGGTTTATACTGAATCCCAAGAAATATTTTTAACTGCAAAAAGGTAAACCAAAATTTTAATTACTGGATATGAAAACAATTCATTTGAACTGTGTGTACATGTATTCTTACAAATGAACTATTATTCAGATACCTCACATCTTATTTCAACTGAGTCTCCGATATTTTTAATATAAATGAAATTAGAAAATATGACATGGAAGTAATGTCGGGTATATAGACAAAAGCTTCCTGTCTCAAGTCCTTTTCTCTCTTCTGAACTGCTATTAAAATACAATAGAATTTTTTATACAAGTGTATAAGACACAAACCTACATTAATAAATTGTATAGTAAATGTATAATGCTCATCTTACTATGATTATCAATACTAAGTAAAAATAATGACTAATGTCATTTCCTGAGTTCTGATTTAAATTGCAATGTTGCAGCTTGTCTATTCCTGTGTATTTTCAGGTCACAGAAAAGGAAAAAAAACAATCCCTCCTACTTCACTTCTCCTTTCAGAGGAAATTGAAAAAAGAAAAGAGTTCTGTGTAGTATTTCTGACAGAAAATTTCTCAGAATCCAGAAATACTTCTTTTCTCTGTATTAAGTTGCTGGGGACACAAAGGAGCACTTATGGTTGACTACTCTCTCCATTTGCAGGAGCAATAATTCCTGAACACACAGTTCTCAATTAAAATACAAATTTTCAACTGCATATTTCTTTATATATGTTTTATTCTTACATGACAAAATATGAAAAGAATGAAGTAAAGTTGAGCTCTAGGACATTGCAAAAGTGAAACAGAAACTGAGGGGATTTTTAAGTGGGGAGGGAAGATGTTTGCTGTCCATTGCTCCTGGGTCCTGATCTGGGTGTAGCTGTGTGGATCACACCCTTGAGAAACATGAGTCTTCATGTTGCGGACATATCCTATTTCCCAACTGCCTTTTAAATACAGATGATCTATGTTAGAGTCAAACATCTAAAAATGATATTTTGAGAACTTAAAACTCTAGGTACATGTACCTTAAGGACATTACCAAAAGGACCACCATCGCCTCTTTCATTAGAAAACACTGTGGGTGCTGAGCTTTAAACGGACTTGCCAGTTGATACATCTGAAAGACAGTGGTGGCTTTCTGAAAGAAACCAGATTTAATTTTAGCACTTATACGTGGTAAAGCAGCGATGAAATGAAAGAAAAGAGAAATTAGTGTGGAAGCGTTATCAGGCGCATTGAACAGATTGTTCCCATGTGAATGGCCGGGATGATTACTCTTGTATATAAGAACCATAGACTTTTTGAGCTATTAAATCCTTTTAAGAACATGTAGGCTATTATGCTACCACTTGAAAGTGGGAAACAAAATAAAGCCTGATGCTGATGAGTGAATTGACAAGGTCTCATTTTTAGTAAGTATCAAAATGGAGACTAGAAGAGGGACAGACAGGACAGTGTGTCAGACAGACATTGTGAAGACCAGCTCCACAAACCAGCTGAACCTGAGAGGAGTGGACAAGGAGACTAAGGGAAACACAGAGAAAGATATAATGAAGACATGGAAACCAAAGCTGGGATCAGGAGGTCCACTGACTGCTGTTGGCGGACAAGTGATGCACAACTTATATACACTCATATGATGTCACTTCTGAACGGATCTCATATCCCGTGTTGGCAATTCCGCTTCCGGTGATCTCACTTCCGGTGATCTCACTTCCTGGCGCCCAGATCCAGTGATGTCACTTTCAGGGTGACATACTTCCGGCCCTCCACAAGGCATTATGTTAGGAATGTTTCCATCCACCATCTCATTTGTACCATAACCTTGGGAGGTTAGGTTAGTTACCATTTAACAGGTGAGAAACTGAGGCTTACAGATGCAGGATAGCCTAGTTGCAAAGCTAGTAAGTGGCAGACAGGAATCAAGGTCTGTCTGACCCTGTACGTTAAATTCTTCCCGCTGCAACAGGCTGCCTCTCAGTTCTACCAGTGCTTGGCTTAGTGGCTCTGCTAAAATACAGAAGATAAATAAAGGGTTATTCAAGACTAAGATATTCACTACAATGAAAAAAGGAGACACATGAAGTTGTCCCCATTGAGGCAGTGCTTGTGAAATTTCAGAAATAGCTTCCATGAACAGAGAAAGTAATGAAAAGGAACAAACTTAGATATAATTTGGATTATTTTACACTCTGGGGTAACAGCCCTCCTGGGTGGCATGCTCTAAGTGTCTCCTGACATTTTAAGAGGCCATTTTGTTCATTTATACATAGGTGCAACTGTTTGTATACTCGCTCACTTTCACATGTGCTACCTGTTTGAAAACACAATAGAGAAGAAATAACCAGAGACATTATCTTCTCATTTGCCTTTCGATTCTGTAAGATAATACTTTAACAAGATCTGCCTTGATTAGAAGTCATTAATGATCATAATTATTAAAAGTGCATTTGTATTCTCAAATAAGTTTTCATTTCACAAGTCTTATCAAAAGACCAGTCTTTAAGTAATGTTTTAAATCCAAATTTACTTTCTTAATAAGCATTTCATGAATAAATGCAAATAAGAATTCAGAAAAGTTCAGTGAGTAGGCCTTTTTCCACATGTCTACATAAAGCAGTATGACAAAATAACATAATATAGTAACATATTTTATCGAATATTGGCAATATGTAATTTTTAAATTTCAACTTGGAGTTTATGATGGGAAAAACTTAGGGTGTTTCTCCTTCATTCCTTATCTTTCTCATAGGTCCCACTCATTCATTCATTTAACCATTCAAAAATATTTATTACTGCTGCATGCTATGAACAGTCCCAAGCACTGGTTATAGCAAGTAAAGTAAATATACTCCCTGCACTCATGGAGCATATGCTCTAAGTGGCACAGAGAGACAATAGTTACTGTAAAATAAGCAAGATGATGTCAGAGAATAAATGTAATGGCAAAAGCAAATCAGAGTGACAGATAATGGGATGAATTACTTGAAGAGAATGCCAGGATAGGTCTCTAGGAAGATACCTTTTGAGAGGAGACAGAAGAAGCCAGCCAGGCAAAGATGTGGGAACAGGGCAAGCTTCTTGGCAAGAGAAGGTTTCAGATACTCAAAGATTAAAAAAACCGGTGTGGTCAAGGAAAGCACTTGCTTCTCCAGAACTCCAGAAGCAAGAAAGTCCAAAAGCAAGAAAAACTAACTTAATGTTAGTGATGGGTGGTAGTGAGGTGGCAGTCAACAAAGACACACCATTATGGCAACCAGGGCAGTGGTCAGTGTTTTGAGTACTCCTGGCATCAGTGTAGATGGCACGACAGAGATTCAGAACAGCTTTCGAAGTTACAATTGAAAGGACTTTAAGAGTTTGATGGACAACGAAAGAGAAGAGTCAAGATTGACTTCAAACATTTTTTGGTTAGGGAAACTTAGTGGAAGCTGAAGCCACTTATTAAGATGTGAAAGCCTCTTTTGATAATTTAAAATTCTTTGTCTGTGACTACTATGTCCAATCCCTTTTTGGTATAATAGGACTAGAGTATTATTAAAAGGTTTTTAATGACCACAGTTATCCCTGTTCATTATCTTGAAGATTTTGCCATTGTAGCCTGCAATTGACTTCTCTTTTCAGTAGGGCATTTTGTGGGCAGTTTCTGGAATGCATGTCTGTGAGAGATGATTGGCAATGAATCATATAATATCATGAGCTCTGTGCAGTAAGGTTATGAACATATTTCTAATTTCTTTTTTTTTGCTTGGCCTGTAAGTGGTAAAGAATTGATGAACAAACCAGGGACTAAATCAGAGACAAGAAGTAAGCAGTTAGTCTCTCGAGGCATTGCTGCCATGCAATGGGAGTCTGCCTTTCTGTTTAGAAGCGCTACCTATATCCTTCTGGTTGGAGTGAGAGTCAGGATATTGTAGGATAAATTTATAAGAAAGCATAAGAAATATGTACCACATAACTCTGTGAGGTGGAAAACCATCTGTTTGTGGAAAAGCCTCCAGTGCTTTACAGCCATGAGCCTGACTGACAGCACTCTCAGGTTGTTATCTGCAACTGTTTACCGTTCCTCAAGGCTACTTATTTCCAGTGCCCTTCCTGGACTGTCCTACTCAAAATTCCTCAAGGACCCTTGACTCTTCACCTTTTAAACTCTGATCTGTATTATGGATCTTTTTGAAAATCAGTCTAGCATTTAAGATGAAATATTCAGGGTGAAGAAGACAGAGGTCAGCAAATGAGCTGACCCCACCATAATGCAATCTCAAGAAAAACAAAACAGCCAGCTAAAAAGAGTAAGCTTGTGCTCTAATCAGAAAGGGGGTGTGAAGTTTCTTTTTTTTTCTTTGTGTTTTAAACCCAGTAAGCTTTTCAAATCTTTCCCTTAGCTATTGCTCTATCTATTGTACACTTCGTATTTCAGTCTAGCATTCTAGCCCAAGTTTTGCAAATTAGGTGCCAAACCTGAACCAAAAAAGCGATTCAGACAACGTTTATGCTGGATCTTCTTTGACATACTGTGTGCTCCCTGCTGTCTTTGAGGGCTGGGCACAGCCAGCTTCAGCAAATCTCTGGGGTGCAAACATTCTGCCCGAAGCTAGTAGGTAGAAGTCTCTGGGCTGAACTAACTGTGAAGGAAGGAGAGCCAGCAGAAGTCGTGCACCACAGATGAGTGAATGGAAGCAGAGTCATCACAGAGAAGGGCAAAAAGAAAAAAAGCATCGTGGGAATAATATCGATGTCAGGGCTTCCGATAAGCATGGGAGGCCTTAACCTGAAATGTTTGAGACACATTTCTGCTTCTGTTTTCTGTTAAATTTTAAGATTAGTTATTATGGCAATAGTGGCAGCTTGGTACAATGAGGGAATTGAACCTGGGATTCAGGTTCCTGTTTTGATTGTACCACTAACAACATGAGTCACCCTAGTAATGTCTCTTCAAGTCCTTGAGTTTGATTTTTTTCATCTGTAAATTGAAGATAGTGAGCATATCCAGTGCCTAGCGGTAGTGTAAAGAGTAATATAAAGAATGTGAAAATAATTTTAAGATACAAAAGTGCTCAAAAAAGTGACAGCTGTCTCTATTAGTTATTAGGAGAAATTGGCTCCACTCTGATACTCTTTTATTGTGGACATATATAGTAACTTAAAAATATATAGGTTTAAGAGGCAACATTTATTAAGTGCTTACTTTGGCCAAGAACAGGAATCATCTCATCTAACACTCACCACAACCACTTGGATATGTACTGTTGTCTACATTTGACAGAGGAGAAAATCAAGAGTCTGAGAGGTTAAGTGTCTTGCCCAAGGAAACCTAACTAGTTAATCACTGAGCTAGCCCACCCAGTATATCCAGTTTCAAAGCAAGGATTTTTAGCCTTGCATGCTATTTAGAATTGTAGCTCCAAGTGTATTATGAAGTAGTGCTCAGAATATAAAGCTATAAAATCCTTCCAACAGTTTTAAAATAAACTATAATAATTCAAATCATGGATTTTAATGCTCATGAGATAGATCATAGTGCCCACACTGTGCTTTATTGACAAATTCAATCCATACGGCTACTTCCTCCACACAAATCATTTGACTGTTCTTGACAAGAGCAGTTGTTGAGTGTATTCACAACTTTTAATTTGAATCAGAGTAGCCATGTTTGCGGGGAACAACAATATGCCGACTTTATTTGGAAGGGGATTTTAAGTTGAGATGAAGTATGCATGCTTTGTTTAGTATTAAGTACATGTCCCTGTATTAGCAGCTGGGAAGGTAGCATTACTACTAATAAAAATGATAGGAATGCCATAATTCTCAACATAGTTCGACTGCCTCCATAGAGTAGACAGGGAAAGTTCCCTGAGTGCTAAGGAACTAAATGGCATTTACAAAAGCTGGGGAGCTGTTTAGGTCTTACACCAGTGAGTGTTGTACTCACCTGTGAATCGCTGTTCCCGAGAGAGCATCACTTTGAGTATCAGGTTCAGCATGCAAAAATTGATAAACTATCGGGATGGAAATGGAATACACAGCAGGCCTTACTGAGTGTTTGGAAATAGGAGAAGATAATGTCGCATATATGCACACAATCTGGTGCTGAATTTAGACATTGGCATTTTTATTGTTTTTATGTCTTGGGTTATTTTGTCAGGTTGCTTTGCAATCTGCCTCTGCCCCTCCTCCCCCAGGTTCCCTGCTTCCTCACTTTCAGAGGCAAAAATCCCTTCTTCCTTCCATTTCTCATAGGGAACAGTTTCAGCTGGCTTCGGCCCTGCTTAGCATGGCTGGGGCATGAAGGTTTGTGTTTCCTCTGAAGGCCCAGCTAAGCTCTAGGACGAGGGAGTACACACTCGTCTGTACTCAGAGGCAATTCGTGTTCCATTGGTTACATAATCTTGCAGTTTTTGCATCAGTATATGGCCTGTTGTGCCAAGAAATGATTACTGATTTAATTATAGAATGCTATGATTTATGATTTTTATTAAGAATATCCTAATTAATTATATTTGGTGTGCTGCCATATTTATAATATCCTTCACCCCACTGAAATAACTCCTTTTGTAGATTTAGAACATGAGGAATAATGGATGAGAAAATAATGTCAGCTATAGAGGCAGAATTCATTCATTCAGTTCAGTTTTCCAAGTATATTAGAAAGGGCACCAGAAAAAGGTTTGTGTTCTTGCTCATCAAGTGTGAAGGGAATTTCACAAAACCCTAAATTTTATTACAGATGATAAATAGTTTCCCTCTTTTTCTTATCAGAAATGTTGGGCTGCAGAGAAGGGAAGGATGTTCCCATAAATGCATGTAGCACATGTAAATATAGTAATAAACATTATGTTTTTTACTGAGAACATATTCTAACAAAGTTTTAAAATATGCCTTCTAATCTTCACAACTAAATTGCAGGGTGTTAGTTATCTGTTGTGGCATAACACATCTTAGTGGCTTAAAAAAATAATAATCCCTTTTTATCTCTCATGTCTCAATGGGCTAGGAATTCAAGAGTGGCTTGGTTGGGTGGTTTTGGCTTAATGTCTGTCATGAGATTGTCCAAAGACAAGTCCATTCTCATATCTGGTGTCTTTGGGAAGATTCAAACCACTCCATCTCCAGGTAGTTTCCACATGGTTTCTCTTTTTTGGTAGACTCAGGGGAGCTGGGCTCTTCCATGATGGCCCAAGGTGCCACAGGCATAACCTGGAAGAAGAGAGCCAGGTGACAGCTGTATCACCTTTTATGACCTGACCTCGAAAGTCATGTGGCATTTCCCACAGCACACTCTATCCAGAATGGCACTCAAAAAGTCCTGTCCAGGTTCAGAAGGAGGGTACATCGATTGCCTCTTTATTGGAAACTGTAAAATTCTAGAAGAACATGTAAGACCAGATTATTGCCGTGGCCCTTTTTGGAAGCTATAATCTACCACAATGGGTA
The DNA here is from genome assembly GCA_032199065.1 of Smutsia gigantea. Classification (NCBI taxonomy): domain Eukaryota; kingdom Metazoa; phylum Chordata; class Mammalia; order Pholidota; family Manidae; genus Smutsia; species Smutsia gigantea. The sequence goes on along the minus strand of JAVSCE010005858.1, from coordinate 55,965 downwards.
GCATCATTGTCTCTTATTTAAAGATAAACAAACCTGTGTTCAGTGAGCTTAAGAGATCTAAAGCCACCGGATAATATTTGGTCAAGGTTTCTGGGACTTACAGTTCTGTACTCCAACTGTCAGCAGTGTTTTGGCCTCTCCACCAATGCACCACTTAAATCGTCTTCTCACAAGAATCGTACCAAAGGGCGTTAAACCTCCCCCACTTCTGACCTTACCGAGGAGCACCTTTGGAATGTCCAGAGGGATTCCCATCACTTTCTGGCCTTTATCTGAGCCAAAGACCTTATTTCATCACCTTCCTGCTGGTTTAGCTGATAGGGAACAGAGTAATATGTCTGTCTTAAAATAGTTAGCTTCTTGTTGATGCCCTCATATTTTCCTTGGCAGCTTACACAACAGGCTCAGTAGAGGGACCATCTGATGTGTGCACTGTGGCTTAATGATGAACCTAAACGTTCCTGGATGAAACTGAAGTAAAAAGAAAAGGTGGGACGGAAAGGAGAGTCATATAAGGAACAAAGAGAAGTTTGTTTTTAAGGGATGGCAAAGTCTACTTTACATGATTATATTTTATTTTCATCTGAAGGAAATGACAAAGCCAATACTTTCTGAAGACAGATCTTTTAACAGTAAATATCCTTATTGAATCTGCCAAGCTATTTGTGTTTTATTTTAAAAGTTTTGTACCTTCCAAGCTAAACAAAGTACTTCAAAGATTATGTGGACATTTTAGAACACTTTACTTAAAAATAGAAGAAAAATGGAAATCAAGAATTTATTCAAATAAGTAGATACTGAATTTAAATAACATTCAAATGTCATTTTAGTCTGTGACTTGCTGCTATTTAGATCTTCATAGTCTAAAAACAAAACAAAAAAAATTTGTTAATGATTTCTACCTAAAAATGAGATTTGTAGTGTTGTTTTCTTTCCAAAATTGAATGCTCCTATGTTGGTAATGAACTATAGGAAAAAAAACTGATTTTTCAGAAACTCCATCAGAAGACATTTGTGAACTATAGAAATGTCTTGTTAATTCATAGTTATTAGTTTCTCATTCTGTGAACAGGAGTAATGAGAACTTTAGAAAACCACAGATTATTTGTTGAGTGTTCAAATATGCAAAGTTAAATTAACTTGTCATTGTTGAGAAAGGACAATGATAATAAAGAAATGGCCAACACATTACCTTTTTTGAGAATTTTACCACCAAACAGAGCCAACAGATAAAATGGCATCAGATTCCTATCACAAGGCCTCAGGATTTCACACAGCTGGACACATCTTTGCTCTCTGACTCTTGCTATAGCAAGGGGACTTGTCTAACCTACCTAAAATCAGTGCCTTCATCTCTGTAGTGAAGACTGGAGATGAGATACAGAACACAATGGAAGGCTATCTATTGGACATGCATATTTAAGGTATTCTATGAAGCCTAAACACTTCAAAACTGTGCTGTTCCTAATGCAGATAACACGTCGATATTATATATTCTTTAATGCATATTTTTGAATCCAGTATTTCTTTTGAGACTAATGCAATACACCAGCTTATATGGAGCCTCTTACGTTTGCCTTTACTTGCTAGTTCTGGTTGATACTTTACCTACGGTCTGGGAAGTCTCTTCCCATCTCAGGTGAGCTGCATCAATACAATGGTATTTAGCATGGATAGAGTGTGTGCAATCTTGTCTAAGCCCTCTCCGCTATAATGGCACATACATTTGCCAACAACCCTATGATGCAGGTAGTATTATGCTCATTCTATCAATGCTGAAATGGTGGCACAGAGAAGTTAAGTGATTTTCAAAGAGTGTGAAACTAGGGTAGAGTCAATATTTGAAACCATATACTTCAGAATGGATGCTCTTAATTACTACTGTAAACTGAATGCTAAATAGCAAAAATGTAAACAAAGTCAAATTGGCAAGAAAAATAATTTTTGATTATTGTCAATATATCAGTAAGAGATGAAAGGACTAAAGAATCTGTTTCACAAGTTTCCCAAAATGTCTTTTTTCTTTATATACTCTAATGCTCATAGCTCAGGGTTTCCTAGGTTTTATGGATATTTCTTAAGGTAAAAATGAAATTAAGATAAACTGTGAAGTGGCAACACGGCTTTGCGTAATCTTATTGACCGTAATTTGCATTTTCTGATCTCTTTAGTGTGTGGGGGCAGATTAGGCACACACTGAACCATTTTACTAACAAACCTAATGTTTCATATCACCAGTTATTTGCAAAGCTCATCTTTTAGGTGAACTTATTATGAAGTATAGATACTGCCTTTGTGTTTCTAGGTTATTGAGAAGAGAAAGATATGATAATGATTTAAGTATTGGGACAATTCAAAACTGTCCAATGGAATATAATACTACGATTTTATTCCATGCAAGTGTTGTAAAGCTAATAAGCCAACATTATAAATAAACAACATGGATTTTTTCATGTGAATTGAAAACATGGTGGATATAGAGGTTTTTAATAGTTTAGCCTTATTTTTAACAATTACTATAAAAAATTAAATTTTTGAGGGTCTTCTACACTATAAAGCAAAGAATCGATATTCAAGGCTACACATTGGTTTGTTATAAAGTATCTTTTTTAATTTTTTTATTTTTAATTAAAAAAAATTTTTTATTAAGGTATTATTGATATACACTCTTATGAAGGTTTCACATGAAAAAACAATGTGGTTACTACATATACCCATATTATAAAGTCCCCACCCATACCCAAATGCAGTCACTGTCCATCAGTGTAGTAAGATGCCACAGATTCACTGTTTGCCTTCTTGGTGCTACACTGTTTTCCCCGTGATCCCCACACCATGTATACTAAACACAATACCCCTCAATCCCCTTCCCCAATCCTGCCCACCCACCCTCCCACACCCCTCCCCTTTGGTAGCCACTAGTTTTTCTTGGAGTCTCTGAGTCTGCTGCTATTTTGTTCCTTCAGTTTTGCTGCATAGTGATACTCCACAAATGAGGGAAATCATTTGGCACTTGTCTTTCTCCACCTGGCTTATTTCACTGAGCATAATATTCTCCAGCTCCATACATGTTGTTGCAAATGGTAGGATTTGTTTCTTTCTTATGGCTGAATAGTATTTCATTGTGTATATGTACCACCTCTTCTTTATCCATTCATCTACTGATGGACACTTAGGTTGCTTCCATATCTTGGCTATTGTAAAAAGTGCTGCAATAAACATAGTGGTGCACACGTCTTTTTGAATCTTAGAAGTTGTATTCTTTGGGTAAATTCCAAGGAGTGGGATTCCTGGGCCAAATGGTATTTCTATTTTTAGTTTTTTTGAGGAACTTCCATATTGCTTTCCACAATGGTTGAACTAACTTACATTCCCACTAGCAGTGTAGGAGGGTTCCCCTTTCTCCGCATCCTCACCAGCATTTGTTGTTCTTAGTCTTTACAATGCTGGCCATCCTTACTGGTGTGAGGTGATATCTGACTGTGGTTTTAATTTGCATTTCCCTGATGATTAGTGATGTGGAGCATCTTTTCATGTGTCTGTTGGCCATCTGAATTTCTTCTTTGGAGAACAGCCTTTTCATATCCTTTGCCCATTTTTTATCGGGTTATTTGCTTTTTGGGTGTTGAGGCATGTAAGTTCTTTATATATTTTGGATGTTAACCTCTTGTGGGACATGTCACTTACATATTATCCCATACTGTAGGATGCCTTTTTGTTCTGTTGATCGTGTTCTTTGCCATACAGAAACTTTTTAAAGTTTGATGTAGTCCCATGAGTTCATTTTTGCTTTTGTTTCCCTTGCTCAAGGAGATGCATTCAGGAACAAGTTGCTCACGCTTATATTCAGGAGATTTTTGCCTATGTTGTCTTCAAAGAGTTATATGGTTTCATGACTTACATTCAGGTCCTTGATCCATTTCGAGTTTACTTTTTTGTATGGGGTTAAACAATAATCCAGTTTCATTCTCTTGCATGTAGCTCTCCAGTTTTGCCAACACCAGCTATTGAAGAGGCTGTCATTTCCCCATTGTATGTCCATGGCTCTTTTATCATATATTAATTGACTATATGTGGTTGGGTTTATATCAGGGCTCTCTAGTCTGTTTCATTGGTCTACAGGTCTGTACTTGTGCCAGTACCAAATTGTCTTGATTACTGTAGCTTTGTAGTAGAACTTGAAGTTGGGGAGCATAATCCCCCCAGCTTTATTCTTCCTTCTCAGGATTGTTTTGGCTATTCGGGGTCTTTTGTGGTTCTGTATGAATTTTAGAATGATTTTCTCTAGTTCATTGAAAAATGTTGGTATTTTGATAGGAATTGCATTGAATCTGTAGGTTGCTTTAGGCAGGATGACCATTTTGACAATATTAATTCTTCCTAGCCATGAGCACGGGATGTGTTTCCATTTATTGGTATCTTCTTTAATTTCTCTCATGAGTGTCTCATAGTTATCAGAGTATAGGTCTTTCATTTCCTCGGTTAGGTTTATCCCTAGGTATTTTATTCTTTTTGATGCAGCTGTGAATGGAATTGTTTTTCTGATTTCTCACTCTGCTAGTTCATTGTTAGGGTATAAGAATGCAACAGATTTCTGCATATTAATTTTGTATCCCACAACTTTGCTGAATTCAGATATTAGATCTAGTAGTTTTGGAGTGAGTGGATTCTTTAGGGTATTTTTATGTACAATATCATGTCATCTGCAAACAGGGACAATTTAATTTCTTCCTTGCCAATCTGGATGCCTTTTATTTCTTTGTATTGTCTGATTGCCGTGGCTAGGACCTCCAGTACTATGTTGAATAGAAGTGGGGAGAGTGGGAATCCTTGTCTTGTTCCCAATCTTAAAGGAAAAGCTTTCATCTTCTCGCTGTTAAGTATAATGTTGGCTGTGGGTTTGTCATATATGGCCTTTATTATGTTGAGGTACTTGCCCTCTATACCCATTTTGTTGAGAGTTTTAATCAGGAATGGATGCTGAATTTTGTCAAATGCTTTTTCAGCATCTATGGAGCTGATCATGTGGTTTTTGTCCTTCTTTTTGTTGATGTGGTGGATGATGTTGATGGATTTTTGAATGTTGTACCAAATGTTGTACCATCCTTGCATCCCTGGAATAAATCCTACTTGATCATGATGGATGATCTTTTTGATGTATTTTTGAATTTGGTTTGCTAATATTTTGTTGGGTATTTTTGCATCTATGTTCATAGGGATATTGGTCTGTAATTTTCTGGTTTGGGTATTAGAGTGATGCTGGCCTCATAGAATGAGTTTGGAAGTATTCCCTCTTCTACTATTCTTTGGAAAACTTTGAGGAGGATGGGTGTTAGGTCTTCACTAAAAGTTTGATAAAATTCAGTGGTGAAGCCATCTGGTCCAGGTGTTTTGTTCTTAGGTAGGGTTTTGATTACCGGTTCAGTTTCTTTGCTGGTAATTGGTCTGTTCAGATTTTCTGTTTCTTCCTGGGTCAGCCTTGGAAGGTTGTATTTTTCTAGAAAGTTGTCCATTTCTTCTAGGTTATCCAATTTGTTAGCATACAATTTTTCATTGTATTCTCTAATAATTCTTTTTTTATTTTTCATTTTTCATTTCTGATTCTGTTTATGTGAGTAGACTCTCTTTTTTTCTTGATAAGTCTGACTAGGCGTTCATCTATTTTGTTTATTTTCTTTAAGAACCAGCTCCTGCTTTCATTGTTTCTTTCTATTGTTTTATTCTTCTCGATTTTATTTATTTCTGCTCTAATCTTTACTATGTCCCTCCTTCTACTAACTTTGGGCCTCATTTGTTCTCTTTTTCTAGTTTCATTAATTGTGAGTTTAGACTGCTCATATGGGATTGTTCTTCTTTCCTGAGGTAGGCGTGTATTGCAATATACTTCCCTCTTAGCACAGCCTTCCCACAGATTTTGCGGTGTTGAATTATTGTTGTCATTTGTCTCCATATATTGCTTGATCCTGTTTTTATTTGGTCATTGATCCATTGGTTATTTAGGAGCATGTTGTGAAGCCTCTATGTGTTTGTGGGATTTTTCATTTTCTTTGCATAATTTATTTCTAGTTTCATACTTTTGTGGTCTGAGAAACTGGTTAGTACAATTTCAATCTTTTTGAATTTACTGAGGCTCTTTTTGTGGTCTAGTATATGATCTATTGTTGAAAATGTTCCATGTGCACTTGAGAAGAATGTGTATTCTGCTGCTTTTGGGTGTAGAGTTCTATAGATGTCTGTTCCGTCCATCTGTTCTATTTTGTTGTTCAGTGCCTCTGTCTCCGTACTTATTTTCTGTCTGGTTTATCTGTCCTTCACAGTGAATGGAGTGTTGAAGTCTCCTAGAGTGAATGCATTGCACTCTATTTCTCTTTTAATTCTGTTAGTATTTGTTTCACATATGTAGGTCCTCCTGTGTTGGATGCATAGATATTTATAATGGTTATATCTTCCTGTTGGATTGACCCTTTATCATTATGTAATGTCCTTCTTTGTCTCTTGTGACTTTCTTTGTTTTGAAGTCTATTTTGTCTGATACATGTACTGCAACTCCTGCTTTTTTCTCCCTATTAATTGCATGAAATATCTTTTTCCATCCCTTCACTTTTAGTCTTTGTATGTCTTTGGGTTTAAAGTGAGTCTGTTGTAGGCAGCATATAGATAGGTCCTGTTTTTTTATCCGTTCAGTGACTCTATGTCTTTTGATTGGTGCATTCAGTTCATTTACATTTAGGGTGATTATCGATACGTATGTACTTATTGGCATTGCATTCTTTACATTCGTGGTTACCAAAGGTTCAAGGTTAACTTCCTCACTATCTAAGAGTCTAACTTAACTCACTTAATATGCTATTACAAACACAATCCAAAGGCTCTTTTTTTTTCTTCGTTCTCCAATCTTTATATATTAGGTATCATATTCTGTACTCTTTGTCTATACCTTAATTGACTTGGGGATAGTTAATTTAATTTTGCATTTGCTTAGTAATTAGCTGTTCTACTTTCTTTGCTGTGGTTTTATTACCTCTGGTGACAGCTATTAAACCTTAGGAACACTTCCATCTATAGCAGTCCCTGCAAAACACACTGTAGAGATGGTTTCTGGGAGGTAAATTCTCTAAGCTTTTGCTTATCTGGAAATTGTTTAATCACTCCTTCAAATTTAAATGATAATCTTGCCGGATAAAGTATTCTTGGTTCAAGGCCCTTCTGCTTCATTGCATTAAATACATCATGCCACTCCCTTCTGGCCTGTAAGGTTTCTGTTGAGAAGTCTGATCATAGTCTGATGGGCTTTCCTTTGTATGTAACCTTATTTCTCTCTCTGGCTGCTTTTAATAGTCTGTCCTTACCCTTGATCTTTGCCATTTTAATTACTATATGTCTTGGTGTTGTCTTCCTTGGTCCCCTTGTGTTGGGAGATCTGTGAACCTCCATGGCCCAAGAGACTATCTCCTTCCCCAGATTGGGGAAGTTTTCAGCAACTTCCTCCTCAATGACACTTTCTATCCATTTTTCTGTCCCTTGTTTTTCTCGTACCACTGTAATGTGAATATTGTTTTGTTTGGATTGGTTACACATTTCTCTGAATATTCTTTCATTCTCAGAGATCCTTTTTTCTCTCTGTGCCTCAGCTTCTTTGTATTCCTCTTCTCTAATTTCTGTTTTATTTATCGTCTCCTCCACCATATCCAATCTTCTTTTAATACCCTCCATTGTGCTCTTCAACGATTGGATCTCTGACTGGAATTCATTCCTGAGTTCTTGAATATCTTTCTGTACCTCCATGAGCATAGCATGTTAATGATTTTTATTTTGAACTCTCTTTCAGGAAGACTCATGAGGTTGATGTCATTTAAATCCTTTTCAGGAGTGTATTAATAATTTTACTCTGAACCAGGTTCCTTTTGCGTTTCATATTTGTATATGGCCCCCTCTAGTGCCCAGAAGCTCTACTCTCTGGAACTTCTCAGCCCCTGAATCAATGTCGGGGGTTGCAGGGGAGTGGTATTGGTGCCTGGGTGAGGAAAGAGCTGTTTCCTGCTTCCTGGCTGCCATGCCTGTCTCTGCTGCCTGAACCAGTGGGCCGAGCACACAGGTGTAAGCCTCTACGCTTTGCATTTGTAGTTGCTGTAGACAGTTCTTCCCTCTAGCTGGCCTAATGCCAGCGTAGGGTTTGCCAGTCTGTGAGCCAAGTGGGGCTGTCCAGGAGAAAGTTGCAGTAGGCTGCATATCACGGAGGGGGTCCTTGGAGCTGTGTAGGCAGCCAAGGAGCTGGGGCACCTGAAGATCGTGATAGCTCCCAATCTGCAGGGCAGAGAGCACCTGTAGAATTTTGTCCACCTGTTCTCTCTCCTGAGCAGTAAGCTCTGTGCAGTCCTTGCCCCTTTAGCAGCCCTCTTGCTAAGGGCTTCCTTGTTAGGAAGTCTCTCAGACTGCCCACCTTTCTTTTGTCCTAGAGCAGCTGGATATGTATCCCTGCTTTCCACAAGCGGTGGAATCTCAGTCTCTCCAGGAAATCTGCCTGTCTTAGCTTTCCAACCCCCTAATCATCAGAGTATCATGCAAGCACCATGAAATGTAGGTTTGTGCTCCCAGAGCAGATCTCTGGAGTTAGGTATTCAGCATTCCCAGATCTCCACTCCCTCCCTGCTCCATTTCTCTTCCTCATGCCAGTGAGCTGGAGTGGGTGAAGGACTTGGGTCTCACAGGGCCACAGCTTTAGTACCTTACCCTGTTCTGTGAGGTCTGTTCTTTTCTCCAGGTGTATGCAGTCTGGCGCAGTCCTCTTTCCTGTTACTCTTTCAGGATTAGTTGTATTCATTATATTTTCATATTATATGTGGTTTTAGGAGGAAGCCTCTGTCTCACCTCTCACACCACCATCTTTAATACACAGTCTGGTTTGAAGTGTCTTACTTTTTATTCTAGCATACTTGTGAATTAATCTTTGTGCAAATATTCAATTTAGTTTTGCTTAAAGTATATTATCAGAAGGAGGAAATGACTCAGCTCCATATCATATTTTTAATTATCTTCAGAGGAAAAAATCATTTTTCCCAAATAACTTGTTCTTGTGTCATAAGTCAAGGTTATCTTCTGAGACTGGTTATTGAAGTCATGGGCAGAATGAAGGTGTCAAGGATTTGAAACAGGATGTACAGGTGTTTGGGTTTGAATTATCAACAGTGACATAGTTTGGTGTGTGCTTTAAATTCATCACTTTGGGTGTAGGCACGAGGTGGTATGTAAGAGAAAGCAAGATTAGAGTCCAGAAGAGAAATTAAATACTTTTCCCCATAATCTAGAAAATATGAGTTATAACTTTAACTGTGGAGCAGAGAGAATAGATAAGTTTCAGCAGAAAGTGCAGACAAAAAATAGGAAGCATAAAGCAGCATGGCAATGAGGATGATAAAGATACAAGGAGGGACCTTTGCCTGTCCCACATCCATTTGTTTTTCTTCTGAAAACAACAGTTCAAATTATTTATAGAAGCCACTCCTTCTCCTATTCCAGTTGATGAGGCTTTGTTGGGCTTTGAGGGTCAGCCATGACTCAGAACTGACATATGTTGAGTCAAACTAGATGAACCAATGCTGCGGCTGGTCTGGCAATGTTCAGTGCTAAGAATTTTCTTTTTCTTACTCCTGGTCTATAAACTGAAAGCTGGGAACATGAAATGTGGAGCTTCTGGGGATTATTATATAGCAAATTTCTGACAAATTGCAGTTTGGAGAGAACTGAATTAAGTGTTGATGACATTGTATTAGCTCCTGTATCTAACCCTATCTGAAACCATTTTGCACAAAGTGTATCTTTTCTTTTTCTTTTTTAAGTTAGTTTGAATTATGCTTTTGTCACTTTAAATAGAAAGCATCTTTCCATGAGGCTTGTGAGCTTTAATTATTCCAAAGTTGTTTATGTAAAACCTGAAGGGGAATGCAATAAAATGTAGGATGTATCTGTAATGTAAGATTTTGACAAGTCTTGGAGTTTTCACTATTGCAATATACATTTCTTTTAGAATTTTGCTTAAAGTTTTATAAAATCTGATTTGAAGTTTCTTAAAAGAACTACCTGTACCCTTGTTTCTGATGTCTGGCTTATTAGTACATTACGTATGTCCTAATTATAAACTTTTTGGTCAAGTGACTTTATAATCTTTATGATTTTTAAAGCTCTGCATTCATGTAAAACATAACAAAATTAATGATGAGAGTAAGTACTCCTCACTTGAGGTTTTTTTGTCAATTAGATAAATAAAATATGTATTAGAAAAATGAACTGAGAAATACTAACCAGTAATGTTATTTCATTGTCTTTGTAGATAAAAAGTTGCCCTATCAGAATTATTTTAAATGTGATACAGCCAAGTAAAATCTCTGTATTGCATTTGACTAGAAACCAGGAGACCCCTTGAAAATAGCTTCCTATAATCTTGGTGTTTTCTTTATATTTCAGTATGTGAGAAAGTGAATATGGGCCCTGGTTATAATTTCTGCCCAAAGAAGGAGGGTGTTAATATATTTTAACACTGAAGATTTTCCTCACTTAAGAGTACTGCTTAATTATTTATTCCAATAATTTTCTGGAATAAAATAATATTTAAGAAAGCTATATTTTACAAATGAAACCAAATTAGGTAGTTTGGCATATTGTTTATAATTTTAAGTAAGAACCAAATCAAAGTAATAGTTTATGATTTTTGTTAAACATCACTTCTCCAGAGTCTAAAATCATCAAAATGATTTAATCAGTATTTCATTTGTAAAATATCTTATTTTATCAAAAAGTAAAATGCAATAGAAGCCAATTAAGATTCAAGTACAAAATAAATATTTTTCAATGTTTTGTTTTCATCTTTATACTGATAGTTTCCACTCAAGCTGTTCAGATTTCTTTTATATATCCATAAACTACAGGGAATCTGCCCATTGTTATATTTATATTGTTCTCTGAGTTGTTGGTCTTATTCCTATTGATTTCAAGATGATTTCTATATAGTAGGAAAATTAAATGTTTGCTTTGTCGTTTGATTTTGATCATGATGAATTTCCAATGCATGATGTTTTATTTAATTTTATATGATTAATTATTAACTTTTAACTTTGACTTCTGCATACTGTTTCATACTTACAGAAGACTGTATTCTAAAATCATTTAGCTTTTCTCTTAGAATTTATTCTAGCATGTTTTTATTTTGTGTTACACATTTAAATTTTTGATCCATCTGTGTTTGTGTGTGTGTAAGATAATGAGCTTTCAATTCAAGATTTTTATTACAAGTTGCTACCCAGTTTTTCTAGTGTCATTTGTTGAACAATCTCTTTTCCCCACCTATTTGAGATTCCATCTGTTCCATCCCATGAAAGTGTGCGCACATGTCAATATATGCTCTAAGAGCAGAGGGATGTTTTTCTGTTTGTATTTAATGCTCTGTTACTACCATCCAAGACAGAGTAGTGTCTGGCTCATAGGATATGCTTAATAAATATTCATTGAGTGAATATGCACTGCTTGTGTGGGGCACCATACAACATGATATATTCAATTCCCTTAAACTTCCTCCTATGCCCCAGAATATTTCCAAATACAGGTTCATGTGAAAAGCATAAAAGGTAACAAATGGAGTAAGCTGACTTTCTGGAGTTCCAAATGAATGTTCTTGAACTTACCTTCAAGTTTTCTTTGTTTCACTTCCTTTGCTGAAATATTCTCCTCAAATTTTCCGTAATAGTAAAAACTTGGAAGTTCAAGGGCAATCCTTTGAAGGAGTGTTTTTAAACTTCTGCATCCAGTCCACACAAAGGACATTTGCATCTAAGTTGAGACACTTTTCCTTGCAGAGGACACGACTGTGGGCAGCTCCAAGTGCAGTAGTTGTGACCTAACGCCTTTCATTCTCATCCAAAGTGGCACTTTGAAAGTGGTTTTCTCACACCTATGCCTTGAGATCTCTCCAATTTGTTATTAAAAATAAAATCATTTACAATCTTTGACACATCATCATTAGAATCAAATTGCATAAAATATACCTGTCAACAGAATAAGAGACAATTGGGAACAGAACTATATCAAGAGCTTGACCCCTCTTTCTGAGCCTAGCATCCTAACTGTGCAGTTTGGTTACAGAATCTTAAGGGGGTGGGTGGGTAAGCTGTTCATTCTGTTAAATGTTTTTGTCTTTTTTTTTATTAAAGTATCATTGATATATAATCTTATGAAAGTTTCACATGAACAACATTGTGGTTTCAACATTCACCCATGTTATCAAGTCCTCAAACACCCATTGCAGTCACTATTAACATAGTAAGATGCTATAGAGTCACTACTTGCCTTCTCTGTGCTGTGCTGACTTCCCTGTGGCCTACCTATATTGTGAGTGCTAATGATAATGGCCCTTAATCCTGTTCTCCTCTCTTCCCACCCACTCTCCCAAGCCCTACCCTTTGGTAACCTCTAGTCCTGTCTTGGGTTCTGTGAGTCTGCTGCTGTTTTGTTCCTTCAGTTTTGCTTTGTTGTTATACTCCGCAAATGAGGGAAATCATTTGGTACTTGTCTTTCTCTGCCTGGCTTATTTCACTGAGCAGAATACCCTCTAGCTCCATCCATGTTGTTGCAAATGATAGGATTTGTTTTCTTTTCATGGCTGAATAATATTCCATTGTGTATATGTATCATCTCTTTTTTATCCATTCATTTATTGATGGGCACTTAGGTTGCTTCCATAGCTTGACTATTGTAAATAGTGCTGTGATAAACATAGGGGTGCATATGTCTTTTTGAGTCTGTGACCTTGTTTTCTTAGGGTAAATTCCTAGGAGTGGAATTACTGGGTCAAATGGTATTTCTATTTTTAGTTTTTTGAGGAACCTCCGTATTGTTCTCCACAGTGGTTGAACTAATGTACATTCCCACCGACAGTGTAGGAGGGTTCCCTTTTCTCCACATCCTCACCAGCACTTTTTGTTTCATGTCCTTTTGATGTTGGCTATCCTAACTGGTATGAGATGATAACTTACTGTGGTTTTAAAGTGCATTTCACTGATGATCAGTGATGTGGAGCATCTTTTCATGTGCCTGTTGGCCATCCAGATTTCTTCTTTGGAGATGTATCTGTTCAGAAACTCTGCCCGTTTTTTAATCAGGTCATTTGTTTTTTGGGTGTTGAGGTATGTGTTCTTTATATATTTTGGTTATTAATCCCTTATTAGAGAATTCATTTATGAATATATTCTGCCATATTTTAGGGTGCCTTTTTTCTTCTGCTAATGGTATCTTTTGCTATGCAGAAGCTTTTTAGTTTGATGTAATCCCACTTCTTCATTTTTTATTTTGTTTCCCTTGCTTCAGGAAAAAGTTGCTCATGTTTATATTCAAGAGATTTATGCCTATATTTTTTTCTAAAAGTTTTATGGTTTCATGACTTACATTCAGGTCTTTGATCCATTTTGAGTTTACTTTTGTGTATGGGGTTAGACAGTAATCCAGTTTCATTGTCTTACATGTAGATGTCCAGTTTTGCCAATACCAGCTGGTGAAGAGGCTGTCATTTCCCCACTGTATATTCATGGCTACTTTATCATATATTAATTGACTATAGATGTGTGGGTTTATATCTGGACTCTCTATTCTGTTCCATTGATCTATAGGTCTGTTCTTGTGTCAGTACCAAATTGTTTTGATTACTGTGGCTTTGTAGTAGAGCTTGAAGATAGGGAGTGTAATCTCCCCAGCTTTGTTCTCCTTCTCAGGATTGCTTTGGCTATTTGGGGCCTTTTGTGGATCCATATGAATTTTAGAACTGTTTTTTTCTACTTCATTGAAGAATGCTGTTGGTATTTTGATAGGGATGGCATTGAATCTGTAAACTATTTTGGGCAGGATGGCCATTTTGACAACACTAATTCTTCCTATCTGATTAAATGCTTATTAACATCTCCTTTAATTCCCACAATGATCTCCACAGGACAAGAAAGATTAAATTGCCTAAGGTCATTCATCTTGAAAGAGGTATAATAAAGAATGATAGGAGGTTTATCTGATTGGAGAGACCAAGTTATTACCTACTAGACTCTTCATTTATTGGCAACATTTCTGTAGGTTCTATCTCTTTTCAACTTAAAACATTGTTCTCTGAGATAATAAGCAAAGCTCTGAGAGAGTGGCGAGGGCCAAAACATATTTCTGAAGTTGATATAATACATTCTTAAAGTGGCATATCAAATAATAAATACTTTATGCATTTTGTGACATTGACTTTAAATGTAGAAAATGTCCAGTCTTCTGGACTGTGATTTTTATTTGTATTTCTTTGAAGAATGCACAAGGTTTGGGCCAATGCAGAAAACTCATTTTAATTTTTGAACATGTCCTGTCATTCTGGCAGAAAGGTTCCAAAATGCAGGACCCTTTCCTTGCTCTGTGTGCTGCCCCTCAGAGCCACAGCACATGAGAATTGTGACATTACAGGTTCAACTGGCTGTGAAAAGAGAATGCACAAAGGATTTAGAAGCAATAGTAAATCAGGGATGATAGACTAAATATACCAAATAGCAATTTTTTTGAACCTGTATATGTATATCTGATTTAATTTTTCTGAGAATATATAGATGCTTTTCAAAGAAATTATAGTGAAATTAAGCACACCTTTTAAAAAAACTATTGACCCTGTATGAATTTCTGTGTTTAATTTTTTTTATGAATACAACACTATCATTATTATATGAACTATACAATTCCAACTGCAGGTATTTAAAAAAATCAAAGTCTTAAAATGAATAGAATGTATTTATTTAACATCCATATTGCCTTGAATAGCTGCAGTGTGTATTTATTTTTTGTTTTATACAATTCCCTTTTACATATTACAATAAGAAGAGCTTTTTAAAAGTCTACTAATAGTGACCCTTTATGATCATATTACTAAAACACCTCTTTGCAGTTCTTTGGTCATATGTACATTATCTTTGGAAATATCTATTCAGAGTTGATGAAAGTATCTTTTCCATCTACTTCACTCTATTTCTATGAAAACATTTCATCACTGAGTAGCACGTTCACATTCATCAGTAATTACTTGTACACTGTCCAATTTATATTCTGTGAAGGCTTTTGGGAGAATAATTGTTGCACTATGTCAAGAGGAGGATTTAGCCAATGCTAGCTCATAAAATCCAAGCACTCTCCCACTCACAAATTCTGATTGGCTTTAAAATGTTTAATTATATCACTGCCTCTCTATACAGATCATTTTGACTGAAAATTATTCCCTTTGTCAATGCAGCCTCTCTTAATTATTCCATTTTCATACCCACCCATACTTCATTCTTCCACTCACCTCTTATTTGCAGGCACGGTGAGATTCCTGGTGGCTGGAAGAAAGTGGTTAGGCCAGCCATTCAGAGTTTCCTGAGCAAAAGAAACTTGACTCTCTCTTCTGCTGTTTCAGTTTTACTGAATTATGTTCTTATTGTGTTGGGGGAATATTATTCAGGCTAAGGAATATAGTCACAATGAATTTTCTTGTTTCTTTGCTGTGAAACATCATTTAGATGTTTAATCACCTGAAAAAGCCATTTACTGCTTTATATATACCTTCTCTATGAGAATAATCCTTTAATTATTAATTGAATTTCTAATTATGGACTTAAATATGGCTTTGTGTTTGACTGCACCAAATGTCATAGACTATCTATTTTTTAAGTTCAAGTAATTATGTATAAATTTCTGTTGTTTTCTAAAAATTTGAAAGCACATTAGATTAACTAGTCCATATTGTTTATGGATAATCAATAATTTATCTCTTCCTATATATTACCGTATTTATTTCATAGAATTAGTAATCCAAGATTGCATTTTCAAATTCATGTAAAAACACATCTTCATATTGTAGACTCTCTGCAGGGTCAAATAAAGTGCACCTTTTCCTGACAAAGTTTGGGAAAAATAGGAAAATAAGGAAAGCAAGTCAGCAAATGACTTGCCTAAACATCATCCTAATTTCCAGGAAAGGGTAAAGTGGAGGGCATTAGGGAGAGTGCCAGCATGAGCCTCCCTTTACTCTCCACTTGTTCCATTGTCCCAATTGACACAGCCCTCCAGAAGACAAAATTTGAGTTTTCAGAACAGTAACACTAAATCCAATCCATATCATTGCCTCTTGTTGGACCGAGTAGAGGGGAAGGGAAAAAAAGAAATCTCTGTGCTCAGGATGTTTGACAGGATAACTTCTCCCAGAAGAGAAATGTGCACCAATATTTATCACCTCCACCAAATGACTTCTAACTCAACCTCCATTGAAGGGTCAGGATGTAGGGTTGGAGGCCAGGAGTGGTTAAGCAACAGAATATCTCAAGCAAACAAGTTTATCAATGCCTTTCCCTGTAACAAAGTCTTGTTCTGGAAAGATTTTAGTGAATCAGTGTTGGGCATTTGCACTATGTAAGTGTGGAGGGTAAAATATTCACCCGTATGGATGTTTTCATTGGATTGTCTTTGGAGAAAGCTGTTAAATCTATATAAATGTGGCTCTCTGAGAAGTGACATTGTTTCTACCTATAGTTGAATCATTGTTCTTCACCTTTTTTTCCCCAAATTCTGGTATTCCCAAATGATGGCACAAAAGATGATCCATGCTGTATATGTAAATAGAGGCATCTGGCCTTTATCATTCACAACTTGAATTTAATACACATTTTTCTTCATTTCTTCTTCAGGATTTTGAAACACATGAATCAGTCATTGATGGGACTGCAAATGAAATCTCATACATTTCAAACATACTCATTATAGTCAGGTTGTCTCAGGAAGAAATGGATGAATCTCCCACAGCATTCTCAAAATAATCAGGGTTTAGAGAGTAAATATCTGAAATTTCTATAACAATTAAAAAGTACCTGTGCCCTCGAAAACAAGGAGCAGAGGCTCATATGAACCTCCTGGATATTCTGGGGGCTTCCGTGGATCCTGATGGTCTAAATGAAATCTGGTGTGACAGAGACCTCGGAGGTTCTCTCTCCCTCTCCTCTCCCTGTCTTCCTCTGTGCCTGTCTCTGTCTCGGTCTCTCTCTTTCTCTCTCTCATACACACACATTCACACAGCGCTGGTACAGCTCCATCTGTGTCTTGGAGTTCCTTTTTTCTATAAATCTGACTTCAGTTGCTGATCTTACTTAGCATCATTTTGTCCTTTTTATCTTTGAAGAAAAGCACGTAGACTCTCTTGCCTTGAAGAGCGTGACCTTCAGTTTCCTCGAAAATCAGTAAGCAGTGCAGAGAATAAATATAGCCAGTTACAAAGTTTTCAGGAAGCTTCCAAAGTTTGTGTACTTATCTATGTGTACATTTACTCTCTTAGATTATCCATTTTAGTCCTAAGGTTATAATTCATCGACCCTGCTCCTTCCTTTGATGCTTCCTTAAGTAATACAGGTTCTTTCTTAATGAAATTCTTGTTTATAAGACATGTGTAAAGATACCTTTGAGGTGGAGTGATAAATACTAGCTAATAGGCCTTCCAAATTCTTCCAATCCCATGTATAATTTATGTTTTAGAGGAAATATTGACTGAGAGGGTGTTTATATTAGGATATTTTCATCATAGTTAGTAGCTACCGTGGACTGGAAGGAACTGGACGGAGATCAAGGTCAAATCAATCTGTATTTATTATGGCACTGCTTTGCTTAGAAGAATGCTGGGGCCTTTAGCATATGTGCAAATATAGAAGGCATGGTTATTTCTCATAGTACAACCGTTGAACGCAGACAAGAAAGAGCTGAATTGCAGTGCTTTGTACACAGTAGTGGTGCACAGACTGTGTAGGAAGAGCATTAAGAGAAGGATGTGCACATATTATAAACATGGCATATTTGTGTCCAAGTAAAATGAAATAGCTTATGAAAAGGGTGCCGATTTAAAGCAAATACCGGTTGATTCCAAGGCAGAGAATGAAGTTCAGCCATGGAGCAGCAGGACTGGAGGTAGAGTTGGAGACCGAAACTCTGTCTTTCCAGTTTTATAGAGCCATATGGCCACATTCTTTGCTTCTCTGTTCTCTCCTTTCCCCCCTTCCCACTTCTCTGCAGTTACATTTTCACTTCTCTGGAATCTCAGCTTGTGTATGGGACTGGTCGATCGTGGCTCGAACTTTGGTATAGCTACAGAATCTTTCAGTTAGGTACATCCACTGTCTAACAGACTCAGTTTTTCAATATCCTAATCCCGAATTTCTGGTAGAGAGAATCTGCCTGAAATTTTTTGAGTTTGGTCACAGGTCCACACCGTTCAGCTGTAGTCAGTGTACCTGAGGTCACTTGACACCTAGGCTGTTTGTTCTAACACCTTTGAGCGATAAACTTTCTGGCATGAGGAATGAGTTGGAAGGTTAATCAACATGTCTACTGCAGAGTTTAGCACAGGTATGGCATCTTTTGTTCCACCAGTTTAATCCTCTCTAGCACTGATTCAGCAGGTCCCTTTCCTTCCTTCTCCACTGTTCCATACTGAGTACAGTGGGAATACTCAGGAATAACTTAAATTTCTATGGTACTGATATATTTAAAATTGTGGCCCATGCAACTTATCTTTTTGTAGCCATTGAAACTTTCAAATTCATTCAAATGAATTATTTAACTTGATTTGTACAAACCAATCAAGGTTCAATGACCAACACATTGAAGTTTAGATGGAAGGAAAGATGAAACCAGAGTTTATTTTCCTTCCTTACTCTTCTTGCAGATTCTAGAAAAAACATTGTCCAGTAGCTAGTGCCTTTTTATAATCCTCCTCATTTCTTTTCCTTTCACTTTAATTATGCATCCTTATCTTTTACAGAAGTCAAAATAAATGAATTTAAGCCTGATTTTTTTCTTACTATTATGAAATGCTAAGCCAAAAAACTGGGCAAAGGACTAAAATAGGAGCAAAGATTTATGACTCCTACTTGACTGCTGTCATATACTAATCTGAAATATTGGTCATGTCATGTTCTGCAGATGTTGAGTACATGGTGTCTAGCAATCGCTTCACCTCAGATGGCAAGAAGTGCATAGGGCAATATTGCCTACTCTCCCCTAGGGGTTGGGGGTAATACAACAAACTAGGTTCAGGGTCAGTTAGTGACCAATAGTCTTTAGCCCTTAGTACATTTGGATTCATAAAGGTTCTAAGTTGGTTGCAGATAGATTTTCTAGGCATTTTCAAGGCACTGTGAAAAATCTTATTTTGAAAACAAAAACAAATTAAAGTGCTCACTGAATTTGGCCTGCCCCATTGTTTTCTCCTTGACTACCTTCTGGAAGGTTGATGAAGACGTATCCTGTAACTTCCATTTAGAGAAGGATATCACCAAGGGATTAGAAAAAAAAGAATAAAACCAATCATCATTGTGGGAAGACTGAAGATGCAGAAACTAAAGAGAACCCGCGAGATCTCACCCCCAGGGACACAGTAAAACTACATAGTTAATCTAGTGCTGGTATCCATAAAAATATCCTATTAAGGTTATTTTATTATTTTCCTGTACATGCATACATGAAAATGCACTCACAATCAACAGAGAGTAAGTATTTTGGAACACACATCAAGTTCCCTTCTTCCCAGAACCCATAAAAATGCCTTCACTGTAAAAATAATTTAACTTTTTTAGTGCAATCTATAAATGTGGCCTTTGGGCCCAGTGTTTATGGCAGATGGAATGGCTCTATTTGGACTAGCTAGGCAGACATCAGTGTTCTGTAGGTATTGACACAGCAGCCATAAGCTTCCATCTGGCCTTATGCCTGCACAGCAAGGATGATTTAGCATAAAATTTGAAAACATATCTTAATGTGTAGTTGCATAGGATTTCTCCATTGACATAACAATTTATTCATTGCAAATCCTTGCTAAGTTTATGTAAATATATAGTATGTACATATATATGTACCAGTATACAGATCTGTATATATAAAACTTTGGAGTTGGTCTTAATTGCTTTTGTTCATGTCTTTTTCATATATTCAGGAATTTGATCTATTTGTTCTTACTGTCTTATGTCTAAGTGAATTTAATAGTCAACCTTAAATAACCATCTGATTTTAAAGAGGTTATTAATAAGTACTTTAAGTCTCTTTTTCTCAGCATCACAACACAACAGAGTCCCTTGTAATCATGACACATTGATAGGCAAACCAACATATTTTCATTGTTATTTGTATTTCACTTACTGTACTTACTGAACATCTTTCTGACTTGACTAAACCTAATTTCCTTCCCCACTATTATCAAACCTGTGGAATTTAGCATTATTTATCTAATAAATATAATTCTTCATGTTTGTGATTAGATAAGACTGCTTTCAATATTAAGTATTTCTAAAATTAAGTATCATCAGAAGAAAATATTGTATGACTAAATAACTGTTCATTTGGCCATACTGACTTGATTTAGTTACTTAAACTACAAGTCATTAGAAGGTTGAGAAATCTGGGGTATATTTTAACCCTCAAGTAGTTGCCTCAGTTTCCTTATCAGCAAAAGTGATTACGTTCGCAGAGGAAGTGAACAGTTAGACGTCAGAAAACACAAGGTTAAGTTGTCTCAGCGCTTGCTGAAAGACAGAAATCATTTACTTACTAACATCCGGCTTAGTAATAAAGAATACCATGGTCTGCACTGAATAGGTTTTCTCCTATCAGCTAGATTTTGCTCACCTGTGCCCCACTCCTCCCAAACTGAAATGCTGTGTAACATACATTTAGGCATCTAGGGTGTCAGAGGGGTTGTGCGTCTCTGGGCTAGGGGCTTGAGATGGACTCTGGAATAAGCTTTCATTTCAGGCCCAGAAGTATGAATAGGATGGTGATTGCCTTCCTGGTTAATTTCACCCTGGTGCTGCTTCTCAGGAGAGGGATGGGAGCTCATTTTCCCTTTTTAGTTCTTAACATTTGATAGCAACTGACTTGAAACAAAAATTCTTTTTGTTTTTTTTTTGGAGGGGTCCCTTTTGTTCCCCTCCTGCAGTGTAAAAAGAGATTGTGTTTGTCAAAATAAACAGCGAGGGACTATAAATATGTTCCAAACATTTTGTGAGGCTGAATTTCAGCAGCTAAGATGTGCTGGGGGATTTTGTGTGCTGAAGACCACCATGGCGCCTGCATTTGGGAGACATTAAGGAGCTCCATGCAGGCCTCAAAATAATGCTAAATATTCAAAGAAGTTTCTAGTATATCTGAAATAAAAGTAAAGTTTCATCCAAACAGGTCGTTAGTTACTTTTGACTCTAAATTACTTCATTAAAATTGAATTTTAATTTTGCCTTATCGAACAGGCCTTACAGTAACCTTTTGAATATGTGAGCTCATGTTGAGGATAAGCTGTACAATGATATTTTAAAAAATTTTTATTTGTAATCATAGCTATGGAAGTTTTGCAAATTCTCCAAAATGAGTAGGGAATGGAATGGGAAAGAATAAAGAGGAATGGTATTTTGGGGAGAAATTAAAAAACAGAGGTTATCTGTGATGACCACATTTGCATTGCAGGTCACTTATTAGGCTACTGGGTTTTCTGGTAATTTGTTCATTCTTGTTCCATTAAATTGTAATTACTTCTGATATCTCTAGCTTTATTCCTTTGGCTGGCTCCTCTATTAATTAAGCCTTAGGATCCTTTACGAGATGAATAATTCTCTACTGGACAGTGTTAAGTTGAAGTCAAGAGGTGATAAAAGAAAATTAAGAGTAAAGGCAGAAGTTGTCACTTAAAATAGTTTAAGATGTAAAAATGAGAAGGGACAGTGTGCTTTTTTCCCCCTCCATTATTCACTTTCCCTTCATTTTCATTCTTTCTGTTTTCATTTGTCTGTGAAAATACCTATAATCCAAATCTCTAACAAGTATTTTTTGTGTGATGTGTGTGTATTGCGGTGTGTAGTTTCTTCCAGGAGCCAGGTGAATTCCCTCAGTGCATTGACTTGAAACATTTCTGCTATCTAATTATTAAGACTTTTCTGGAGATGGCATTTCACCAATGGAATAAGTACTGTGGGAGATGGCAGATCTAAATCTTACATGAGATTTATGGACTAAGAGATGTTGTTCTACATGAATGAATGTTGATTTGCTTGGAGACATGTAATGATTTTTCATGATTGTTCTTATTTAATTTACTGTTTTTCTTATAGAATTTAGAGCATTAGAAGTAATCTTAAAGGGATTATTTCATTCTCTTGCTTTTAGTATGTTAAAATTTACAAAATTTCAGACTTTGAAAGGCTCTTGGTAATTACCTCATCCAACTCTTTTTAGAAGAGGATAAATCAAAACATGGAGATTAAGTGGCTTGTCCTAGTATTATCAGCAACCTGAAAGTTTTTTATTAAAAAATAATAACAACACAGCATCAACAACCTAGTATGTAAGATTTTTAATTCTTGGACAAATGATCTTTCCATCCTTCCTATGGGAAGAAAGATATGACAGTCATAATTAGTTCTGAGAGTTTTAGAGTAAATTATAAATGCCAAAGAATGTGCCTTCAAGGAAGAATTCCTCACTCATAATGAAATCTGAAAACCTTGGATATGAACAAATATCTGGAGCACAAAGATGAATTGTACTTGAAGAGCTAAGTGACTAGTAAATAAGGTGTGCTGCCCATAAAATATTTCATTACTAACTGCCTTTGATTAGATTGTCTTTTCCCACCTAGTTGGTATGTTCTCCTACTCTACAGACTAAAGCCATGAGACCTTTTCAAGTTTAAGTAGAGATAATTTTCTTGGAGTCTATCCTTGAATTCTTTACATCTTCCTTCCACTTGAGTACCATATGTATAAAGTCCCAAATCCACATTAGAACTCCAAAGCCCTTTGCAATCTTCTATCTTCCTGCTTTTCTAGTCTGAAAGAAGTTTTAAGATATTATTCTGTCCCTACTTTCCGCACTCCAGTTATATTTGTCTTATTTTAGTTTCTCAAATGTTTAACTTATTCTTTCCCCTGGGAACTTTTGCACATGCTTGTTTCTTTTGCATCCAGTGCTTGCCCAGGCACCCATTATTCATTCTTCATGTCTTAGGGAACATATGTTTTCCTCTGGAAGAATTTACCTTAATCCTCAAACTAGGTGAACTCTTCATGAAAGGAAAAGAAAGGACATAAACTCTACAGTTCCAAGCGGGTTTACTGCTAAACCTGAGAGGGACCCCTCTTTCCTGGCAAGCAGAACAAAGGAAAGGGGTCCCTAACAGTCCAAGAGCCTTTTTATGGCCAGGGTTTTTGGCAGGCTCTTTGAGGGGATGGGTCAGGGAAAAGGTGGGCTTGTGGCTTGTTGATGTGTCCTCTGGAGAATGCTTGTAGCCTAAGGTGAAACCTAGGTCTCTCTGAAATGGTGGGTGGTCTTATTCAAAAAGGCAGTACTCCTGTCCAGATTCTATCACTTCATGAAATCAGTTTTCATAACTTCTGGTATGTGTGTTTTTTTCACACTCACTAGGATAGTGATGGTGAGAGTGCACAGGAGTTAGCATATTAAATATTCATTAGGAGATTGTCTATGAAGCATTGTGATCAGTTGGCTTTAAGAATGAGTCAGGGATGATTCTGGTCTTTAACTCTGTTGATTGGGGGGTTTAGGTGTCATTTAGTTTCAAGGAGAGATAATATGGAAAAAGTTATATGGAAAGAAAATGAGTTCACATTTTGTGAAGTTGAATTCAAGAGATGGCCTTTAAATAGTTAAATGTATGAGACTGACCTCAGGAGATACGTTCATAATGAGAGCGCAAATTGGAGACTCACCACCATGTAGAAGTAGTAGTATAAACCAAGATTGAAGCTAAGAAGGTGCAAGGGTCAGAATAATATTTAAAGAATGTGAAGACAGGAGGATCCAAATTAACCCCGAGAAATAACCACCACTTCAAAACAGAGGCTGGGTGTCCTTTCAGATTCACCATCCACTCCTCTCCGCCCTGCTCTGTGTCCTGGGAAGCTACCTATGTGAACCACATAAAATGGTTCCCTTGCCTTCTAGCCTTCAGCATTGTTCACCCAGCTGAGGAGGAGGCCCTTGCAAAAAAACAAAAACAAGAAGAGTGAGTTCAGAGCTTTTATTTTCCTACATCCATCCTTGCGGGTTCTCAAAACAGTGACATGTCCCATGACTGACGGTCACATTTCTTATGAGGCTCAGCAACAGCTTCTCTGTCTCCAGAGGCTTTGTTTGCACTACATGCCTAAGAGTAGTGACACTCACAGGTACTAAACATAGAAGACTGCACTGTCCTACCCATCTCCCTTGCTCATACGTTTGTCAATAATCCCTGCGTAAAAATCTCAAGTTATCCAATTTAAGTGAGCCATCTTTTTCCTGCCATGACCCCACCTGACACATAGCAGAGATGCAGAAAGGAGAAATATGTTCTCAAAGGCAAATGTGAAAGAGTTTCCAAAAGACAGACATGGTCAACAATGTCAACTGTTGCAGAAAGGTCAAATTGGACCTGATAATTAAGAGGTTCTTGATGACCTCAGGAAGTAAGTTTCCAATTGAGTATTGCAGTAGAATTGTGAATGAATTAATTATGCTATGAATGAAGAGTAGAAAAACATTGAAGAAGGGCAGACAAAATGCACAAAGTACTCTGGGGAAATGACTGAAGTCATGCAGAGTGAGCTAGATGGTCAAAAATGTTATATGGGAAGGGACATATATTTCATATACTAAAGGAAAGGAGCCAATGAGAGAGCAGGTTGAATAGTAGGTTAGCAGGGAATCTGTGAAGGGCCAGGGAGAAAAGGTAACCTGGACTCAGCTGGAGGCAGAAAAATTAAGTGAAGAGGACTGACCCAAGTTATGTTTTGAAAATAGAATTATAAAGCAGGATAATGGTGACTTAAAATTTCTGCACATTTCTTCAAAATTACTAGAATTAGCTACCTTGTTTATTGTTAATTTAGATGAGTAGTAATTTATTTTATCTTGGATCACCTTTTTTAATTTCAGACTTTTCAAAAAGTGGGAATTATGTTTGATTTTCTTTTGGAGTTATCCATAGGTTAGGAATTGTTGGAAGTCCTTTACATTTGCATTTACACACTTTTAATTTCTTGGATATTTCTGCAGATCTAGTCTTCTTTAATGATAAAAGTGCACATTAATATAATACAACCCTAATAAATCAAACTGTTCTAACATGTAATGCAATAGCTTTTCAGTTAACCTTCTATATGGCTTCATTAAATAAATTCTACTGTAATTTTTCCTCTCATTCCTTGAGTCAACAAACTGAACAATTCTCACTTTAAGAGAACAATAGGTCTTTTTTTTTTTTTACTAGTAACGTATGCAAAGGTTTAGCTGGAACTGAATAGCACCATGTTAAAAGAAAAAGCTCTGTTTAAATAGTCTACAAAGACGACAAAATAAGTTCAGGCTGCTGTTTTTCTCCCCGTTGGATTAACCCGAGGGAAGCTAGATGTATGGAAACCGGAAAGTAAAACACCACAAAAGTAACAAAGCACCTTGAGAAATCCTGGCAAGAGTTAAGTCTCTCTTGAATTGACAATGATTCTTTCAGGAAAAAAAGTCATGTTTGGGGATTTTTCACAGAATGCAAACTCTGCCTCGTTATAGTTTGAGCCGGGAAAAAGAAATCCAAAATTTTGTATAAAACCATTGATGACAAACACCTTTGACCAACTCCTAATAAAGATGATGGCAACTTTAAATCACTGAACGTGTTAGAGATTATTTTTCTCCTCCAGGTAACTTAATTGAAATAAGTATCTGTTTTAGGATGGTGAAGTTACAATATAGTGACTGCAGGAACAATATAGTATTTGACAGGGCTCAGATCATTTTTTTCCCCAAAGTATATGACAAAGTTTTGAAAATGGACTGCTAAATTTAAAAAATACAATTGTCATAAAGTATTTCCATAAAGGCTACCTTGCCATGATACATATTATTTCTTTTTATTATGGAAAATACAGAGTTGTGCAATTTAGAGTAAACATACTCTTTTCAGTTCTGAGTTCTGTTCTTTTTCTGGGTGTATATTTTTTTGTCGCTCTGTTCATGTATCTCATAATTGTGTATACAGCAAAGCTTCTTTTGAAAACTTGATTATTATAGTTAACTGGGAAGAGACTAACCCTAAAATAATTGACAGCTGGTACATTGATATTGGATTAATGGGCATCCAGCTAGTAGATACTTTAAAATTTTATCTCAAATTGCTATCATTGTCTGATAAAAGATGCCATCAGTGTTATCTGGGGAGCCCCTTGTGAGCTCCTTATGGTGGGGATTTCTTACCTGGTCCATTCCCCAAAGACCTCCAGATGTTAGAGGGCAAGCTTGTGATTATTTAAATGACTGAGAATTTAGGAAACATGTGCAAGGATAAAGGAGAGTTAATTGTGCCACTACCATAAGATCAATAGCATGTATAAAACACAAAAGTCTATATTTTCATTTAGTGGGAATCCAATGAATTAATTACTATATATAAATAACTGTTGTGCGAAACAAATTAAATTACAAACAAGGTAACATAGTTAAAATGATACATTCTGAGGCATTAATGGCCCAACTGCTACTTCCATGGTGTCTGGACCCCCTTAAAAAATCTCAGGAATGGGTTTTAGGTTGCATTTCTAGTGTATTTGAAAATATTTGTAAACTATGCTAGTCAAACTAAAGGAAATTAAGCAGAGAGAATTATGATTATTAATAATAACACTGAGAACTACTGAAATTGTTATTACTTAATAGGCTGAGTTAGTTCAGGCACTGAGTTTCCTCATAATCTTAAATGCAAATTGTGATATTACATTCAAATTGCCATTTTTTTTCAAATGATATCACTTTGGACTGCAAAGTTTATTTAAGTTGCTTCATTACCCAGAATATTTCACATAATCACCATTAACCACAGCAATCTCTTCTCTCTAATATAGCTGGAAAAAAAAGAATTGTAATTCTTTTCTCAATTATTAATCAATTTCAGTATTCATTTCCTAACAGGGAATGCTTAATAGAGCATAGCTCCCCTTCCTTGACATCTTCCCCTTTCACATCACTGATGAATGGGAATCAAACTACAGACCACTTACTGATTAGCTGAAAATTTCTAATCATGTCGTTTTGGAGTGAGAGTAATTTGTGCAATAGGATAATTCTTCATAATGGAATGAATATTGAACAATGATTGGTAGGAAAGTAAAAAAAAATCTAGGCTTAAAAGCAAAACAGAGGGATTTTTTTAAAATCAACTTCCTAAAAACTTTTCACTGCATATGTACTGTTTTCTTTTTTTTTGAATGATATTCAGTAGAAGCCCCTAGAAATATATATAAAGAATAAGGAACTCTTTAAGTTTTAATGAACTAGATGTAGGATGGCAGGGTGGAGGGACAGAATAGAGAAATTAGAATCACTTTACGTTCGTTACCTTTGTCTGCATTTTTGCCTCCTTGATAAGGGCAGGAATGGCTTCTGTATTACTTCGGCCCTGCTCTCCAGTGTGTTTTCAAGTGTCCAGCAGATAGTGAGCAATGAGCAGTTATTTACGAGTAAATTGAATGACTCAGTTAACTAATATTTACATTGGATTAAAACTTAGTGCATGTTTTCCCCTCAGTTCAAAGGACAATTAAGTTTCTGTGTGTCCAATTATTAGATTAATAAACATGTTAAACAAAGTTAAAAATTTTCAAAATACCTCAATTTTTCTGCACCAAAAGAATGAAATTTGACTGTTTTAGGGTAGAAGGGAAAATACAGTGAGTCTTTATTTGATAAATTTTAACATGAAAATTTTAACATTCTCTGATTAGCAATATTTTAAAGTTTTACAAATGTGATGTTTCTTACTGAAGTTTGTAGATGTGATGGTGAGAGGGACTTGAATCCATTTTTAGGAGACAGATGTGGTTAAAGATGCTGAAATGAGAATATTGCTTTAAAAACAGTCCCAAGGATATTTGTTAGAACTCTGCAAGTAATTTTTTATGGACGAGAAACATTTGGGAGAAACCTGCTTTAGCCTTCATTAAATGGCTAATATGCAACGGCACTTTTGCCACGTACTAATAAAATCAATCTCTCATTGATTTTCGTTTGTCTTAATACAAAAAAATGTAAGTGACCATATCAAACAGATAAGAGATAATTTAAGGATGGGAGTGCCGAGGTATTTCCTGGTATCAGTACCAATCATTTAGATAACTTTAAACTATTCAGGGGTGCTCGGATCATCAGCTCTGGGAAGTTTCCATATGTTTTAGAGATTTTTCTTTTATCCAAAAAGGGTAAAATAAATAGACCTCAGCACTTATTTATCTAAAAGGCTAGTGCTGAATAAAACAATGTCTCTATTTGACTAGCTTTCTTGGTATTTAATCACAAAATACAACATTTTTACTGTTCTGGGAATAGAGTTGGGGAAAGTTGACTCTGAGGACCACAGAGCATTCCAGCTGTTTCTTAGGCAGTGATAAAATCTACTGGTCTTTGGCAAGTGTACCCTTGTACCTTCTAAAACGCATACACTATATAAAGAGTAATTTAGGTACTGGTAAAATCCAGTGAACAAAAATGATCTTTTCCCTAAAGTCTTAAAGATAGCATTTATTCTTCTAAGGACACCGAAGCAGTAACATTTTGATTTTTTCCAAACTAGTCATCCAGCTCTAACATTTAAGTGGTATCATACGGTGGATTGCATGCTATCTGGTAGAAAGAAAATCCCTCTACTTTTGAATTGATAACTCTTAGGTTTTCAGGGTGATCGTATATTATCATATTTTTATTATCCAAACCAAGATGTTCTGAGAATAAAAGAGAGGGGTTTTCATAATTATGCCAGGATAAGCCTTAATCAAGACCTCTCCATGATTAGGGATGTACCCCACCCTGTGTTTTGGGGTGAAGAACTTATATGTTAGTCACCCCACTAGAGTAAATGTCCAGGAACAAGATGTAAATATGGCTTGAGACATCTATCGTAGGTTATTCCTTGCCTCCATTTTTCCCTGGCATCTGTGACCTGAGAGGGAAAATGCTGGGCAGTAGTCCATTTTGGTTTAGGAAGAAACACCTTAAACTTGCTTTCATTCCTCTGAAATGAAACTTGGCTTCTTTTATCAGCTCTGAAGTAAAACAGGGTTCGGAAAAATCCAACTTCATGATTAAAATGTGTCCTCCGTATCACAATGTGGTCCTTTGCCTCCTTTTAAATTAAGAATCCATCAACAGAGCAGATTACATCCAACTTCTTGCACAGCAAAAACCAACTGTTTATCACAAGTCTTTCTTTTTTTTTTTTTTTTTACCCTCATAGTTTGTATTCCACTATTTTGTTTTAATCCCCCTTTGTTTTATTTGGCCGCTGAAGCTGCTGCGCCTTGCCATTGGCAATCAAAGCTTATGAGCAAACATTCTCTGTGTCTTGGAAAGCGAGACCGTCACCCCAGTCTGCACATCCAGCTGTGCCCCTGCAGAAGTCCTGAGCCTGCTCTTAAATTGGATCCTGAAGAGCTTTGCCAAGACTGCACGCTGCCAGGAGGGCTCTTTTGGGCCGGTCCGTATTGATTTACGTTGGTTCCCCTGTTTTCTGTCAGTTCGCGATCCTGTCGCAAGCTTTGATTCCTCATTATCTCAATTGCAAATTCCATGAACGCATCATCATTCTGCCAGGGCACCCAGGATTCGAGACTGACAATAGCGGATCGATGTCTCAGGGGCGCAGCCCTGAATTTCAATAATACAATTAAATTCCTTGAATGTGAGATTTATCCAGATTGTCGATTCTGCATTTTCTGCACGTTCAGTATGTGAAGCTACCCACACACAGAACCTGAGCAGTGTTCCTGTCAGTGCATAACGAAGGAAAAAGACTTGATCGTGAACCGGAGGGAAAGATAATCAAATGTTGAACCTGCTGAGCCTGTTGGATGAAACTGTTAACAAGGTTTGCTCAAATCACCAGGGAAATGCTGTGCAGGGAAGAAGATTGGGGTTCAGGTCTGAACTCTGTAAGCAGGGTTAGGCTGGATAAGGAGGTCTGGATGCTCGTTGCTGAAGCTGTGTAGCAATCCTTTGGAAGGATTTGTGTTTTCCCTCAGGAGTCACTTCAGCACACGGATTCACTTGAAACACTTCTGCTCAATTCTGAGAAACATGCTGACAGAGAAAGTGTCATAAAAGAATACCACATGTTTTAATTCTCATTTTCACCAATATCAAACTAAGAAAGTAACAAACCAGAACAATTACTTCCACTTCTGTAATTGTAAAGGGTAGACTGAGGAGAAAAGGGAGTGAAAAGCCAGTTACTCTGCACAGGTGCTCTCTCTTTGGTGGAATAAGAATTTCAACAAAAGACTCAAGTGAGCACAAAGTGTTCCTTTCAGTAGACTTGGCTTGCAATTTGCTTACACATTTAAGACAATGAGAACTTTATAAACCTGCATCCTTCCTTTAGTCACAAAACTCGGTGTTCTTCGCTCTCAGTTTATTGGTTGACCTCCCCAGGAGCTCCTTCTTTCCCTACCTGTGACCTCACTGAAGGATATTAATGAATACAGCCAGCTCCCCCATCTGGTGTGAGGCGACTAAGCCTCTGGGACTGATAAAGCATTTCCAGTCATGGAGTCATTATCAGTTTTTATTGGAGATAGTGCACCGTTGAAACCAGAGCACGTGTTAGTTGCCTTACCTCTGAATTTCCTACTCTGAGAATCTTAGCCATTCAAATGTGACATTCAAGGTCACTTGAAATATACATTCAGCAATAAACTGTAAAAGTATCTGTCTGCCACAGAAACATGCTAAAATTTTACCTAGGCTAGGAGGCTGTGTGTGACCAATTACTATCGAGAGAAGTGATCTATTTTAATAACATATATGTTCACTGTAAGTATTTAAAATCTTCAGCTTCTCAAGTAAGAAATGATATAGAAATACACTTTATTATGCTGCAGTCTCTTGAAATGGCCTTGATTATTTTTAATGCTTATGTAGAATTCTTACAGGGGAAAACTATTTTTTAAACCATATATATTCTTTTTTTTTTAATTAATGTATCATTGATATATAATCTTATGCTCAGGTTTCACATGAGCAACATTGCGGTTACTACATTCCCCCCTATTATCAAGTCCCCACCACATACCCCATTACAGTTACTGTCCCTCAGCATAGTAAGATGCTATAGAGTCACTACTTGTCTACTCTGTGCTATACTGCCTTCCCCTGTGCCCCCCCATATTATGTCCGCTAATCATAATACCCCTTAATCCCCTTATCCCTCCCTTTCCACGCATCCTTCCCAACTCCTTCCCTTTGGTAACCACTAGTCCCTTCTTGGAGTCTATGAGTCTGCTGCTGTTTTGTTCCTTCAGTTTTTGCTTTGTTGTTATACTCCACAGATGAGTGAAATCATTTGGTACTTGCCTTTCTCTGCCTGGCTTATTTCACTGAGCATAATACCCTCTAGCTTCATCCATGTTGCTACAAATGGTAGGATTTATTTTCTTTTCATGGCTGAATAATATTCCATTGTGTATATGTACCACCTCTTCTTTATCCATTCATTTACAGATGGACACTTAGGTTGCTTCTATGTCTTGGCTATTGTAAATAGTGCTGCAATAAACATAGGGGTGCATATGTCTTTTTCAAACTGGGCTCCTGCATTCCTAGGGTAAATTCCTAGGAGTGGAATTCCTGGGTTAAATGGTATTTCTATTTTTAGTTTTTTGAGGAACCTCCATATTGCTTTCCACAATGGTTGAACTGGCTTACATTCCCACCAACACTGTAGGAGGGTTCCCCTTTCTCCACATCCTCGCCAGCATTTGTTGTTCTTAGTCTTTTGGATGCTGGCCATCCTTCTGGTGTGAGGTGATATCTCATTGTGGTTTTAATTTGCATTTCTCTGATGATTAGTGATGTGGAGCATCTTTTCATGTGTCTGTTGGCCATCTGAATTTCTTCTTTGGAGAAGTGTCTGTTCAGATCCTCTGCCCATTTTTTATCTGGTTATTTGCTTTTTGGTTGTTGAGGCATATGAGCTCTTTATATATTTTGGATGGCAACCCCTTATTGGATATGTCATTTATGAATATATTCTCCCATACTGTAGGATGCCTTTTTGTTCTACTGATGGTGTCCTTTGCTGTACAGAAGCTTTTTAGTTTGATGTAGTCCCACTTGTTCAATTTTGCTTTTGCTTCCCTTACCCAAGGAGATATGTTCATGAAGAAGTTGCTCATGTTTATATTTGAGAGAGTTTTGCCTGTGTTATCTTCTAAGAGTTGTATGACTTCATGACTTACCTTCAGGTCTTTGATCCATTTCAAATTTACTTTTGTGTATGGGGTTAGACAGTAATCCAGTTTCATTCTCTTACATGTAGCTGTCCAATTTTGCCAACACCTGCTGTTGAAGAGGCTGTTATTTCCCCATTTTATGTCCATGGCTCTCTTATTATATATTAATTGGCAGTATATGTACGGTTTTATATCTGGGCTCTCTATTCTATTCCTTTGATCTACGGCTCTGTTCTTGTGCCAGTACCAAATTGTCTAGATTACATGGCTTTGTAGTAGAGCTTGAAGTTGGGGAGCATTATCCGCACTGCTTTTTTTTTCCTTCTAAGGATTGTTTTGGCTATTCAGGGTCTTTTGTGGTTCCATGTGAATTTTAGAACTATTTGTTCTAGTTCATTGAAGAATGCTTTGGTATTTTGATAGGGATTACATTGAATCTGTAGATTGCTTTAGGCAGGATGGCCAATTTGGTAATATTAATTCTTTCTATGCATGAGCATGGGATGTATTTCCATTTATTAGTATCCTGTTTAATTTCTTTCAAGAGTGTCTTGTAGTTTTCAGGTTATAGGTCTTTCACCTCTTTGGTTAGGTTTATTCCAAGGTACTTTATTCTTTTTGATGCAATTGTGAATGGCGTTGTTTTCCTGATTTCTCTTTCTGCTAGTTCATTTTTAGTGTATAGGAATGCAACAGATTTCTGGGTATTAATTTTATATCCTGCAAATTTGCTGTATTCGGATATTAGTCTAGTAGTTTTGGAGTGGATTTTTTAGGGCTTTTTATGTAGAATATCATGTCATCTGCAAACAGGGACAGTTTGACTTCTTCTTTACCAATCTGGATACCTTTTATTCTTTGTATTGTCTGATTGCCATGGCTAGGACCTCCAGAACTATGTTGAATAAAAGTGCGGAGAGTGGGCATCCTTGTCTTGTTCCTGATCTTAAAGAAAAAGCTTTCCACTTCTCACTGTTAAGTATAATGTTGGCTGTGGGTTTGTCATATATGGCCTTTATTATGTTGAGATACTTGCCCTCTATACCCATTTTGTTGAGAGGTTTTATCATGAATGTATGTTGAATTTTGGCATTTGCTTTTTCAGCATCTATGGAGATGATCATGTGGTTTTTCTTTCTTTTATTGATGTAGTGATGATGTTGATGGATTTTCGAATGCTGTACCATCCTTGCATCACTAGAATGAATCCCACTTGGTCATGATATAAGATCTTTTTTGTGTATTTTTGAATTTGGCTTGCTAATATTTGGTTGAAGGTTTTTGCATTTATGTTCATCAGGGATATTGGTCTGTAATTTTCTTTTTTTGTGTGGTGTCTTTGCCTGGTTTTGGTATTGGGGTGATGCTGGCCTCAAAGAATGAGTTTGGGAGTATTCCCTCCTCTTCTACTTTTTGGAATACTTTAAGGAGGATGGGTATTAAGTCTTCTCTAAATGTCTGATAAAATTCAGCAGTGAAGCCATCTGGTATGGCGTTTTGTTCTTGGGTAGTTTTTTTTATTACTGATTCAATTTCATTGCTGGTAATTGGTCTATTCAGGTTTTCTGTTTCTTCCAGGGTCAATCTTGGAAGGTTGTATTTTTCTAGAGAGTAGTCCATTTCTTCTAGGTTATCCAATTTGTTAGCATATTATTTTTCATAATATTCTCTAATAATTCTTTGTATTTCAGTGCTGTTCATAGTCGTTTTTCCTTTCTAATTTCTGATTCTGTTTATGTGTGTAGACTATTTATTTCTCGATAAGTCTGGCAAAGGTAAGTGTTTCAAAGCACCTGCCTTTCTGTTTTCCCAGAGCAGCCAGTTGTGGGAACTTGTTCAGAGTCTCAGTCTCTGACTTTGGTTCTCAACCCCTCTAATCTCCCTAGCACCATGCAATGTGGGTTTGTGCTCCTGGAGTAGATTTCAAGGACTGGGTATTTAGCAGTCCTGGCTTCTACTCTCTCCCCGCTCTGATTCTCTCCCTCCTGCCAGTGAGCTGGGGTGGGGGAGGGCTCAGGTCCCACCAGGTCATGGCTTTGTTAGTTTACCCTTTTCTGTGAGATGTTCTCTTCAGATGTAGACAGGCTAGTGCAATCTTATTTCTGGTCACTCTTTTAGGAATACTTGTATTTGCTGTATTTTAATATTATATGTGGTTTTAGGAGGAGATTTCTGCCTCACTTCTTATCTGACCATCTTTTTTCCCCTCTCAACAATATTATTCTTAGTTTTTATTTACCCATATTCAGGCATTATGCTGTGTATGTGTGTGTGTGTGTGTGTTAAAAAATGCACAGAGCTTGGGGTGAGAAAACTTGACTTAAATTTCATTGATGGCAATAGGATATTGAGAAATATAGTTTAACTTCTTATTGCCTCAGTAACCATATCTACAGAATAGAATCAATAGTGATATCTGTCCTGCTCTCCTCAGGTTGTATAAATTAAATAATTCCAATGAAAGACTTTGCAAACTTTTAGGTACTATACAAATGTCAGTTTTAATATTAACTACATTTTCTTTTCACAGCTTCAAGAGTCAGACTTTGTGTCTCTTTCAAACACTGGTTGTTTTCATCCATCATATTTGCCTGACCGAGGAACTGCACTGAACCCTATTTGTACGTGATGAGTTCACTGAATCTGATTGAACATTTTTCCCTGACATCCAGGCCTTCCTCTTTTGTGACTTCTGTTACTCACAAATTCTGGCCAAACCAAATATTTACCACTTCTATGACTTCCTGAAGATTTCTCTGCTTTCAGTCCAGATTTCAGACCAGAATTTTAAATCTCACATAACCAACTAAGGATAATTATGTAGGTGCTGCAAGGGTTTTTTAGTTTAAGATATTGAAAATTTATCTCATCCCCCAACATGCTCCTTGCTATGTCCTATCTCCTCTAATATCAGTGTTTCCTCGTTGTTTAAGCCAAAAGTAATATTGGCATAACCATCTTCACGATCTTAAAGTTCCTTAATGGTATAGTATGTCTAAGTCTACCTCCTAAACGTCTTCTACGATCAGTCCATTTCTGCTTCAAGGACACTATACTATGCCGAAACATCAAATTCCTTTGCCTAGAGCACTACACAAACCTCGTATTTGGATTCTGACTCCGTGCATTTCATATATAAACTTCCACTCCGATAAGGGTGATCTTTCGAAATACAAATCTTAGCTTGTGTCCATTATCAAGCTTAAATTCTTTCAGTGATTTCCCTTTACTATTACCACAAAATCCAAGACCTATAGGTGTTTGAATCTGGCTTCATACTTCTACTCTGGTTTGTTGGTCCTTAATATCCTAAACATTTGAAATATTTATTTAAATTGGGATTTTAGAAGCCCCCAACTTTTTTTTTTCTTTTAATTAGGTCGTGAATGAATGGATGAATGTCTGCATAAGTGAATATTTGCAATTAAAGCTATTTGTGTTTAGACAAGTAGAAAGCTATGTAAATAAGTATTTCAGGCTTGGAGATTAGTTTATCCATATAAAATAGTGTAACTCTCTACTATCACTATTTCATCCACCTGTCAGCCTCTCTCAACCTTAGCACTAATGACATTTTGGGCCAGATGATTCTTTGTTGTTGAGAACCGTTCAGACTATTGCAAGGTGTTTATCAGTATCCCTGGCTTCTACCTATTAGCAGCAAACCCCGCCCCACTGCCACTGGTGATAATTTAAAATGTCTCAAGACATTGCCAAATATTCTCTAGGGAGCAAGCTAACTCCCAGTTGAGAACCACAGATTTGTTTGGCTCCCAAAAATTAAAAAAAATAAAAAAAGTAATGGGAGAAGAAATTCTTTTGCTTTACCTGATTATCCACACTGGTGTCCTGGCTTTCAGTCTAGTCATTTAGGAGATTACCCCCAAAAGTGTAGCAGGTAAGGCACTACGCAAGCTTAGCCATTTTCAGTCCTTCTTTGGATCAATATGAGTTTGGTTCCAGAAACTGTCTGGGATCAAAGATTTGAAACATGTCTAACTTAGATTCAGAACCTATTTTTAGTATTTTAAGTAAAGGACCTGAGCATACCACCTTCATATTATATGAAAAAGTAAGTAGGTACTGTATATTTAAAAAATTATATTTTGTGTAATTAATAGGAAAGTTAGTTTGCTTATTAAAATGGGTAAATATCTTCAAAGACTCTATTAAACACCGTTCACTTCTACAAGGTATAGAAATCATAATGAAGGATCGTGAATACATATGAAAACAAATAAACAATTTATTGAGGCAACTCAGTGTTAAAAAATTGAGCCAATTAGAAGTGAAATAGTTTTAAAGTCTCTATAATTATAAGATATTCATGAATCTTTGAGAGAGATACACAAAATGTAAGAAATTATATATTATATTGGTAGTGGTCCTTTAACTGACCTACCAAGTTGCATTCTAGGATCTTTTTCTTATCATGGAAGAAGTTTACTTTTTAATATCTATGCTCTGTGACTGTTCATCATATCAAGAAGAATTATATTGCAAATAATCATGATCTGGACTGCTTTTGTCTGTGGCTGAAGCTAAAGCCATCCAATTAAAATATGGTGTTCAGGGAAAATAGCTCATTTTAAGCCAGGGTCTTAGGCAAAGGAAAGGACAGCCTTTTATTAACTTTGTCCCTTGTCTGTAGACATATTTATTGCATTCTTCTGGAACAGAAATAATAGAAGCTCTGGCATAAGGCCATGTGTGCAGAAAAACCCTCTCAGCTGCCATGAATGTAAATGGTTCTGTCATTTGATGGGAAACACTATGGTTTTAAAATCTAAAATGACTCACAAGATTTAGAAATCTGTCCTATAAAACATAGACATTTGATGGTTAAAAAGATGATAATGTAGAAATAATAATAATATCTTGTTTTTGTCCTTAAACATAGCTGCATTTTTGAGTTAGGTTTATGTCTCTACTGCTAGCCAGTATGGTCAGTAAATTTTAAGGTTCTTTAATTTGCCTGTGTAATGGAACAAATATTATTCTGCCACTATGAATTTAAATAAATTTTCACATTTTTATCTGCCACAAGCTCATAATTATCTATAGTCCAATTTCACTTTAGATTTTTGGTGTGTGTCTACTATAAAATGTAGGTTTTTATCCACTATAATTTATTAAATTATTGTATCAACTACTCTTACTGTTTTTCCCACGTGTCAACATTTTTCAAATGTGTCTCAATATGGGACTCTGGGAGAAAGTTACAAAGTGCAATTTTGGTTCATGTCAAAAACATTAACTTATAGATACACTGTTGTTAACACATCTCAGGCAAAATACTGCCCAAGGTGTTGGGTCTTTGGGTACAGAAGCCTGAGCCAAATGCTGTAGAGCTACCGGCAACCATCCAAGAGAGAGTATGTTGACAATAATTTTAATTGAAATATTAAAATATGCCTTATATCCAAATACATTCTATAACTAAAGTAATCCTAATAATTGCCTTAATACCATTAATCAAGCAGAAGTCCTAGACCTGACCTACTGGTCAGAAGCAAGTCATGTATTCATCATGGACTGACAACAGCAGTGGATAAGATGGACTATGCCTTTATGGAAGCTGAGGATCCGATCTTTCTTGCCCAGATGATATGGCTTAGACATAATAGATCCTGGATGATAAAAAAATAAAATGCTAACATAATGGACTTGAGGACATAGGAAATATTTTCTTCTTTTCCTACTCAAATACTACAAATTTGAAAAGGAAATGTAAGAGACATTTCAACCTTGCTTTCTTACCTATACCTTTTCTTTATAAAGGATCTGACATAGTCCCAGGAAGGAGATACCTATAGTAATAAAAATATCCAAATCTGTTTGGTTTTAGCTATTTTCTAATTTTCAAGTTTCCAGAAAAACTAGAAAATGTTATCAGGCGCTTACTGTGAAGTGAAGAAAGGGGAAGTTTTAAATTTTCACTTTTCAGCCTTCCATACTATTGAATAATTTCATGATAAAACATAAATGAATGAAATATAAAAACAAAACAAATAGAAAAACATCTATACAATTCTCCTGGTTAACTAGCTTTTATTACAACAATGAGGAAAACTTGCAAATCAAATAAATAATCCATTTCTGTTTACCTTGAAAATGTAGAGCATAGTAACATTTCCAGTACCTTGGATAAGGACAAATTCTCAGATATAGTATGGGAAAAAACAAAAATTCACTTATTCTGTTTGCTCCCTTGTTGCATAAGCATATATATATATATTTTATTAGAAGGAATCTGGAACTTTCTTATGAGCTTTCTTCTGATGTCATCATAATCTGGTATTTCAGGCTGTAGGGGAGAGTCATGAGCTTAGGACCATGTAGCAGTTACACGCAGATTCAGGCATGTTTAGGATCAAATCTCAGCTCCCTCAATTAATATTCTTAAGTTATAAAGGGCAAGTTCCCCTTTTTATGCCTCTACAAAGGTAGACTTGATTCCTAACTCACAGGATTGTGGATATTAATTGAGTTAGTAAAGCTTGTAAATGGTTAGGGTTGTGCCTGGCAGAAACATTCAAGTTTGGCTTTTTTTTTTGCTTCTTTGTTTGTTTTTTTGCCTGTTTTTACTGGAGGCTCAGGTGGCACATAACAATTCATTAAATGGCTTGAGAGGTAGGGGGTAGAAGAGAAACAAAGAATAAACTGTGGTGGGAAAGGAAAACAGCCAGGAGGAGGTAAGAGCTGGCTGGTTTCTTCTCAGCCTGATTTAGGGGAGGCAGTTGGTACCTCTGAACAATAAGGATGCAGCCCTTCCTTCAACTTTGGTAGGGGAGAGAGAAGAAAAAAACAAACAAACAAACAGAAGGCTTTTGGTTTGGCCCTCCTATACCTCAAGGAAAAGGGAGAAAAGCTGTTGTTTTGATGTCATGAATTATGGAGAAGGAGGGAAGAGGCTTTTGGGTAAGGTCAGTTGAAAAAACAGGCAGGTACCAGAGGTGCACAGGATATCCTTTAAATTAGAATCACTCGAGTATGGTGGTGGTGGTGGTGATGAGGTCCCTGCTGTCGATGGGGATTAAGGTATCCAGGGCTTGGACTGCCTGGGTCTAGGGGGCTGCCCCTATCTCTGCTGGAAATAAGGACAGTTTTGTGGCAGAAGGAATAGAAACAGAGTGCTAAGAGGTAGGCACCCAGGAACTCTACACTCCTGGTCTTGGAGATCTGCTCTGGGAGAACGAGCCCACACTACACTGGGTTCTGGTGATCAGCACGGCTGGACACCAGGATGGTTGGAACACTCTGGGAGACTGATACCACAGCCACTGTGGAGTACAGGCACCCTCCACCCGTCCTGAGACCCAAAGCAGAGGTGGCAATTTGAAAGACTTGCTGGCAGTATGAGGGGTGCTAGAGTGGCAAGGGTTGGGTGGAGCTTTCTCCAAAATGGAAAATGAAGGTGGGCATAACTCCCAGCCCTCCCTTGGCCCAACAGTTAGGGTATTCTCAGGAGTCCCAGACACTCCATTCCCCTTGCTGGTGGCTCAGCTCCGAGGTGCTTACCTGAGCACCACCAGTGTGTCAGCTCACTTGGTCCAGCAGTGTCAGACTTTGCTGCCTGGTAGGCGGAAAGAGGCTCTCCCCGCTTTTTTGGCCCTGTGCCAGCCCAACAGGAGAGGCACATGCAGGAGCCAGTTCCAAAAGCTTTTCCCTACCTGTTGCTGGCCAAGCCCTGTGCTGCATGCCTTGCAGTTGAAGCATTCCCTCCCACCACACCACTTGCCCTTTCTCGAGCATCCCCAGAGCCACTCAACTGCCCCACCCTTGCTGCAGGACATCCCCGTCATCTCTTCATGGCATGCAGAGGACAGCCCTGCCCCCAGTGATCTCAGCAGAAGCCACTAATGTGATCAGAAAGAGCTGACTGAGGCAACAGCCAGGCCTAGACTGAGACCACTGCCAGCAGATAGAAAGGCAGACCCTCCCATAGCCCACCAACAGCCACTGGGGCTATACTGC
Organism: Smutsia gigantea; assembly: GCA_032199065.1. Lineage (NCBI taxonomy): Eukaryota > Metazoa > Chordata > Mammalia > Pholidota > Manidae > Smutsia > Smutsia gigantea. The sequence goes on along the minus strand of JAVSCE010005858.1, from coordinate 15,664 downwards.
AAAGGAGAGCCAGGCACTGGACAGTAAAGAGTCTTCAGCTTCTGGCCACCACAGGATGACTTTTTCAGAAAGCATAACAGATCCATCTAATACAAAGGAAGAAACACAGAAACCCTGACAAAATGAAGAGACAGAGGAATCTGATCCTAACAAAACCACAGGACAAAACACCAGAAAGAGGGCTAAACAAAACTGAGATTACCATCTTCTTGACAAGGATTTCAAAGTAAAAGGCATAAATGGGCTCACCAATCTGCTGAAAATTAATGAAGATCTCAGGGAGCACTTAAACAAAGAGATACAAGAACGGAAACAGAGCCACTCAGAACTGAATAATACAGTAACTGAAATTGATTATACAATGGATGGAATGAATAATAGGTTGCTCCAAGTAAAGGAGAAAAATCAGTGAGATAGAATTAGAGAACAGGAATACAATGAAGCTAAGGAACAGAGAAAAAAAATTTCTAGGATTGAAAGAATGATAAGAGATCTGTGTGACCAATTCAAATGAAACAATATTTGCCTAATAGGGGTACCAGAAGGAAAAGAGAGAGACAGAGGGATAGAAAGTCTCTGAGGAAATAATTGTTCAAAACTTCCCTGGTCTGGGGAAGGAAATAGACACTTAAGTCATGGAAGCACAGAGAGCCCCTAAGGAAAGGAATCCTAGGAAGATATCACCAAGACATACAGTAATTAATGACAGAGATTAATGATAAGGAGAGTATTGAAAGCAGCCAGAGAGAGAAAAAAGATTATTTAAGAGAGAAACCCCATCAAGCTATCAGCAGACTTCTCAGCAGAAACTTTACAGGCCAGAAGGGAGTGGGATGAAATATTTAATGCATTGAAACAGAAACAGAAGGACCTTCAACCAAGAATCCTCTACCCAGCAAGATTGTTATTAAAATATGAAGCAGAGATTAAACAATTCCCAGATAAATGAAGGCTCAGGGAATTATAACCATTAAAAGATCATTACAGGATATGTTAAAGGAACTGCTACAGATGGAAATGTTCCTAAGTCTAAATAGTTTCAGTAGTGAAAATAAACCCACAGTAAAGGTAGTAGACCATTAATTACCAAGCAAATATGAAATTAAAACAAAAGTAGTAAAACCAACTATACACAAAACCAGTCAAGTGATGCACAAGCAGTGCATATTATGACATCTAATACATAAAGTATGATGGAGAAAGAAGAAAAAAAAGTAGCTTTAGACTGTTTGAAATAGAACAATTATCAGCTTACTATGGACTGTTATATAGTAAGGAAGTTATCCTTGAACCTTTTGGTAACCACAAACCTAAAGTCTATAATAAATATCCAAAAATTTAAAAAGAGGAATCTAATCACAACACTAAAGAAAACCATCAGATAATAAGAGAAGACTATAAAGAGGAAGAAAGCAACAGAGAGAACTGTAAAAACCAGAAAACAATTAATAAATTGGAATTAGTACATACCTATTAATCATTACTTTAAATGTAAATGGACTGAATGCAACAATCAAAAGACACAGAGTGACAGAATGGATAAAGTAACAGCGCATACCTATGTGCAGCATACCGCAGACTCACTTCAGACCTGAAGACATATACAGACTAAAAGTGAAGGGATGGAAAAAGATATTTCATGCAAGTAATAGAAAGAAGCAGAAGTAGCAGTACTTGTATCAGACAAAATAGATTTCAAAACAAAATAACAATAGACAAACAAAGACATTACATAATGATAAAGGTGTTAGTCCAACAAGAGGATATAATCATTACAAATATCTTTGCACCCAATACAGGAGCATCTAAATATGTGAAACAAATATTAACAGGATTAAAGGGGAAATTAGATGGCAAACATTCATTTAACAAGACTTTAACACACCACTCACATCAGTAGATCACCAAACAGATAATAAATAATGAAATAGAGGAATTGAACACTACATTAGATCAGATGGACTTAACAGTTACCTACAGAACATTTTACCCAAAAGGAGTGGGATACACATTTTTCTCAAGTGTACATGGAACATTCTCCCAAATAGATCACATACTAGGCCACAAAAAGAGCCTTAATATATTTAAAAAAGATTGAAATCTTGTAAAATAGCTTCTCAGACAACAATGGTATGGAACTAGAAATAAATTACACAAGGAAAACAAAAAATCCCACAAATACATGGAGGCTAAACAACATGATTCTAAATAATCAGTGGAACAATGAACAAATTAAAACAGAAATCAAGCAATTCATGGAGACAAATGAAAACAAAAATTCAACAGTCCAAATTTGTGGGATGATGCAAAAGTGGTACTAAGAGGGAAGTACGTAGCAATATAGGCCTACTTCAAAAAACAAGAATAATCCCAAATAATCTATACTCACAGTTAAAGAAACTAGAAAAAGAAGAACAAATGAAACCCAAAGTTAGTAGAAGTAGGGACATAATAAATATCAAAGCAAAAGTAAAGTAGAAAAGAATAAAATGATAGAAAAAATTGGTTAAACCAAGAGTTGGTTCTTTGAGAAGATAAACAAAATAGACAAAGCCCCAGGCAGACTTATCAAGAAAATTAGAGAGAGGACACAAACAAAATCAGAAATAAAAAGTGAATACTTACAACTGACACCATAGAAATACAGAGAATTGTTAGAGAATTCTATGAAAAATTATATTCCAGTAACTGGACAACCTAGAGGAAATGGAAAAATTCTAGAAAAGTACAAACTTTTAAGACTGACCCAGGAAGAAATCTGAACAGACCAGTTATCAGTAACAAAATTGAATTGGTAATCAAAAACTCCCAACAAACAAAAGTCCATAAATCGATGGTTTCACAGATGAATTCTACCAAACATTTAAAGAAGAGCTAATACGCATCCTTCTTAAGCATTCCAAAAAGTATAAGGGGAGGGGGAATACTTTCAAACTCATTCAATGAAGCCAACATCACTAAAATACCACACCAGGCAAAGACACTACAAAAAAAGAAAATTATAGGCCAATAACCCTGATGAACATAGATGCAAAAATCCTCATCAAAATACTACCAAACCAAATTTAAAAATATATCAAGAGGGTCATCTATCATAACTAAGTGGGATTTATTCAAGGAATACAAGGATGATACAAAATTCATAAATCAATCAGTGTGATACACCATATTAAAAAAAGGATAAAAACCAGATGGATTCAAGATGGCAGCATGAGAGGTGAGACAGGGAACTCCAAAAATCACATATAGTATGAAAATATAATTAATACAACTAATTCTAAAAGAGAAACAGGAAAGAAGCCTGCACCAGGGAAAATAAAACCTCCTCTGGAGAACAGAGCAGACCTCACAAAACAGGATAATGTATGAAAGCCTGGATCTGGCAGGACCCAAGCTTTTCCCACACCCAAGCTCACCAGTGGAAGGAAGAGAAACGGAGTGGGGAGGGGGTGGAAGCCTAGGACTGCTGAATAACCAGCCCTGGAGATCTGCTTTGGAGCATAAACCTACATTGCATGGTGCTCTGGAGATTAGTGGGGTTGGAAAGCTAACACAGGTGGAATACTTGAGAGACTGAGATTCCAGCCATTTGTGGAGGACAGGGATCCACATCCAGTTGCTCTGGGACAAATGAAAGGCAGCAATCTGAGAGGCTTCCTAGCAGTGAGAGGGCTGATGAAGGGGCGGGGTTTGCATGGAGCTTGCTGTGCGGGAGAAGGGATAGATGGAGAAGATTGTTTGGGTGTGCACTGCCAAGCAGGTGGGGAACTTTTGGGAGCTTCAGGTGCTCCAACCCCCTGGCTGGCTACTCAGCTACGAGACCCCACATTGTAATATGCAGGCTGCTGCGCCTTCCTTCCGGCCTGCCAGCATCAGCTTGCAAACAGGCAGTCACTGTGCTGGCATCAGGCTAGCCAGAGGGAGGCACCCACCTACCACAGCTATAGACACAAAGCACAGAGACTTACATCTATGTGCTCAGCCCATTGGCTCTGACACTGGAGACACGCACTGCAGCCAAGAAGCAGTAAACGGTTCTTTCCTCCCTCAGGCACCAGCACCACTCCCCTGCAACCCCTGACCTCATTCCAGGGGTGGAGCAGCTCCAGAGACTAGATCTTCTAGGCACTAGAGAGCGCCACATAGAAATATGTAACGTCAAAGGAACCTGGTACAGACCAAAATCTCACAAAGCCCAGGAAAAGAGCCAAATGAAATTGAACTCACTAATCATCCTGAAAGAGAGTTCAAAATAAAAATCATAAACATGCTCATGGAGGTACAGAAAATTTTCAAGAACTCAGTGAAAAATTTAGGACAGAGATTCAATCATTAAGAAATTCCATATATGAAATGCAACATACAATGGAGGGATTTAAAAGCAGATTAGATGTAGTAGAAGAGATGGTAAATGGAATAGAAATTAGAGAAGAGGAATACAAAGAAGCTGAGGCACAGAGAGAAAAAAGGATTTCTAAGAATGAAAGAATACTGAGAGAACTGTGCAACCAACCCAAATGGAGCACTATTCACATTAAATGGGTACCAGAAGAAGAGAGAGAAAAAGGGATAGGAAGTGTCATAGAGGAGGTATGTGCTGAAAACTTCCCCAGTGTGGGGAAGGAGATAGTCTCTCAGGCCATGGAGGTGCACAGACCTCCTAACATAAGGTACCCAAGGAAGACAACACCAAGACATATAATAATTAAAGAGGCAAAGATCAAGGATAAGGACAGACTTTTAAAAGCAGGTAGAGAAAGATAAAAGATCACATACAAAGGAAAACCCATCAGGCTATCATCAGATTTCTCAATAGAAACCTTACAGGCCAGAAGGGGGTGGCATGATATATTTAATGCAATGAAACAGAAGGTTCTCAAACCAAGAATATTCTACCTGGAATGATTACCATTTAAATTTGGAGGAGGGATTAAAGAATTTTCAGATAAGTGAAAGCTGAGAGAATTTACCTCCCACAAACCACCTCTACAGTGAATTTTGGAGGGACTACTATAGATGGAAGTGTTCCTAAGGCTAAATAGCTGTCACCAGGGAAAATAAAACCATGGCAAAGTAGAACAATTAATTACTAAGCAGATGCAAAGTCAAATCAACTACCCCTAAAGTCAACCAAGGGTTAGACAAAGAGTACAGAATATGATACCTAATATATAAAGAATAGAGGAGGAAGAGAAAGGAGGAAGAAAAATAAAAAGAACCTTTAGGTTGTGTTTGTAATAGCACGTAGGTGACCCAACACAGGATCACCTACATATGTGAAACAAATACTAACAGAATTAAATGGGGAAATAGAGTGCAATGAATTCATTTTAGGAGACTTCAACTCACCACTCACTCCAAAGGACAGATCAACCAGACAGAAAATAAATAAGGAGACAGGCACTGAACAACATATTAGAACAGATGGACCTAACAGACATCTACAGAACTCTACACTCAAAAGCAGCAGAATACACATTCTTCTCAAGTGCACCTGGAACATTTTCAAGAGTAGATCATACACTAGGCCACAAAAAGAGACTCAGTAAGTTAAAAAAAAATGAAATTGTACCAACCACCTTCTCAGATCACAAAGGTATGAAACTAGAAATAAATTACACAAAGAAAATGAAAAAACCCACAAACACATGGAGGCTTAATAACATACTCCTAAATAATCAATGGACCAATGATCAAATAAAAACAGAGATCAAGCAATATATAGAGACAAATGACAACAACTATTCAACACTGCAAAATCTGTGGGATGCAGTGAAGGCCATGCTAAGAGGGGAGTATATTGCAATAAAGGCCTGTCTCAGGAAATAAGATCAATCACAAATGAACAGTCTAAAGGCACAATGAATGAAACTAAAGGAAGAAGACAAATGAGGCCCAAAATCAGTAGAAGGAGGACATAATAAAGATTAGAGCAGAAATAAATAAAATTGAGAAGAATACAACAATAGAAAGAATCAATGAAAGCAGTAGCTGGTTCTTCAAGAAAATAAACAAAATAGATAAACCCCTAGCCCAACTTACCAAGATAAAAAGTGAGTCTACACACACAAACATAATAAAAAATGAGAAAGGAAAAATTACATTGGCAACACAGAAATACAAAGAATTGTGAGAGAATACTATGAAAAATTATATGGATAACGTAGACGAAATTGACAACTTTATAGAAAAATACTACCTTCCAAGACTGACCCAGGAAGAAACAGAAAATCTGAATAGACCAATTACCAGCAAGGAAATTGAATTGCTAATAAAAAAACTACATAGGAACAAAATTCTTGGACCACATGGTTTCACTGCTGAATTTTATCAAACATTTAGTGAAAACCTAATACCCATTGTCTATAAAGTTTTCCAAAAGGTTGAAGAGGAGGCCAGCATCATTCCAGGCAAAAACACCACAAAAGAAAATTGCAGACCAATATTCCTGATGAACATAGATGCAAAAATACCCAACAAAATATTAGCAAACTGAATTAAAAAATACATCAAAAAGGTCATACATCATGATTAAGTAGGATATTTTCCACGTATGCAAGGATGGTACAATATTAAAAAATCCATCAACACCATCTACCAGATCAACAAAAAGAACAAAAACTACATGATCATCTCCATAGACACTGAAAAAGCATTCAAAAAAAATTCTACACCCATTCATGATAAAAACTCTCAAGAAAATTGGTATAGAAGGCAAGTACCTCAACATAATAAAGGCCATATATGACAAACCCACAGCCAACATTATACTTAACAGCTAGAAGGTGAAAGCTTTTCCTTTAAGATTGGGAACAAGACAAGGATGCTCATTCTCCCCACTTTTATTAACATAGTTCTGGAGGTCCTAGCCATGGCATTCAGACAACACAAAGAAATAAAAGGCATCCAGATTGTCAAGGAAGAGGTCACTCTGTCACTGTTTGCAGATGACATGATATTGTACATAAAAAACCCTAAAGAATCCACTCCAAAGCTACTAGAACTAATACCTGAATTCAGCAAACTTTCAGGATACAAAATTAATACACAGAAATCTGTTGCATTCCTATACACTATGGATGAACTAACAGAAAGAGAAATCAGGAAAACAATTCCATTCACAATTACATCAAAAAGAAAAAAATACCTAGGAATAAACCTAAACAAGGAAGCAAAAGACCTATACTTTGAAAACTACCAGACACTCATGAGAGAAATTAAAGCAGATTCCAATAAATGGAAATACATCCTATGCTCATGGATAGGAAGAATTAATATTGTCAAAATGGCTATCCTGCCTAAAGCAATCTACAGATTCAATGCAATCCCTATCAAAATACCAACAGCATTCTTCAATGAACTAGGGCAAATAGTTCTAAAATTCATATGGAAACACAAAGACCCAGAATAGCCAAAGCAATCCTGAGAAGGAAGAATAAAGGGAGGAGAATTATGCTCCTGGCTTCAAGCTCTACTACAAAGCCACAGTAATCAAGACAATTTGGTACTGGCACAGGAACAGACCTATAGAGTAATGGAAAAGACTGGACAGTCCAGATATAAACCCAGGCATATATGGTCAATTAATATATGATAAAGGAGTCATGGATATACAATGGGGAAATGACAGCCTCTTCAACAGCTGGTGTTGGCAAAACTGGGCAGCTACATGCAAGAGAATGAAACTGGATTATTGTCTAACTCCATATAGAAAAGAAAACTCAAAATGGATCAAAGACTTGAATATAAGTCCTGAAAACATAAAACTTTTAGAGGACAACATAGGCAAAAATCTCCTGAATTATAAACATGAGCAACTTTTTCCTGAATGCATCTCCTTGAGCAAGGGAAACAAAATAAAAGATGAACAAATGGGACTACATCCTGCTAAAAAGCTCTGTACAGCAAAGGACACTGTTAGCTGAACAAAAAGGCATCCTACAGTATGGAAGTTATCACCTCACACCAGTTAGGATGGCCAACATAGAAAATAATAGGAACAACAAATGCTGGCGGGGATGAAGAGAAAGGGGAACCCTCCTACACTGCTGGTGGGAATGTAAACTAGTTCAACCATTGTGGAAAGCAGTATGGAGGTTCCTCAAAATCTCAAAATAGAAATACCATTTGACCCAGGAATTCCACTCCTAGGAATTTACCCTAAGAATTCAGGATTCCATTTTCAGAAGGACATATGCACCCCTATTTTTATCGCAGCACTTTTTACAATAGCCAAGAAATGGAAGCAACCTAAGTGTCCATCAGTAGAAGAATGGATAAAGAAGATGTGGTACACATACACAATGGAATATTATTCAGCCATAAGAAGAAAACAAATCTTACCTTTTGCAACAACATGGGTGGAGCTACAGGGTGTTATGCTCAGTGAAATAAGCCAGGTGGAGAAGGAGAAGTACCAAATGATTTCCCTCATCTGTAGAACATAAGAACAAAGCAAAAACTGAAGGAGCAAAACAGCATCAGACTCACAGAATCCAAGAATGGACTAACAGTTGCCAAAGGGAAAGGGACTGGGGTGTGGGGGGGCGTGGAAAGTGAGGGAGAAGGGGAATAAGGGGCATTATGATTAGCACACATAATGTAGGGTGGGGCATGGGGAAGGCAGTATAGCACAGAGAAGACAAGTAGTGACATCTATCTTACTATGTTTATGGACAGTGACTGTCATGGGGTCTGTGGTAGGGACTTGATAATGGGGGTAATCCAGTAACCACAATGTTGCTCATGTAATTGTATATTAATGATACCAAAATATCTTGAACATAAGCATGAGCACCTGGACACACCACCTCAGACAAGGGAAATGAAATAAAAAATGAACAGGTGGGACTACATCAAACTAAAGCCTTCTGTACAGTAAACGACACCATCAACAACAAAATGGCTGCCTACAGTATGGGAGAATATATTCACAAACTACTTACCCAATAATGGCTTAACATCCAAAATATATAAAGGGCTCATATACCTCAATGCCAGAAAAACAACTAACCCAATTAAAATATGGGTGGAGGACCTGAACAGACAGTTCTCCAGAGAAGAAATACAATGGCCACCAGGCACATGAAAAGATTCTCCACATCGCTAATCATCAGAGAAAGGCAAATTAAAACCACAACTAGACATCACCTCTCACCAGTCAGAGTGGCCACCATCCAAAGGAAAAGAAATAACAAGTGTTGGTAAGGATGTGGAGAAATGGGAACCCTCCTACACTGCTGTTGGGAATGTAAGTTAGTGCAGACACTGTGGATATCAGGATGGACATTCCTCAAAAAAACTAAAAGTAGAAATACCATTTGACCCAGTAATTCCACTCCTAGGAATTTACCAAAAAAAACCCAAATCCATGATTCAAAAAGATATATGCACCCCTATGTTTATTGCTGCCTATTTGCAATAGCCAAGATAATGAAACAATATATGAATGGATAAAGAAGATGTGGTACATATACACAATGGAATGTTATTCAGCCATAAAAAGAAAAGAAATCCTTACATCTGCAACATGGATGGATCTAAAGGGTATATCATGCTCAGTGAAATAAGCCCAGTGGAGAAAGATGAATACCATATGATTTCACTTACTTGTCGAATATAAAAACAAAGCAAAACAAAATGAACAAAATAGCAGTACACTCATAGACACTGAGAAGTGATAGTGGTTACCATGGGGGACGGGTGTGGGAGGGTGTGTGGGGAGACTGAGGGGTATAAAGGGACACAAAAACTCAATCTTAATATAAGTTGTTCATGTGGATGGGCAGTACAGCATGGAGAATATAGTCAATGATTCCACATCTTTCTATATTGACAGGTAGTAACCTCACTAGAAGGGGTGAGGATTTAATAATATGGGTAACTGCTGAACCACTCAGATGTATATTTGATACCAATATAAGACTGTATATCAATGATACTTCAAAAAAAATTAAAAATGAAAAAAACAGATTAAAAAAAGGAACATTAAAGAACCATAAAATGTACACAACAACAAAAAGGATGAAAGGAAATGTGAAAAACGTGAAATAAAACAGAAGATTAAATAACAGAAGTTCTAGTCATAGGTTCACATCTTCTCCTAATTTCACTCTGCATTTCTGGACCACAAATCAGGATCTTGCTGTACCAAAACAAATTACTTTCTTTTGGGAAATGTCTCTTTATCCTACTCCTCTCAACTCCTACTTTTTTTGCCATATGTGATCAAATCATCCTTACTCTTTATTTTCAAACAATAAATATGGGAATAGCTGTTGACTCAAGAAATTACCCCAAGAATTTTCTAATATCAAAGAAGCATTAATTCATATTCTACTTTTATAAAGTGGATGTTTGTCAAATAAACACTTTGAATATAGCTGGAGTTGTTGAAATTCCAGTTTAAACAAGTATTTCAAAATACCATGCATCCTAACACAGAATTAATCACTACATAACTTAAAAGGTTTGCAGGGTAATTTATGTGTGTGTGATTTGGAGAAATGAGAGAGTGACTTCTTTGCTTTTGTTTGTATGCAAAGAAATTTCAGTCATGAAGTGTTAGAAATGGAAATATTGCATGCATGTGTATGATGATTTTTCAATTATAATAGTCATTATTATAAAAATAATGGGAAAAATTTTAAAGATAAATATTAAACAGCATTTTCCTGGTTATTTCCAAGTTAATTTTAATGGTATATTTAGGTATATTTTTGGTATATTTAATAATTGGTATATTTAATTGGTACATTTTGTCACTTAGGTCATACAGTTGTTTTTCACAAAAGGATTAGTTGTCAATAGTATCTGAATATTTTTTTGAAGAGTATCTTGTAATTAGATATTTGGAAATATATTTGTATGATTATGAATATGAAGATTTTCAAAGTTAGAGTGAAAACATTAATTCATCTTAAAGGGAGTCACATTTTCATAAATATAAATAATAAAATCACATCACCTGAACAATATGTAAAGCTCAACCTGTCAAAAATATGCAAATGAACACATGCATTGTTATTTCTTTAACTTCATATTTTATAGTGGTCAAATTAAAGGTTAAGACATGCAATTAGAAAATAACACAATATACTAAATGACTACTAAATAGGTACAAATGTTAGAAAATGTTAGCCTGCTATTGCATGCAGATAATGATGGAGTAACTAAATTATTATGTGAAAAAATGTTGTTAGAAGTACACTCAATTTTAGAGAGTAAAAATGATATTAGAAATCAAATATGCTTGAATAGTATGGAAGATAGAAATGAGGTCTGCTAAAGACTATTTGGGGGTTTAGTTTGCATAATCTGAAAGATGAGTTATCAAAACAAAACAAAATTAACAACAATAAAAATTTAAAATCATTCAAAGGAAAACTGGAAGAATTTTTGTATTGTTTGTGAATAACATAAGATCCTTTGAATCCAAATGATCAATCTTCTCGTAGCATATAAATTCTGAATGACCGACCAGGTAGAACTAGAAGACAAAGAACCCAGAATAAGTTTTTTGGGCAGATAATTACCACCTATTTTGATAAAACATATGTGAACCAGTAATAGTTTCATTTTCTTCCCTCTAACACCTAATGGAAAAATTTCTGAACTCTCCACTATATGTATATGTAAAGGCATATCTTAATTTTTCTCACTAATACTCCTAAAATCCATAAAATGTAATGAGTGTCCTACTTCTGGCCATGATAGATTGTAGTTTTCAGGTATATCCTCCCTCTAAAGCAATTAAAAAATTGTCAAAATATATAAAACAATGGTTTTCAAGAAACTGAATTTAAGGTAATAAAAGACAGCTATAACTGAGAGATGGAAAAATATGAGGTATCCTAGTTTACTAATTTGGAAGCATTTTCAGGGTGTGGAACACAATGAGGTAATCCAGATGGAGCTGGAAGAATCCAGAAGTTAAGAAAATACAGGAGAGTCTGAGGAGAATGAAGAAGGTAGAAACAGAACAGAATACTGGAGAAGAGAAGAAAGCTAGACACACACTTCAAAATCTGCAGAGAGTCACACTTGAGTATTCAAGAGGACTAATTAGTGTTTCCCTGGGAGGAATTTATACACAGCTGGGGGTAAAACACACCAGAAAGAAGAAGAGGAAACAGTACATTATGCTCACACAGGACTAGGACTAGTCTCTGTTTCCACCAGCCAGACTGGAAACCTCATGATTTATGGGGACTTGGATTACTCTTTCAGACTGATCATAGCTCTGGTCCTAGTCAACCTTAAAGAAATTTCCAGAAAGATCAAGGGTTTCCCAGAGCCTAATTAGGTCCCTGAACAAAGCTCAAGAATATTTACAAAAATGGAAGCTTATTCCCCCACATTAAAACAAAAAAAGTAGAAGTCACAATGTCTGGCAATAAATACAGGGCAGGCATGGGAGGTGCAAAATATAACTCACAATAAAGAAAAAAAAACAATTGTTTATAACTGACACAGAACTAATACAGACACTATATTTGCAAACAGGGACATTAAAATTGCCATTATAACTAAATCCCATGTGCTCAGAAGTTACAGGGAGACATGAAAGATTAAAAATGAGAAAGACCTTCATCAAACTTCTACAGATAGAAGCATACTGAACTGAATTTAGGACATACTAGACATTGCAGAAAACAAAATGATTAGTGAATTGAAGATATAACAACAGAAACTACAAAAATAAAATATACATTTGGTCCTTGTATATATTTGACTCAAATGATATTTGAGAAATTTTTATACATTTGACAAAAATGTATACAAATCTGACAAAATGTACATTTGACTCAGGTCAGGAGTGCTGACCTTCCATGCAGTTGAAAATCTGCATAGACCTTTTGACAGTCCCAAAACTTAACAGCCTACCATTGCTAAGAAGCCTTACTGATAACATAAATAGTTAACACATATTTTGTATGTTATAAACATTATATAGTGTTTCTTTACAATCTAGAAAAAATGTTTTTTTCAAAATGGCACAAATCTTCATAAAGTTTTCCAATATATTTATTGAAAACCATCCACATGTAAGTGCATCTATGCAGTTCAAACCCATGTTGTTAAAGGGTCAACCATACAGAGAAAACTGAATAAAAATTAAAACCAAACAAACCCCTCTGAGCTTTCATGAACTGTGGGTCCACACAAAGCAATCCAATATCCTTGGAATGGAATTGGAGGATAGGTGAGAGAGTAAAAAGAAAATTAAATGTGTATATATATGTACATTTTATGAAAAAATGTATGTGTATATATATGTACATTTTATGAAAATTATATATATTTTAAATATATGTATATATGTGTATATATGTATGTACACAAAGAGTGAGAGAGTATGTATATAGTATTTATATATTGGTGGATATATTATGTATAATGCATATGTTGTATATGTAATATATATGTATAAAATGTATTTTAAACTATAAAATATCAAATGTATATAAAATTGTAAATATGTATTTTATATATATCAAATACATATATTTGAATACATGTGTGTATGTACAGAGGAACAAATATAAGATTTCTTGTTGAAGAAAGGGAGAAGGAAGTGAATCAAAATTTTAAAGTACTGAAAGGAAAAAAAACTGTCAACCTCAATTTTTATACTGCACAAAATGTCTATTTCAAAAACAGAGAAAATGAGGACATTTTCAGAAATGGAAAAACTGAAACAGTTCATGTGTATTAAACATGCACTACAAGAAATGTTAGAGGAAGCCATTTAAACAGAAGGAAAATGATACTGATTGTAATTGCGATAGACGCAGAGTTCTGACAATGGTAACTGTGAAGGTAAATATATAACATTACTTCTTTAAATATCCTTAAACTGTAAATACAGACAAAACAACAATATATTCTGCAATTTGTAATGTACATAAATTTAAAACATGGCTACAGGAGCACAAAGATCTGGACTGGAGAAATGGAAGACTTACTGTAGTGTTCTTATATTACATGTCGAGTGGCATAATATAACTTGAATGTAGTTTGTGCTAAGTTAAAAATGTAAACTGTAAATATTAAAGCTACAACTAAAATGACACCACAGAGTTACAGAGAATAAGCCAACAAAGGAAAAATATAGAATTGATAAAAAAATTCAATTTAAATGAAGGTAGAAAAGAAAAAGATAATAAAGTAAAAGTCAAATTATTAATAGGATAAAAAGCTACAAAAATTGCAGTGTCTCTGTAGATGCACGGAGAATAAAAATAAATTTTAAAAAGATACACTATTTGAACGCTAATCAAAAGAAAGCTGGAATTAATATGAATTAATATTTCATATTAATATGAAATAAAGTAGATTTAATAGGAAAAAGTGTTGCTGCCCTGGATATAGATACTAAAATAGAAACAAACAGTAGAGAAATATCGGTGAAGCTGAAAGCTGGTTCTTTGAGAAGAGCAATATGCCTGATAAAACTCTAGCAAAAGATTGGAAAAGTGAGAAGAAAAAGGTGACAAGAGTTAGCAATATAAAGAGTGAGAAAGGTGATACTATTGCAGATTCTGTAAATATTAAAGGGAAAATAAAAATTATCTTGAACAAGTTTATGTTAAAAATTTGTCAGCTGAGATGACATGGATACAACTACCAGTGCTCCTTCATTGTTCCATATGCTTGCTGTGGGTAAAATTGCAATATTTTCAGAATCTCTCACCTGGCTTTAGTGCATCTCCATATCAGTAGATGTTTCCAAGGGGTGGAGAGAAGTAGTCCATCTCCATATCAATAGGTGATTACAAGGTGGGTGGGGAGCAAGTGCTCACTGGGTTCAGAGACCTGTGGTGGGGTGCTTTTGCAACTGGGTCGCAAGAGACGCAGGCCATCAGAAGTAGATGACTGCTTGTAAGCAATAAACGGGTGTCTCCTACTTTATTTCTCTGGTTTGGATCTGATTTCGACTTCAAAGGTTATTTGCCCCGGGCTGAGAACGTATTTTACCCCCTGGAGTTACACTTGCCCAAACTTGTTATAGCCTTGCTTTTTAATTTTAAACACTGTAGTAGGTTTGTTTGCAATGATGTAAAACAATCAGAATCTCATAAATTGCCGGTGAGAAGGTAAGAAGGTACAAGTTGGAAAAGAATGTTGCAGTTTCTTAAAATGTTAATCACAATCTTCTATATGACCTGACTATTGTGTTCTTAGGCATTTACCCAAGAGGAATGCAATGTTTTTAGGAAATGCTATGTTTTAAATCTCACAAAGATTTAAAAACAAATCAATAGCAGCTTTGGATTTGCAATAACCAAAACTGTAAACAACCCAAATATCCACTACAAGTGGATGGGAAGACAAGTCCTGGTATATCCATACAATGCCCTGTTGAACAGCAGGAGACAAAACAAAAACTATCTGTACAAGCAGTGACATAAATGAATCTCAAAATAATTTTACAGAATGAAGCTAGATAAAAAAAAAACAAGATTTATATGCTGTATGATTCCATTTAGGCAAATTTCTAGAACCTGTAAACTAATGTGTAATGACAGATCAGTGGTTGTCTGGGTAGCTGCATGAGGGAATGATTACTTAGGGAAAGTGAGAAGCTTTCATGGGTAGTAGATATGTTCATATCTTGATTGCAGGAATGGTTTTACAGGGTTTACAGGTTAAATCTTATTAA